>JAHLSL010000039.1:2422418-2446892 GCA_025920805.1 Petroica traversi | reverse complement strand
TTTTTATTTTTATTTTTATTTTTATTTTTATTTTTATTTTTATTTTTTATAGCAGCTTTATACTCACTACATTCTTTAGACTTACCACAATATTCACATTTCTAAAAATGTGTCACACTCATTTTTCCCCTTATTTCTTTATCCAAATATTAGGATGGCCAAACACTGACTCCCCCAGCTCTAACACGTTTGCATAACTCTCATCCTGCTGGGATTTTTTTCTCCCTGGAGCAGCTTGGCCAACCTGGCTGCGTTCCTTCCGCTCCTGATTCCCCCTGCAGGAAGAGGGGCTGGAGTCAAGCGAGGATTTCTTGGTGGTTGCGTGAGGGATTTCAGAGCTGCATCACATGAGCTCCTCCTAAGTCGCCTTTATCCGTCTGCCCCTAATCTGATTTTAAGTCTGGCCCAGTGGGGAAGGGTGAGGGTGCAGCTTTGGGCCTGGCTTTGGGCACAGCTCCCACCTTGCTCTCTTTGTTTCAACAATTAAACCTTGTTCCATCCGCTCTGTTCCATCCCTGGGAATCCCTCCTTGTCTTTTTTTTGGGTGTAAGTCACCCAATCTGACTCTAGTTTTAACCTCCTTGGTTTAGTTTGAGTTTGCATCATCTGTGAAGAGAGATGGGAGATAATTAAACAATTAAACCTGCGTGGATTTGTTTCCACAATTCCATCCCCTCTGTTCCATCCTTGGAATCTCTCCTTGCCATATTTTTGGGTGTTAATCACCCAATCTGACTCCAGTTTTAACCTCCTTGGTTTAGTTTGAGTTTACATCATCTGTGAAGAGAGATGGGAGAGAATTAAACAATTAAACCTGCGTGGATTTGTTTTAACAGCTTAACCTGCCTGGCTTTGTTCCAACAATTCCATCCCCTCTGTTCCATCCTTGGGAATCCTTCCTTGCCTTTATATTTTTGGTGTAAATCACCCAGTCTGACTCCAGATTTGTCCTCCTTGGTTTGGTTTGAGTTTTCATCATCTGTGAAGAGAGATCCGAGAATCCCAGAGTGGGTTGGGTTGGGAAGGACCTTAAAGATCATCCAGTACCACCCCCTGCCATGGCAGGGTCACTTTCCACTGTCCCAAATTGTCCCCAGCCCCATCCAGCCTGGCCTTGGGCACTTCCAGGGATGGGGCAGCCACAGCTTCTCTGTCATTCGAGACACTGATATTTTTTGGGTTTCTAGATTATTTTCCATAGAGCTGTTAAGTTCCTTCTCCAGGTTACTCTGGGTTTAGATTGCATCACTTGAAATAAAACTATTTAGTTCTGTTTTATTCCATTTTTCTACTTTTTAAATTCCATCTTTGTGAAAAATAGGAATAATTTGTACCTTCTCTGTGAAAAATCAGAGGGAGGAGGCTGTCCCTGGAAAACTGGCCTAAGTTTAGTTCACAGGAGGAACCTGCTGCAAGGTTTGGTTGAGCATCACAATAAACCCCACTGGAGGTGTCAGTTACAGCACAGATGCTCTCTGGATTTGGCCAACTGCAACTTCTCTCTTCTTTTTTATTACCACTAAAAAAAGTCCTAATTTAATGGCTTAATAATTCCTGTTAATGTTTAGTTCATGTGGCAAAAGATAAGAGGCGTGAGTGGGAATAATTTCCGACAAAGTAAAAATTCTACTAAATAGTTTTGTTCTTTTTTATTAAAAAAGCAGAGTTTAAAATTTCTTTTTAAATACAGTAAAACTTAGATATTTTCCACTGAAGTATATTTGTTGCTTTGGTTTAGTCTGTCAGCAGCTTGTCCTCTATCTTCGAATACCTGCAGAATTCTCAGTTCACATTTACTGAAACCCAGAACTTCTTTCAAGGGGACTATTAATGTTTTAATAGGTAGATTTTATATTTTGAGTGCTCTGTGGTGGATGACATTGCCATCAGTGGCTCCAAGAAATAAGTTAAGTTGATGTGTGCTGTGAGTTCTGTGCTCATTTGCAAGCAGCTTTCGTTAAAGAAAAAAACAGAAAAGGAAAAAAAAAAGATCAAGAATTTCTTTTCTGGAAGATGATGAGTGGCTTGATAAAATGATGTCAACAAGTTCAGCTGTTAACGATATTATCCTTAAATAATATTTTAATTTTTTTTAATATCTGTCTGTAGAAAATCATCATAGTAAAGCTACATATCCTGCGGGTGACTTCTGGGGGGAAAAAACCTCCCAAAATTCCAATTCTTATTCCCAGGGGCGCTGCCATCGCTCGGCCAGGGCGGCGTGTGATGCTCAGGGCCGGATCTCCGCTCCGGGGCTGCTCTTGGGGTGTGGTTCACATCAGGGCGATGGGTTTGGAGCCGGGGGGGCTCAGGTAGGCGGGGGACACCGTGTCCAGCTCCATGAAGGCGGAGTAGAGCGTGGTGAGCTGCAGGTCGGGGACGCTCCCGTGCGCGCTCCCCGCCGGGATGGGGACGCTGCCGCCGCTCTCCAGCTGGCAGTGGGAGGGGAAACACTGCGAGGGCATCGGGGAGGATGAAATGAGGACGAGGGGATCCACGGCGAGGCTGTCGTCTTTCAGCTCCTCCCAAAGATTCCCTGCAACAGCGGCAACAACAGCAACAAACGCCACATTGATTAATGGATTGATTCGGCTCTGTTTGTATTTTCTCTCTATGGGATGCCTTGGAGTGGCTGCCTAGAACAGGGGCTCGGCAGAGTTAAGAGAATAATTTCTTCTCTTATTCAGTTTATTAAAGGCCTTATTGTTATTCAATTTATTAAAGGCTTTCAGTAGATACTCCCTGGGCAGCCAAAAGCCTCGCAGAGGCTACACCCAAGATGGACAATAATCATGAGTTTTCAGACAGGTGTAAGTTTGGTCTATTTGCATATCAGGCATTAATTCTCCAATTACATCTTCAGATACTAAAGTGGGGATTTTTTGTGTGGGTTTTTTTTTTTCTTTTCTTTTTTCCTCTCCCCAAAATTCACTTTTTAAAATACCTTTCAGGGCCTGAGGCTGTGAGGCCTCCTCGGACCACAGGCCCAGAGGGATTGTTTTGTCTGACCAAAATGTGAAGACAGTAACTACACTTTATATGGGGTTCAGAGCTCTGCACTAATGCAGTACAGGGTTTGAAAAATAGAAAAGCTAAAATCTTAAGGCATCACACGAATTTCTTTATATTTGCTTTTTTAATCACTGTGTTGCAGGAGATGCTGGTTATTAAACATTTGTGGGTAGCTGATCCCAATCTCTTGGGACTGTGGAAGGAAAGAGGTCGTTTGGATGGTCCTTATTTGTCTGTCTCCATAATAAATTTAAATCTGGGAGAAAACAACATTAATTTAAGAAAAATCTTTCTAAAATTCAGTTAGAAATGTATATTTGTGAAGACTATAAGAAGACACCTCAGAAAATAGAATTGTTTGGGGTGTAGATCCTATTAATGCTCTGGGAAGAGGGCAAGAGCATCCTTCTGAGCAGAGATGTAGAACCAATATTGATCAAGAAAAATGTTAACATATTAATTCAATCAGATTTATTTCTCTTTGGCCCCCTCCCACGACAATTCTCTTGCAAGAATGGCACTAAATGGTTGTGCTTGAGCAGCTCTCAGTTGAAAATAAGTCTGAATTTAAAGAATACATTCTAAATGTTGTATTGCAGTTTTTAATATCAGCAATTGTAGCCAAGGGGGGAGCAGGAATGTTTTGTAAACCCTGGATGCAAATTTGTAGCTTCCTTGGGAAACTTTTAAAAGCTTTAACACAAAATTGCTTGGCGTTTATAGAAAATGTAACCCAGGAAGGCAGGGATTTTAACAGTGGTGTGGAGATGTAAAAAAAAAAAAAAAAAGGGATAGAAATTGATCTTGAGGAGAATGGGATGGGGTGGGATGGGATGGGATGGATTGGGATGGGATGGGATGGGATGGGATGGGATGGGATGGGATGGGATGGGATGGGATGGGATGGGATGGGATGGGATGGGATGGGATGGGATGGGATGGGATGGGATGGGATGGGATGGGATGGGACTCTCCAAGATAAAACCCCCTCCAGCACCCACCTTGGAGATCAAAATCGGTGAGGGACGGGTTGAGAGCATCGATGTCGTTGCTGAGGTCTCCCTCCTGCAGCAGCGTGTCCTGCACCGTCCTGCCCGGGGAGTGCTCGGGCAGCATCTTCATCCCGCAGCTCGGGGGGCTCTGCGCCGGCACCGGCGAATCCTGCGGGATGCTGGGCTGAGTCCGGAGCTGGCTCTGAGCATCCCCGGCGGGGAACAGGCTCTGGGGCTCCGGCGTGTGCTGCAGCAGCGCCGTGGGCATTGGGGGGAAGCCCTGGGGCGATGAGAAGCAGCCGGGCTGCTGCCCCCCCAGCAGGGAGGGCAGGGGGCTCTTGGCGTGCAGGGCTCCCGAGGGGTGGATGCCGTGCAGACCCTGCGGGATCCCCGAGGAGAGCGAGGCGTCGCACAGGGAATGGGATTGCGCTGCCATCTGCCTGGAGAGGGACGCGCCTGCAGCGCCCGTGGGGCTGCAGGGCAGGAGGGAGGACCGCAGCTTCTCGCCCTTGTCGCCTATCAGGGTGTCAAGTTCTTCTGGAAAACAAGGGGAAAGTCCGTGACTGATTTATCCCTGCGGAGCTTGCGGCAGGAATCGTGGTGTTCTTCAGGAAACGGCAAACAAAAGTGACAATTCTTATGTATTAAAAACTCCAAAGCCTGCAGCAGGAGTTGTGGTGTTACTCAGGAAATGGCACAAAAAGTGCTAATTCTTATATATTAAAACCTCCAAAGCCTGAAGGTTTTTATTTTAAATTATCATTGCCAAGGGAGTGTGTAATAAATTCAGTTTTTGGATTTAAAAGGTTGTTAACTTAGATGAACTCAAATTTCATTAGATATTCCTTATTTCAGCATTCTTTTAATCATAGAGAGGGTTTGGATTGGAAGGGATGTTGGGGATCCCCTCATTCCACCCCCTGCCATGGACAGGGACATCTCCCACTGAACCAGGCTGCTCCAATCCCCATCCAACCTGACCTTTAATCTTAAAGTTTAGTGAGATGTCAAGAGAAAATATTGGTGAAGCTTCTTTGTGCTTATCTGGAAACACCCACAAAACCAGGTCTACTTTAATTATGCTTTTTAATTTTTTTTTCTTGTTTTTGCCAACCAGGAAAAATCCTTAAGTGCTTTCGTAAATAATTTATAAATTCTTTATAGATCTTGGTGAAAATTCTGGGGAGAGCTGCTTGAGAACTAAAACACCCACAAATAACTGACCTGGCTTTGCCATACTCTTCCTCACAGCAACTGGGTCTTTCCTCTTCCATTTCTGAAGCTCCTCCTGCATCTTGTCGATCTTGGCTGGGTTCAGAGCCCACAAACAGCCCTTCCGAGAAGAATTCCCTGACTTGTTCTCCACTTTCTCAAAGCACTTGTTCAAAGATAAATTGTGGCGCACGGAATTCTTCCAGCCATCTGGAGCTGTCTGGAGAAACAAAGCCAATGTAAGAACAGAATTTCGAGCTAAAAAATAAATTAAAAATAAATGTATATATATATATATATATATATGTTTTGTTTTGACTGTGTTTTGACTGGTGAGGTTACCATAAATGCTGTTTGAGTTTGTGCCTTCTGCAGTGAGAAACTTGGAACTTAAAGGGAAGCCACAAAAATGTTACAGTCACGTTGTGTGGGAAGAGAAGCATCAGATAAAACAGTAACTGATCTCCTGAGCAGGAAGGTTGTCAGAGACCTGCTGGATCCTCAGGAGTGAATTTGCACATCAAGTGTGTAAAAATTTGTGTTCTAGAACTAACAAGAAATCGATCAGAAACTCTTTTGGAACAGCCAGAAATATTTCAGGCTCTTAAAGCACTGCCTGTGCTCCAGTTCGGTGTCCAGACTCCAAAAGGGTTTCTCATGCTGCTGTGGGTGTAACTTGGTGTGCTGGCCAATTACAGAACCAAATGGTTTAATCACAAGCCCTCCAGATGAGATACAGGTTTCCACAGCTGATCACTCATCTTGTGTTTATTTTTAACTCCGCAGTAGCAGCTGGAAGGTTCTTTAAAGTGAATCATTAAAATGATTTTCTCGTTAGCAAAAAAATCCCCATCTTTTCTTTTTGAATCCTCATGAGAATTGAAAGAAATCAGAACAACTCTCTGAAATGTGAGTGAAGTTGTCCTTGGCCATAGATTCAAATTCATGGATGCAAATATTTGTCATCATAACTGTTTATATCAAGCAGAGAATTATTGAACAAAGAGGACAAGAAATAAATGTGAGTTTCCACAGTCTATTAAAAAATGTTAAAAATTAGAATTTCCCTCTCAGGTTCATTAAGTTTTTTTCCATTTTTACTCTTTATTAATAGGACCTTTCTCTCATAGAAAGCCAGATTTTTGAGAGTTTGATAATTTCTTTCATTGTTGCCTAATCCATCAGACTTCCTTTATAACCACCTTTTGTAAATGGATCTGAGTCCATTTTGGCTTTCACATGACAAACTCTGAATTTTGAACATACTTTGATGAAAATATTTCATCAGGATTTAATTTTTTGTACATGCTTTTATAAGGAACATAAAACCTGTTGTTTTGTAGCTTGTAAATAGCTATTGTGTGGATTAAGGCATTAAAAGCCTTACTGGTGAGTTGAGGGTCAGTTTTAATACTCATTTTCTTCGTTAAAAAAATAAATAGGTGTGGAATGAAATATGTGTTGTTTACTAAAAGAGAAACTATTTTCCCTTCAGAGCAGCAGAGTTTCTACCATTTCAGCCCACCTGATGTCAGCATTTCACTGTTTTGTCTCATGGGTGAGACAACACAAATTGAATCAGAAAGGAGCGAGAGAAGAGGAAGAGGAGAGGAGAGGAGAGGAGAGGAGAGAAGAGAAGAGAAGAGAAGAGAAGAGAAGAGAAGAGAAGAGAAGAGAAGAGAAGAGAAGAGAAGAGAAGAGAAGAGAAGAGAAGAGAAGAGAAGAGAAGAGAAGAGAAGAGAAAGAAGAGAAGAGAGAAAATTCCCGACCTTTAAAACCTTTTCTGCCACAGGGCCAGACCAAACACGACAAATCAGTTTTTCTCCCTTGCAGATAATACTCAAGTATCTTTCTGGCAGTTCCAAGATGTGACTAAAACTGTCCCTCCCAGGTGAGTTGTGTATTCAGCTCCTGAACAAGCTGACCTGGAAGAATATTCCTGTTTCTTGCCCTGCACATGGGCTCCACACACCCCTGTGTGTACCTAGACAGGATAATTGGTGTTTCTGTCAGATGGGAGCGGCACAGGCTCCTCAGAGGTTTTCAGAACGTGTGGGGGTGTAAATTAGGGGATGGTTTTAGAAACTGTACCAGCAAAAAGTACAGGGATTGATTTTGGAGGTGATGCCAGGAGCTGAGCAGGTTCTTGCATTAAACTTGGGATTGCTGAGCTGTGATAATTCTTTTATTCAGGTAGGGCTTGAAGGAACACTCAGAGTGTTAAGTGAAAAACACTGCTTTTTTAAGTAGATGCGATTGAAAATGAACAAACTTTTTCTGCTGGAGTGGCTCTGGAGTAGCTGGAATCTCCTTGCTCTGGCTGATTTTGGCCATTGCTGCATTCAGCACAGTGGGGATGGAAGTGCAGAATCCCAAAATCAGCTGGGGAATCCCAGAACCATTGAGGTGGGAAAAGCCCTCTGAGGTCACCAAACCCAGGCATTAACCCTGCCAAGGCCACCACCAATCCATGTCCCCAGGTGCCACATCTACAGCACCTGAACACTTCCAGCAGCCCACAAGCCTTCCTGCCCTCTCGGCTCACTGGCCATAACTCCAATAAAAAAGATTAAAGCTTTCTGTTAGACTCACTAATCACTACAAAAAATTAAAATTGTTGTCCAGCCCCACTGATCCTGACCAGCTCTTGAAGTTTAAAGAGTTCCGTGATCTTGCAAAACCCTTTCTCTTTAAATCTAGGTCTCAAGAGAAGGGAGAGGTAACATCAAAGACTAATTCAACTTTAGCTGCGTAGATTTTTTTTTTCTTTTAGGACGTAGGAGTTGGATTGCTCTGTTTCAACTAGAAATGATATTGTTGCATCATAGAAACTGAATTTGCTGTGGCAGCGAATCCTGGTTAATTTGACTCAGCTTGTTCCATCCCATGTCTCCCAGCAAGGCTCTGTGAGCACTTGCACTCTTTTTCTCTCCAGCCTAAATTGCCTCCCCTCTCCCTCTTGTATCCTGCTTTCTGTGAGTGCTGGTAGGAGCAGCAAAATGTTCTTTGCTGATTTGTTATGAGATTTTGTTTTGCTGAAGACCCTCCAAAAAGAGGAAGGATATTAATTTTTGCCATATATTGGTAATTCTCTGCTGTAAATACTCGAAGTAGACAGGGATTGCTGTCTGTAAATGTAACCTCTGGTTACTCATTTTCCCCTGGTTATTTTAAGGATGATACAGTCAAACACAATTAACTGCATTTGTAAGTAAGATGCAAAAATAAATCTGACACAAAATTGTGAATATTTGGGTCATACCCCTTGCACTCTTCCTACAGCAGCAACCTCATTCTCATCAGTTTGAAAATTAATTAATAAAAAAAAAAAAAAGATTTGAGGTTCTGAAAAGCCAGGAAGGACCAGGATGGTGACACCTGGCAGAGCCACAGTCCTGAGCCCAAGGGATTCTGCCCTTGCTGGCAGCAGCAGCATTTGGTTTAAAGCTTCTGATTCATTTTATAATCAATTGTGTCATAAGACAACAGAGAATTAATTCCAGTTTGATCTGGTGAATAAATGTGCACATGCCTGTAAAAATGATTAATAATATTCCCACCTCTCTGCTTGCAAGTCTTGTTATTTTCCTGTGGATTCCATTGGGATTTCTGATGGGAGATTTCTTTGTTTTTTTCTCACTTCTCTTGCTTATAGCAATTGATGGAGCAGTGAGTGATTCCTTTGGGAGGAAATCTGGGATCCTGCCAGTTCTTCCTCTGTGATAATGTGTATTTTTCTCTGATTACTGACATATTCAATTCTCTTATTTTTTTGTGTGTGTGCTCTATTTATCCTCAGTGTCCAAAACCACTGCAAAATTATACTGGAACATTTATTTTTAGTTATTCTCAGTGTTCCTTTATTACAAATGTTTGAAGTCCCTCGCCGTGGCTGTTTTAAATTTGCTTTGATGGCTGCAGGGCTATTTGCAATAGGAAACAGGACAGACTCACTGGCTTTATTTTCATTTTTGGGCCTTGCTCACAGCTGAGGTCACCCAATTTGGCTTCAGAGAGGCGCTTTTGAAGAATCAGCAGAAACAAAGCTCTGAGTGGAGCAGCACTTGATGATTCCAACACAGCTCTTTCAAAAAATCCCAACTAATCCTCCTTCTCCTGGGTCCCTGTGCTGACTGAGCATTTTCCCCTGGCATTCCAAGTGTGAGGAGCCATTCCCTCTGAGCAGGATCTGGATTTCAGCAGTGCTGCTGCAAACCATCCACCCTTTCCCTCCCCAGCTCATTATGAGCTTAGAGCCATTATCACACATCACACTTTTCTTTGAACAGGGCATGCACGGGGTGCTGTTGCCCAAGATGAACATCCCAGCTCCAGGACGGAGGGAGATAACCTGGAATCTTCTGCTTCCACTCTGGTGGCAGAGGAAGCTACAAGACCAGTTCTGCCTGTATTTGAGACCTGAGAGGAAGAAGTGAATGGGTTTTTAAAAATTATTTGCCTTTTTTTATGAGCTGCTGCTGAAGAATGGTCACTGTTATGCACCCAAGCTCACAGTTCTTAACGTCTTTTTGAGTTAAATATCACCACATTTCACATTTCTGCCTGGGTGCAAAATGCTGGGGAGTTTGTGATCATTGATTTGGTATTGATCTCCTAAGAAATGATCCCTTTTCATAGCTGCAGTCCCATCCCTTATTCCCTTAAGCTCAGAGGGAGATTCCCCTCCCCATCCCAGTGGAACTCACCTTAAAGTAAGGGAAGTGTTCTGTCATGAAATTGTAAATCTCACTGACTGGCAAACTCCCTGTCTTGCTGTTTTTGAGAGCCATGAAGATCAGGATGCTTTAGGGAGACAAAAAAAAAGCACTTTAGCCTCCTCTGCTTGGCTCCTCCCAACCAGAAATAAATCATTTTTCGCAGTGTGTGTAATTACTCCGACTTTCACTGTCACAGCACAGACTCAAGGATGATTTTATGTTCCCACTCAGTTGTTTACAGCAATCTCCTTAACTCTTAAATTCTACAAGCTCATCTGGAAGGTCCAACCTGGGTTTAAAATGCAGCAATATAGAAAGTAGAATCAAGACCTTCAAATCCTACTGGTATGTAGTTACTGATGGTTTTATTTGAATGATTAAACTGGTGAAGGCCATAAAGAGAATCAAACTGACAGTGACAGAGGGATAATTAAAATTTAATTGCCTGATCTACTTCGGGGGCTAAACCCAGGTGGTGATTGCCTCAGTTTTCTGGGTCTTTCCTTGCTCCAGTAACTGGGGAAAAAATCAGTTTTAATGCAGGTGCTGGGACAGACAACGAAGTGCGGTTTACAACACCTGAAATTTTGCCTTAGAGAAATATCTCATTTTGTTTATTTATATATATATATTTTTTTTTTTTTACAATTTTTTGGGAGTGATCAGGACTGTTCCCCAGCTTTCCAACACTGAATTCCTCTGTGCCTTGGCTGGCCCCAGAGCCTGGCACGTTTTGTGATCCGTGGGGACAGGACAGAACACCACGGGAACAAGACAAATAAGGGCGAACGTGTTGCTGCAAACGATACTGGAAAGGGGCCAGGGGAAAGCAGGGTATTTCCTGTAAGGTGAGGGCTTGGAAAAAGATTGTGTTACCTGTAGGAGTAGATGGGTTTGGGGAACAGAGGCTGCTGGGATTCCTGGCTGCTCTGAGGAGCAATCCTTTGGTAGGGGTAGTGCGAGGAAGCGATGTAAGTCACGGGGTAGCTGCCTCCCGAGGGGTACTGGGGGCACAGACAGAGGTTATTTCCTTCAGCAACAAACTCCCAAAACCATTCCCCAAAATCAGCATTGTTTCTGAGGGTACCATGTGGCAAAAAGTGTTTTCTTCTTTATTGCCTGCTGTGCAAAGAGCTGTGTCCTATTGATTATCTCCAGATAGTTCTTGATTTTATAGACCTGAAGCTTATCTCCCTTCAGCCATCTCTTTTGAAGTGATTTCAGCCTGCTCAGCCTACCCTGAACATGTACACAAATGATGAACGATGTAATTTTATTGATATTAAAACCCCAAACCACCAGAATAAAATACTTCAGCCTCAGAAAAAACAGCTGAATAAGTGAAGCTGCTGAAAATGTAGGAAGAAACAGGGAAGTTTTGCCTGAGCCTTGTTGGGTTTGTGTGCTATTGTTATTTTTTTGTTGTTTTTTTCTTTAGGTGGAGAGGGTACAGAAAGGCACCAGAGTTTCCATAGAATTGTTCTCAATTTTTAAACACAGAACTTGCTCTTTTTCTTTACTGAATATTCCACTGTTTTCTTCCCCAAATCACAGTCCAAATCTTCTGGAAAGAGATTTTCAAGAGCAAAGGATATGATCCAGTTTAGGTAAGACAGCACCAGCTGGCTCTGGGGGAGCTCTGTACCAGAGGAATTTCTCCCTCTTCCACATGAATCTTTCCACATGCCAGGGGCCAAAATTAAAAATCCTGTCACATGCTATTAAAAAATTAGAAATCCTGTCACATGCTATTAAAAAATCTACCTGGATGCCTTCCCTGGTACTCAAAAGTCCTGAGCCCTGTGCTGGTGTTTTACTGCTCATTCCCAGCAGTTCAGTGCCATGAGGTTTTGTGTGGTTCCTCTGAAAAATTATTATTTAGCTCTCAAGACTCATTGAGAAAAATCCCTTGGGCATCTCCTTAGTTTCTAATTGTAATCCCTTTTTTTTTTTGGATCAATAGCTTCAGTTGGTCTTGGTCTTTGCCCCCTTAAAACAGCAAAATAATCTCAGTTTATTTATTTATTCTGTACTCTGAATAATGGATGTCATTTTCTCTCTAATTTTATTCTGGCTGCTGGAGTTTTCCTTGCCTGTTTGCTTTTATCTCTCCAACCCTGAACGGCCTGAAATGGAATGTGGAAAACCAGACTGAATAGACTCAGTTGTTTGCATGGTGAAAGAAATGAAATGCACATAATTAATCATGTCCTGCCTTGTTAAACGAAATATTGGGCACAATTAGAGTCTCCAGAGCAGCTGGGAACTAATTTTTGTGTGCACTGTGGTGCTCCCTGCCTTGTGCACTGGGTGCAGATTTTCCCCCAAGAGCAGAAAATCGGGCAATTCCTGCACCAATTCTGATTTTTATTGGTTTTGGTGGCTCTTTGAAAGGAATCAGCACCGAGATAGGGCCGGTTTTGATGTCACCATGAAAGGCCAGAGCTGGGTGTTTTAGGGATTATTTCTGTTTTATTGGTTTCATTAGTCCTTTTTGGAGGGAATGGGCTGGAAGGACAGGCTGGAGCTGGTTTTACATTCTGCTTTAATTCTCCCCTGGCATGAAAGGTGTTTTATGGTGGGTGGGTGAGTGACTCCAGCCAGTGCTGCTGCACCCGGGTCAATAATAACTCATTTTTCCTCTGAGTCACCCCTGCTGTTGTGTCCAGCAAAGGGGAAGGTGAGGCTGTTTTATCATCTGGACAGAATTAATGAAGGGCTGAGTCCCTCTTGTCCCTCTAATGAAAGCTGAGGCTCAGTTTGAACATCCTTCACTCCAGGGCCCGTTCTCCAGAGTGGAGCTCCCTGGGAGGGGCTGAACCTGCACTGCCCCATTCCAGCTGGAAATGTGGAACATCCATAATGGGGCTGCTCCCTGCACCAGGGGTTATTCCACTTCTTCAGCTGGATTCTGGGTTCTTTTCATTTTCCAGCAATTCTACCTCTTTTACCTCTTTTTTTCCATTTTTTTTTTAACACGTTGCCAGATTTTTTCTCTATTAACACTAAACACAATTATTGAAAGGTCTGACAGGAACCTGCAGCACTGAAGAAATTTGTCCCAGTGCATCCCGGGTTATTTTCATTTTCCAGTGTGTGATTGTGGCTCAGGGACAGCAATTCTACCTATTTTACCTCTATTTTTCAATTTATTTTTCTTCTTATTTTTTTTTTTTAATTTTAAACTCGTTGCCAGATTTTTTCTGTACTAACATTAAATGCAACTATTGAAAAGTCTGACAGAAACCTGCAGCACTGAAGAAATTTGCCCCAGTGCATCCCAGCTTATTTTCATTTTCCAGTGTGTGATTGTGGCTCAGGACAGCAATTCTACCTCTTTTACCTCCTTTTTTCCTTTTCTTTTCCTTCTTCTTATTTATTTATTTTTAAAAAATTTTTAACTAGTTGCCAGATTTTTTCTCTATTAACATTAAACACAACTATTGAAAAGTCTGACAGGAACCTGCTGCACTCAAGAAATTTGTCCCAGTGCCAGCCTGCAGGTGGATGGAGGATTTTCCTCTTGGTGCCTGTTGGATCTTGCCTGGCAGCTCCAGGAGCTTTAATTCTGGAGGTTTCAGGAATGTGGTCAGTAAAGAAAAAGCACTGGGATCAAAGCAGCAGGGACAGGGGAAATGTGCCCGCTGCAGAATGGATAAAGAAATTAAGAATATTCCATGAATTCACAAGCTAAGTGGGGTTTCTGCACACAGAAATGACATTTTTATGGTGAGGGAGAGTTATAGATCTGTGACAAATCCACAGTAGTTTATATTTGGAGCAGAGTTGGGTTTTTTTTTGGGCACCATTTTGGGACCATTTTCTTCTAAAATAACAATAATGGATTTGTAATTTAGGATGGTAGTGCAGTATCACCTTTCCTTTTATTCTAATTCTACTTTTATATTTATTTTAAAATATTTTTATATTTATAATTATTTATTTCTAATATTTATTTTATATACTTATATTTAATTATTGCTTCTACTGAATCTTAGGGTAACAAGAAAACAACACAAATCATAAGAATTTAAAGATTGTTGCCTTTTTGCAACAGGGAAAAATAAGGTAATGCAGTATCACCTTTCCTTTTATTCTAATTCTATTTTTATTTTTATATTAATATATATTTCTATATTTTTGGAGCTGTGCTGGTTTTGTACATGGATTTCTACCTAAAAATCTGAAAAAATCCTTAATTTCACCTCAAGGTTGTTTTTTTCTTAATTTTGCTTGTTTAAAGTCGTCATCTTTTGATCTTGAGGATCTCACTGAAAATTTTGTGCCTTGCAGATAATTGAGGCAAAAAGAGGAAAATCTCGAAGCATTGAGCAGCACCACCATTTACACCTGAAGGAAATTATTTTAAGTGCCAATAATAAAGTTAAATTACAGAAGAACAACCTTAATCTTGCACGTTCCCCTGCACCATCAGCATTATTGTCAATTATGCTTCAGCTGAATAATCTTTCTCTGGGGATGATGGAAGAGGCAAAAGATTTCAAAAGAGATGTGTGTGCCATCAAGCACAAGGGAAATTTGCTGATCTAATTTTACTTTAAAATATTTTTCTGTGTTTGATCTGAATTTTAAGTATGTGGTCACACATATTTAGGGTTTATGTTTTTTCTGAAGTTAAAGCACAGTTAATTCAGATCCTGAAGTATCAAGAGTTAATAATTGATCTGGCTTCAAAGCAAATTTTTTTCGAGTGTGATGGTGAAAATATAAATATGCAGTACCAAGATTTGATTTCCACAAACTTTAGGGTTTTTTTTCTAAATGGCCATTTTAAAGTGCATTTAGCAGTGGTTCTTTTAAATCTTGCCCTAATAAACAGATAGTAGGTATATAAACACAGCCACAAATTTAAAGATATTTTAAAATACTAAAAAAAAATTATGATTCCCACAATTATTGACCATTTGAGTGCTAAAAATCCAGGAATTTTGGTTACTGACCTGATGGAAGGGGTGTGAGGGGCAATACATCTGCTGCACTGGGGGCTGGTAGCAATACAATCCAGGCTGCCCTTCCAGGGGGGATGTCCTGAGCTTCATGTCTGAATCCTGCTGGAAAACAGCCAAGGAATGAGTTATTCGGGAAAATTTCAATTTAACTGATTGAAAATAGGGTCATTCTGGTAGACACTGCTCGGATTTGCCTTCATTATATTGATTTTTGGGGCTTCATTCTGTTTTGGTGAGAGTTAATAGAAGTTGGTTTGTGTTCTGAAGGGGAAAATCTGGGGATGATCCATCCCTGGGAACGCCCAAGGCCAGCTGGGACAGTGGGACAGTGGGAGGTGTCCCTGGAGTGTCCCTGGATAATCTTTAAGGTCCCTTCCCATCCAAACCACTCCTTGACTCCACAAAGACACAAAACAATTCCTGCATTTCCCCAGTCACAGCTTTAAAATAGGAAATCTCATTCCATGCAAGGAGCAATCCAGGCTCTGTTTATATCTTTATTTTTTTCTCCCTGTGCATACAAACCCCCCACTCCTGAGTTTTTATTCCTGAGTGTGCTCAAGTGTCTCCCTGGTTTTCAGTTCTCCCTGATTTTATCTTGCAGCTGGCAGTGCCTCCAGCTGGCTCTGCGATTTTGGCATTGGCTGGGGGTGAGGTCTGTAATGCACAGGAAAGAGGTGGCAGAGAAAAATCACCCTGGGATTGCTGTTGGGTCCAAGCAAGATACAGGGAATATGTAAAAATGGAATAATTCAGTGAAAATCTTGTTTTTTTTCAAGAATCTAATAGGTTTTATCCTTCTGCTTTAAAGCATGGCCAGCTTTTATGGCATTTTAGTCTACTAAATACTAATAAACAAATATAAATTATACAATACATAATATATATTTTAATATGTTTTTGATATATAATGCATGTAGTACACCTAATAAATATCAAAATATACAGTATTTTAATGCTATATTATTAGGAGCACAAATTAGAGTTGATTTGACTTCCACTACTAATAAACATCAGTGCCATTTTGGTGACCACCAGATGAAGATTTTCAGAAATCCCAGCTTTGTGGAAATGATTTAAAAGTGGGAAGTTGGGTGCTGGCAGAAGCAGGGGAGGCTCCAACAGGGAGCAGCTCCCTGTGTTTGCAAAGTGCTGCCCCTGCACATCCTGCAGCCAGGGATTTGGGAGGACAATGGGAATTTCTTTTCCATCAGCTGCTCAGAGGTTTTGCACTGAACTCCTCTGACCTAGATGAGTGTTGATCCAGGAAATAAGAGATTTAGATCAATTTCCTCCTTAGCCTGGATGGCTTCAATCCCCAGGTATGTTCCCTGACAACATCTCGCCATTCCCTGGTCTTAATCCAAATATGATTTATTTTTTTTTAGACTCCTCTTTCATTTGGTAGCCCACGAATTCTTCCCCTGCCAGCTCAAGGCCCTCCTCTGGCAGGTGGAGTTGTTCTTTTTGGCTGCAGCAGAGGATCAAGATGCACTTTACACCTTGGATCACAGCAGAGATATTGTGGAGATACTGGAGGGTAATTTAATTTGCTTTTCAGGGATCTCTGCCCTAAATAAGCAGTTGCCTCTATCTAGTTCTGAAATTAGCCCAGGTAACTCGACACTGCACATACAAACAGAGCTGGTATTTAATTTTTGGTGGCACTCATGCCTTAGAGTTTCTCTTCTATTTGCACTGAGAAAGGTGCAGGTGAGCTGGCTCAGATCTGCTCCACATTCCCACGCTTGAAAATAGAGATTTGGGAGCTTAAGTCTCTTGAAAATGCCAACTAATGGCAAATTTTGTTGTCAGGGAGGATTCGGACATTTAGGATTTGTGTTCCACCTCTAATGGGAAATAATCTTGTGCATTTTCCTGGGCGTTGCTTGAAGCAAACACCAGAAAATAGAGAATTTGGACAAATAAACACAGAGATTTCTAAACACACTTCTCCCTGAGCCTGACACAATGCTAAATACTAACGTAGCCACACTCAGAAATAAGAAAACACTCCCCAAAAACATATTTTTGAGGTCAAAACCAGGGAAAACAAAGCCAAAACCCCACTGACCATGACTTGTGAGCCGTGCTCCTGCCCCGTGGTGCTGTACTGGAGGCTGCTGCACCACGACTGCTCCCCGGAGAGATTTGGGATGTGGCTGGGAAACACCTCCGGCTCCTCGGGACCCGCAGATCCTGGAAGACCCTCAAAGCCATCGATGCCCCTGGGATTTTTGAAGGGAGAAGCTTCGTGGGGCAGGGCCTGGTGGGCTTCCTGGAAAACCTCCTCGCCCACCTGCCTCTTGTAAGGGTGGAAGGGGTTCCTGCTGCTCTTGAGGAAGCGCTCGTAGCTCCCAGCGGGGTTTTCCTCGTAGCTGCAGCGCCGGAATTTCTCCGTGCTGAAGGACACCTTGAACTTGTTCTTGCCACAGGGGATGCCTTGGCTCGTGGGGTACCTCCCGTGGGATGGGTCCTGGGATGGGGATGCAGGGCTGGGGCTGTGGGAGGATTCCGAGCTCTTCCTCTCTGTCCTGGTGTCTGGCTCGTAGGGCTGGCAGCTGTAGCTGGGGTTTTCCTGCTGTGGGACGTTGGCAATTATTTATTTGAGGTCATTGTTTAAGATTTACAAGCGCTTTATTGTTTTCTTTATCTGCATTATTTATTACTATTAATCATTCATGTTTTAATTGCAATAATGGCAAGTATGAAATGACCAGTGCTAACCACCTCCATGCAGAGAAGCTCAAAAAAGAGCTGAAGTTTTTTTTTCCTGGGTGCTTGGTATCCAAAATTCCCCAGCAATTAATTAATAAAAGCAAGGCCTTTAAATAATAAAAACAAAGCCCTGGACTGGGCTTTGAGCAGCCTGGTGGCATGGAACTAGACAATCTTTAAGGTCCCTTCCAACCCAAACCACTCTGTGGTTCCACGACAAAACTGACCCTGAAAAACAGAAAGCAGAGCTCCTGCTCTGACCATTTCAGGGAAAAGCTGAGCTGTGACCAAGTGATGAAGGATTAAATAACAGGAATGTGATAAGTGCAAGTCTTGTCACCTGCAAGTTTAGTCAAATAAGCTTGATCTCATCCCCTGATGGTGTTACAGGCTCCATTCGTTGGTGGTTACATCATTTCCCTTCATTAAAGGTGGCCACACTCATTTGGAGAGACAAGGCAGGCTCAGGGCAGCCACTCCGACCTCGCTGCCTCACCTCCTCCCCTCCCTCCTGCACTTCAGCAAACACAAACCAGCACCACTGGGGTGCTCTTTAATCTGGAGCAGAAAGGCTGAAGCAGGGCTGCTGTCTGCAAAAATATGCATATTTTCCCTGACTTCAGGGATGGGTAATTACTGGGATGCCTTTGGGAGGACACACATTAGGCAGGAGCAGGGTGCTGGGCTCAGGGAGGGGGGAAATGGAATGTCCTGTGTCCCACAAAAAGTCAGCCCTGATTATTGAGCTTCCCTTCTTCCCTCTCCAAATCTGAGCTGGAGTTTGAGAAATGCCACAAGGGAAGTCAGGGTAAATCCACAGCACAGCTTTCCCAGTCATTTCAAGGACTGGAACAGAACATTTAGCTGGAGTTTAAGATGAGCTGAGCAGGATAACTCAGCTTTCCACCCTTCAAGAATAAAACTTTCAGTGTTTGCTTTGTCACCACTGGGTTTGGTGAGATTTAGCAAGAGCTTAAAGCTGATTCTGATGTTTGAAGAAAGAGAACAGGCCTGGGCCAGTTTACTCACACTTGGCTGAACTGGGGATATTGAATCCCCCTGTGCCTTCATGAGGTCCTGCTGCTCCCTTTCCAGAGTGTCCGAAGGGGAAAATTTAATATTGGATTGGTCCTGGAGTAGCGAAACCATCCCCAAATCCACGTCGGGCAGGAATCCTGATAGGGCAAAATCAAATTACAATAAACACCTTTTAAAAATTGGAACTGTGGAGCAAACTCCGTGTTGGGTGCAGGTGACTGGGCAGGCTTGGGTATGCTGGGCAATAACCCATCCTGAGGAATTCCTGATCCTGTGGAATTTTAGCTCCTAAAGAAATGTTCTGTAGATGTAATTCCAGTGAAGATGTGATTTTTATAAAAATAAGCACTTTCGTTGTTTTCTACAGGATCATAAATTAATGAAAATGTATTGTTTTGGGGTTATACAAATTTAGCAATATCACTGTTGGGAGATTGTGACATAAATGTGTCCCAGTCACTTGCAGAGGGACTGTATTAAATAAGGGGATGTTTTTCTGTCATTACTCAGCCTGATGGTTACAACACACTTCTATTTTCCCTTTTGTTTTTTATTAGTCCCAATCCCTTCAGCCTTTCTCTTCTGTTTTGCATGACTTAAATGTATCTGAGATATGTAAATGACTTCATCATTCCATCCCTGTTTTTATTAGCTGGATCTCCTCTCAAGTTCCCAATCTTTGATCTTTGGATATAGGAGACATATCTGATGGTGTTCTTTGGATTAAAAGGAATAAAATTAATCTTCTGGTGTTTTGTTTTCTACCATGACTTTTTCTTCCTTGATCACAGAGTAAAACAAAAGTAAAACATGCATCCTTTTATGCCACGCACCAAATTTGTAGCTACATAAAGGTGTTTGTGCTCATAATTCAGATTTCAGGTGAACAAATCAGGGGAAAAAAAAAAAGCCACTTCAAGAGTTAATCTGCCACGTGTTGAAATAGCTGTTAGGTAAATAACTGAGGGGTTTGTTAGGTTTGCTTAACAAAGATATATCACCCAAAACCGTGGAAACCTTTTTTTTGCCTTTATAGTTCAAAGAGAAATCTGTATTTATGATGAGTAACTCTGCGCTGCCCGGGGGGGTTGAGCACAATGGGGCTTGGAAATCAAGCAGCAGACCTGGAGCAGTGCACCAGGAAAAAAAAACCAAAGATGTGAAATAAAGTTCAGAATTGTCTCAGGCACGGGCTCCTCTCCCAGTGGCTTCACTGGAGGCTGATGAGGAGAGAGATTCCTCATCTTGAAAGAAGCAGCTGGGAAAGCTGACAGCTAGGAAATAAATGTGTTTATTTGTAATTTGTAAGTGTCCCACACTGCCTGCCCTCCTGCTGCTGCTTTCCCACTTCAGGGTGCACAAAGCTGTCTCTGACCTCTCTTTTATACTGCGAGTTTTCAGCCTCATTTGTGGTCTGGAGCATTAGAATTTTATTAAAAGCTTTTGCACAGGTTCAGTTCGTGCCTGGTGGCTCCTGCATTGCCAGAGAATTTTCACAAATCCTCTCTGAGAGCAAAGTGAATTTATCAGGGTTGTTTGGACGGCCAATACAAAAGGTCCAGGAAAACCAAATGATTCTTGTCCCTCCCCTCTTTGCCAGGCTCTGTTGATGAATTGCATTTTGGTAGGAAAGGAGGAGTCTTAGTGACATTTTAGGATATAAAAATTTCCCCCTGTGGAGGGAAAGTGTTTTCTTTTTTACTATTCAATGAGGAGCAGCCATAGAGAAAAAAAAATAAATTAATTTTAAAGGAGAAACAGCCTGAAACCACGTTGGGCTGATTATCTGCATTCAGTGGTGGTTATTGAACACCTTTGTCAAGAATCCATCCTGGAGGATCTCCCATAGGGAGGAAAAATCCCAAGGCTGCAATCCCAGATATATTTCAGTTTTCACTCTGGCACCAGCAGCTCAGTAAGAGCTGCAGCTCCAGGTTTTCCTCATCCAGGAATTGGCACTCAGGTCTTGCTGAGAGGGGAAAACCTCTGGCCGTGTATTTCTGATTTTCATTTTTTCCTTGGAGTCCAAACTTGTCACTCCACAAGCCTTTTGCAGCTTCACCCTCGCTGATGTGTCTCGCAGCAGGTTGCAAATGCAGATCAGTTTAAACTGCCAAATCAACATACTGACAAATCTTTGCTGTCACTGTTCATTGAATCCAGTTTTAATGTCCCTTAGAGACACTTTGTTAAAAAAAACAAACCAAAAAACCCCAAAACGACAAAAAAACCAAACCAAAAACCGACTCCAAAGCACTTTGTGCTGTTAATACAGATTTTAGCAAGGGGAAATCACATCACTCACTGACAAATCTCCTTTAGGAGCAGAAATTACAGCCAGGGGATGCTGCCAATAATCAGGATTGCAATAAATCATTTGCAACAAACTGTACCTGGGAGCCAGAGCTTGAGGAAACTGTAAGCTGCCTGCATGTGGGATGTGCTACAGCAAACAATGCTGCTTTGATTTGGACAGAGGTATCTGGTTATCCCAGATGCAGCTGGAACCATTTCATGTCACTTTGGAAATGTGGCGTGACCACGCCAGGCTCCCAGGATAAGATAACTGCCCCTGAAACAAGGAAAGGTGAGAAACTGGAACCTCAGCTGGTCTGGGAGCTCTGCATGGCTGAGCCCCTGGCAGGAACCCAGGGCTGGGACAATCCTGGGGTTTGTGGCTCCTCTTGGAGCCCCCTGAGCTCGCTGGATGTGGCTGTGGCTGCCCTGTCCAGCCCTTGGGGCTCGGGTTGGGTTTCACAAGAGGTTTTTTGGATGTTCCCCAATTCCTGATCCATTCCTGCCTTGGTTTGACACCAGCTCAGCTGTGTCCTCCTCACATCTCTGCCCAAACCCCAAAATTAGCATTTTCCTCTCCAGACCACACTGACCTTCCCCAGTGCAAAAATCTTGGGATTGTTTTTTTTGTCCCCCTCAAATCTTTATGAGAAAGGAGCCACAAGGTTTCAGAATTCCGTTTTCCCTTTTCCAGTTAAAAATCCATTTATCAGTCAATGATTTCATGTGCCAAACACCGTGGAAGTGCCCAGAATGTTGTGACTAACACTTGCCATGGAGACAGGAATATTTCTGCACATAACCAATCATGGAAAACGTTTAGAAAAGGGATTTAGTTATAAGAATCAGGATTTTTTTAATGAATTCAAGATTTTTCCAAGGGTGTTCCTGCCAGGTTGGCACTGGAGGTTGTGCAGGCCCATCAGAGTTGTCATTGCTTTGTTGATCTGTGACATTCTTGTCCCTAAGGCTTGCCTTGTTTTTAGGAGACGTTTTCAGGAACAGGATTGGAACCTGCAGAGCCCAGCACTAAACTCTGGTTTGGCCACCTGAATTCCTCATTGCTCCCCTGCTCCTCTTTACAGGATGTTTTGGACCTTGATTACAGGATACTTGAATAACTTTACAGAGCTTCCAAGGACTGTAATTTATTTTCTTCTGGATTTGTAATTTCTTTTCTTCTGAATTTAAATCTGCCAGCGAGTTCATTCAATTTGACCATGCTATTTTTGCTCTCTTATTCAAGCGTTCTGAGGTCAATTCTCTCACATTTAGCTGTGATTTCTACCCATATTTTGCTACCTCTGGAAATACCTTTTGCGTATTTAATGAAAAATAAGATTAGTGTGACAAACTAAAATGAATGTGAAGAAAATTTGCAACTCTAAAGTGACACGGGATGTGTTTGCTGCCAGTTTGGTGGTAAAGCACTGACTTCCTGTGAGAGAAGGATGCATTTTTAATGAGCTCATTCCTGAATTATCAGGATTTATTCATTCAGGGCTCCCTGTAGGCAATGCTGAATGCCAGGTGAGCACAGTGCACCATGTCCAGGTGTCCTGTCCTGCAGGAGCTCTGGGACTCACAGGGGATTCCTGGATGAGAAGGTGGGGAGAGTGTTGGCAGCAGCTTTTTAATCTGCTCTAGGAACCCAATGATAAAAACACTGCAGCTCCCTGTACAAACAAACCCTCAAAAGGCATTTATCCCAAATCTATTTAATAGGAAAAAAAGAGACATTTTAAGAGGCAGAACCAGGATGGTTTTTTTTTTGCATTGCAGAAAATTTACAGGTGATGTTTCACTGTGGTGTTTGGTCCAGGTTCCCATCCTTTCAGCAGCATTTTAGTTTTACTTCTTTACTTATATTTTTTCCTGCATCTTTCTGACACTAGCAATGAGGATGGAGGGCCATGACTGTCCCTGAGGAGAACTTTGTGAATTATTACATTTTTCTTATTTTCCCACTTTTTTTTTCAGGATGAAACGTAGTAATTTCTCATTCTGAAGCCATTCCACACTTTAGATTATACCTGTAGCCCTTTCCTGAAGGCTTTCTGGTTCTGCTGACACCTTTCCAGGATGGAAAAGCCAAATTCACCTGTGGTGTTTAAGATGCAGCCACACCGTAGAGGTTTCCCTCCAAGCACCCAGAAATTCCCGTTAAAACAGAGGAAAGCAGATTATGGGGCTTCTTCTCAGCTTCATTGCAGCTCCTGTTTGTTCTGGGAATGGATTTTACCTCTAGTTCTAAAATATTAATTTATGCAGGAATAAAAAGCCTGACAAAAACTCGCCCAGAACGGTTGAAATAACACTTTAAGAACTTCCCTATTTCTTGTAGGCTGGGCAGACTCATCACCTGGGAAGTTCTTAACAGAGAAAAGTCCCTCACAGGTGCTGAACTTGCATAAAGAACTCAGCAAAGAGGGAGCTCAGCACTGAGCAGAAACCAAGCACGGCCAAATTCAGCTGAGGAGGTGAACGGCTTTGTCAGCCCTATCGGGTTTCCCCTCACCTTCTCCCTCCTCATCCCAAACACAAAATCACCTTTCCAACTGCCCCAGCTCACCCTCAAATAGATGCCAGCTCTCCCCACCAGCCCTGCAGCTCTGCCAGTGCCTCCAAACCCAGCCCTTGGCATAGCCTGTCCTGCTTTCTGGGTGAATGCTCCTGCTGCTTCCTGAAGGAGGGGGATGAAATTTCACTGCTTTTTTTGCAGACATCTAAGCACGAAGTCAGACACGGTTCCAAGGGCTGGGAGCAGCTGATGTGATACAGAAACTCTGTGATTCTGGCACGCAGAACCAGCTGGGTTGGCAGGAAAAACCAGCACGGGAGATAACGGCGTTCGCGGGCTGAATCCTCTGCGCTGAATTCGGAGTTTTGCCCTGGCTCTGGGGAGGGGCAGGGAGGAGATGCCACAAACACAGAGCTGTCAGCACAGCCATGGGAGTTATCAAAACAATCCCTAGAAAGGAGTGAGGGTAAAAGCAGCTCCAGCCAATAAATGGGGTAAGGAGATTCTTACTGAATTCTGAGCTGCTTGGGCTCAGAAATTCAGGAGCTGCAGATTGCTGAAAGCTGGGAGAAAACACCAGGGAAGGATCACTCTGTCCTTCCCCAGGAATCCCTCACAGTCCCCGTGCTTCACTCTTCCCTTTTTTACAGCCCTGTTTCGCACCATCATTTGTGAGCTTCAGTGTCCCTTTCTCCTATAATTACCGGTGCTTTCTCCCACGTATTCCTTTATCCATCCTCCCTTTCCTCTCCCTGCAATGACAGCCTGCGTCACTTTACTTTCTTCCATCACATTTTATAGCTTTTTAATATATTCCAACTTATCCCTTCCCTTTCTGTGGCTCTTTTGGTTCCTAGTTTCAAAAGCTGTTTGTGGGCTATCCACAATATTTTCTAAATCCACAATATTTTCTATTTCCACAATATTTTCTATTTCCACAATATTTTCTATTTCCACAATATTTTGTATAGGGTTATTTTTTTAGTTCCACAATATTT
>JAHLSL010000039.1:2396013-2412586 GCA_025920805.1 Petroica traversi | reverse complement strand
TAAAATCCAAAATAAAATCCAAAATAAAATCCAAAATAAAATCCAAACTAAAATACAAACTACAATCCAAACTAAAATCCAAACTAAAATCCAAAATAAAATCCAAAATAAAATCCAAAATAAAATGTTCTGACTTTTCAAAGGCCACAGGCAGCAGGAGCAGCTCCAAAGCTTCAGCCCAAGCCAGGCTGGAGTGTTTTGCATGTGAAATTGTTTGGTTTGTAAGCAGGACAGAGCAGTACCTGTGAAAATCCTCCATTAGGCACTTCAGTGCTTGGAGTCCCTGCTTTTTAAAGGGTAAATATATGTGGTGGTTTTAAATTTTTTTTTTAATTTTTGTTTGGGTTTATTTGGAATTTTATGTCTTTTAAAATGCCTTGCATGGACTAATGCAGGACTTCTGCCTCTCAGCCTATCTGTGGTCACTTTAGGCTGTAACCAAAGGATCGTTTTGGTTCTAACATGAATCAATTATCAATATTTTTTACTTGGAAATTCCTCGTTAGATTTTTTTTTTTTGGAGGCCCTATCACTGCCTCCCTGTCCTTGGTCTTTTACCAGCACATGAAATCGCATTATAGGAGTTATTTCAAGACCAAAAGTAGTTTTGCAAGACACCACTTCTTGTGTGAAATATGTGGAATTTTGTGGCCAAAAAAAATTAGGGTATTGTTGATGTGGTTAATGCTTAATTTCCAGAAATCCTAAACAATTACATTTTCTTTTAATTTCTGTTCTACTACACAGATGCTCTGAAAGGACATTGCATTTAAAGGACATTTTCTGATTTTTTAAAATGTATTTTTCTCATTATCCCCATACCTGGGCTGCCCATTATGGCCTAAGAAAGGAAAGCCTGTTGTTACCAGGGATGGATCTGAAGGATTTTGCTCCATGTAGGTGAATCTTCCCTCTCTCTACACTTTCCCCTTTCAGGCCAGAGTTTTGCAATAAAATCAAGTGTTTTGTGTGCTCCTGGCAGGTTCCTGGGCTGCACCTCCAGCGTGGAATTCACAGATATTTCCATTTACTCCCCAGAGCACTGGCCTGGCTCCTGTCTCAGGCACGTGGCTCCAAGCACATCCATGAACTCAGCAGTGTCACCCCAGAATCTGAGTTCTTGCACAGCCAGGACTTTCTCACACTCTGCTTTTCCATTTGAAGCTCAGATTATTTCATTTACATTAATCCTTCTTCTGCCAGTGCCCATCTCCCCTCACCAGGATAAACAATCTGCTTTGACTGTGCATTTTCTTGGTTGCATATGCCATATCTGACTGACAGAAAGCTTCACAGTCCTTTGCTCCTTCTCAAATACACTTTATCTATCCAATATCTGATTTCCCTTATGCCCATAATTAGTTATAAACAAAATAAATACATTTTCAGCCTACACCTCGCCCAGTTCAACGTACCTTGTATAGTATTCAAATTAAAACCATACAATCCTGATAAACCAAACTGAAACTTTTATAAAATCTGATTCCCCAAGATTTAATCTGCTGTCCAGTAAGGCAGGAGGGTGAAGAGTTGAATGACAGATGGTTGTTATTTACAGGTTTGGATAATTATTGTGTTTGTAACACAAACAGTCCCTTTCTTGCTGGAAATCTAACAGTCTGAAACTAAAAAGTGAAAAGAAAGCCATATAAAGAAAGAAGAATTCAGTTTCCACTTGCAGTGCTCAAATTCAGTCATTCCTGCACTTAACACATCCTGAGCTCTCTCTGGATGTCACTTCAGTCACCTTTCCTTCCACATGGGAATAAATCTAAACAAAGTTTCAATCTCTGCCGCAATACACACGAGGCAGAATCACCGCATTTCAAACAGCAATTAAAAAAAGCTTGGCTTCAAAATACAGAACTTCCCAAGGTTTTGATTCAGCACTGGAAAAGTTTGATACAAATCTCTTAAGGATCAGTGAGACACGAGGCTTCCCGTATTTTTTCAGCAATACTTTCCTTGGTTTGTTTTTTAATTCTCCTGTTTGTTTTTTTCTTTCAGCTAATGGTAAACACTTCCAGCTCTCTTTATAATTAAGGAGAAGGATTGGGTTAAGCTGCACCCGAGACAAGAAAAGCTACTTTTTCTCCTTTGGGAAGTCACCTCCAACCTTCCTTTCTCCCAGTCCCAATGGATCCATGAACTCACCTGGAGTTTCCTCGGCTGCTTCTCCTGCTGCTCTGCTGTGCTGGGGGCTGATAAACACCTGCAGGAGCTGCCGAGGAACGGGATGGAGGTGCTGACCTTCCCCTTCCCTCAGCCTGGAGTTCTTCAAAGTCAGCCCCAGGGACTTCACATTAAATAGAGGAGCCAAGGCAGGAGAGCTCTGCTCCCCCTTCCGTTTGGCTTCCACGTTTGGCTGAGTTCTGGAAAGCTGCACGGAGCTGTCAGAGGTTTCCTCTTACCTTTTTACTGAAGCACAACGGCGTGGGGCTGCTCCAGGACAGGATTAGGTCATTCAAACAGCCCTGCAGAGAGAGGAGGCTCAGCGGTACCGAGGCTCCAAAGGCTGGAAAGATCTGATCTTACATCAGGTGAGAGAAGGCAGCTGGCTGGGCAAGCCAATAATTATGATATCAGCTCTTGTTCGCCTCAGGCAGTCCTGCATTTAATAAGAATACAAATATGACTAAGCTGCATTTTTTTTTTCTCTCCCCCTTGTTCTCTTGGTAATTCTTCAGAGAAGTTGGGCAGGTATTGAGCTCTAACTGTCTGGAAAGAGAGCGCTCCCTCTCCACCTCTGTGTTTTCCTTTTGATTTAAAATACGCATCTGTTCCCGTGTTTTGCAAACCTATTATCCACCTGTGGTTATTAAAAACACTCTTTCCTGGCATGGAGTCTGCCAGAGGATCCCAAAGCCTCCAGCTCCCAGAAATAGGTGAGGAGCCTTTCTTGTCTTTGTTCAGCCTGAGCCCTCAGCATGGCAAGGAGCCGTGGCTCCACGTTGGAATGTCAAAACATCTTGCCCTGTTTAAAGCATCACAGGAACACTGCAAAACCAGTGCACTCAGGATTTTATTCCTCCCCAAACCCAGTCATAAAACCAGGACTAAATCAGAGGAATAAGTCAGTGTAGGCCTGTGTGCATAGATATATTTTTGTGGAGAGGTTTTTTTTTGTGTGAGAGGATCAGGAATTGAGATGTGCAGTGACAGGAACGTTCCTGCTGCCCTTACCTGGCTCTGTGCACACTCTCCAGGTCCCTGATCACACCTACTGTAATAATACTCACCTACCTCATAGGGTGTTGTGGGGATTAATTAATGTTTGTAAAGTGCTTTGAAGATGAAAAGCCCTGAATGAGTGCTAAATATAATTATCGTCATTCCACAAAACAGTAGAAACATCTCTGTGGCCCCCAGGTCATTGTATAGGTACACCCATGTTTATCTCCCACGATTATGGTCAGATACTGAACAAGGTATTGAAACTTTGATAAAAATTCCCTCTCTGCTCTGGAGGATGTATTTAAATTCATGTAAAGTTCATGCTGTTCATGAAGTGTTTTTTTGTGATACCTGTTGGAGAATATTTTACACTGATTTGTGATAGAAAATCTTTGCCACACACCACAAAAGCAGGTGGAGGAAAATCCACATTTTCACCTGTGATGAATGATTTCTTTTCATGAGTTTTCCAATGCAATTTTATTAAATCCATCAGAAACTCCTGATGGTAGAAATGAAGACTTTGTCCGTTTATCTGCTGGATCTTGTGGAGATGTGGAGTGTTGGTGGATGTGCTCTTTCCTGTCTGGAAGATCCCAGAGATAGTGCTGGGTAATGACTTGTTTTTTCCAAGGACTTTGACGTTTGATGTCCCTCAGAGCTTCATGTCTGAAGCTGGCAGGGAAGGTTCTGAGATGGCTGCGACTACACTCGATACCTTCACTGCATCACTCCCAAATTCTGCAGCACCTTTAATTCCCAGTTCTCCCTGTGATGGCTGAGACAGACAAACCTGAGATGGTTTTCATGTCAGTGCCAGCCCCTGGCCCCAGTGTCCCCCAAGGCTTTGGGATGCTGCTCCTGGTCCCTGAGCTGATTTCACATCACCCTGGTGGGTGTGTTCACCCAGGTCGATTGCAGTGCAGAGATAAGAGCTGAATGAAAGTGAAGCCCTGCCTGGAGAGCATTATCTCCTCCTTCCCGGAGTGACAATCAGCAGGAAATACCCAGAGGAAGGCAGGGTGGCAGGATTTGCTGCAGATTTTCCTGTCTGTCCCCAGCGTGTGTCGCAACCTTGGATCAGCACCCTCTTTGTGGATATGGGGAGCACAGCCCAACACCAGAACTGCTTTGTGGGGTCTCTATTTGGGTGGCAAAACAGTTTTGTGGCATTTAAAGTCTGTTGTGTTTTCTTTCATTTCCTTAGACAGTTTCATTTTAAACTTCAAGAGATGAAGGCAAAGAACAGGAGAGATCAAGATGTTTGAATCAGAGCAACCTTGGTTTTGTCAGATCCAGACTAGACTACTGTGCTGTGATAACTTTATATCTCTCCTTGGTCTGGGCTTTTATGGAAAGGCTGAGCTGTTGATTTTGCACTGGCAGTTATGCTAAACTCTTAAATTCTATTCCCTAATCTGATATTTAATTTTAGGGGGGAAAATAAATTAAAATTGCAGCCATCAAAGTCGCAAAGCAAATATTCAAAATGCAAGTCAGTGGAACCAATTCAGCGCTGTCTGGCTGTGTTTTAGCCTTCAGTGACAATGTCAGGTGGAAATGGCTCCTGTCTGCTCCTCCTGGGCTCAGTGAAGGTGACCAGAGTGGGAGGATTGTTGGGAGCACTGGAGAGGGAAGAGAAATGAGACCCTGCCCAAGTGAGCCCAGAATGAGCAGTCCCAGCTGCTGCTCCCCTGTTTGTTTCCCTCACTTAGGGGGAGTCACCTGCACCATCTCCTTCCTGCCTTTTGGCATCTCATGTGCTCAGGTTAATATAGATACATTTATTTTTTACTAGAAGTTGGAGAAATATTGTTCTCCTCATTTTCCAGTTTGATCCTTGTCCCAAAAGTTTTCCCTGGACTGGTGCTTTCCAAAGGAAGTGGATAAGCCAAGCTCAAGCACCTTGTGTGCAATTCAGAACGTTTTATCAGTTTTAACATTTAATATTCCTCGAATCCTTGACATAGAAAAGCACTGCTGACCTCATTATAAACCCCTCCTGCTATTTGTAATTGGCAAGAACAGTCTTGTCGATCTGGAAAGTTGTCAGCCAGGAGCTCTCCCTATGAACTTCACTTTTTGCCCAGCCGAAGCATAAATTAATCCCTTTGATTAAATATTCCTGCTTAATTTAGCAGCGGGATAATTGCTTATTTTTAATACATTGTTTATATTTTATTATGCAGTGATGGCAGCAGTATTGGTTATCATAAATAGCTTTGTAGGCTTACAATTTTTCTATCCTAACATTTGGATGATAAGCTTACAAAACGACTTGGGACGTAATCTAACCAGCTATTCTGCCACCATTAAATAGGAAAAGTGGCCCAGCATCTCTCCCTTGGGATCACCCCAGGGAAGACACACCTGGGTGTAACTTTAACCGTCTGCTGGGCTGCCTTTAAATAGTAGTCAGGGCTTGCTTTTTATCTTCTGAGATATCCCTAGGGAATACACACCTTGCTTTAACCTACATACACTTCAGTCCATCTCTGGCCCTCAGAAGTGATCACAAGTGCATTTATCTGGCAGTTTGATGTGTCTAGGAAAGCACAATGTCAGCATTCCAAATATTCCATCAAATCACAGGATGGAGGGGAATTTAAAGTCCGTCTCCTTCCACCCCCTGCCATGAGCAGGGACACCTTCCCCCCAAACCAGGTTGCTCCAACCCGTACTTCCAGGGATTTAAGAGAGTATAATTCCCATTCCCACTTCTTTTGGCAAAATTTCTCTGTCTTTTGCCCTGTTGTTGTTATAGAGGAGCTGTGAGCTGGAAGAGTGAAGGATAAAATTCACCTGAATTACAGCCTCCAAATCTTGGCACGCCCAGAAGATGCTCTTTTGTTGGCATTTGCAGAACTTTCTGCTTGCTAATTGTTCAATCTCGAATTAAAATATAAAGAACCATCATTACACACCAAATATCATTTCCTGGCCAGTGATTTAGTGCTGCCCATAAAGCACAGCATGGGGAGCAGTGTGGTAGCCACTGGAAGGTGTTATTTTGTTATTTTGGAAATGAGGATGAGCTCAAGACGGTGTCAGACTTGACTCTGTGCCTTTCTGCTCTAGGTGAAATTCAGGAAGGTGATCCAGACACGTGTTCCAGTCATTGTGTCACCAGCACTGCGCTTTGCTTTGCCCTTTTGACAAAACTGTTCTTCATGTGCAGCTTTCAATGCAGGAGTGAGATAATTAATTAAAGAGAGAGAGAGAGAGATCGGGCTAATAATTGGGGGTAATAACCTCTGATTGCCCTCTCAGGTTTATTTGGGCTTGTGTTTAGTTATTTGGTCCTTATTATTCAATATCAGGACCGTGTGTTGTTCCAGGGTAGCTGGAGCTGGATCCTTCCCCTGTCCTCAGGGAGGAATTCCCGTTCCTCCTTGGAGATTATCACTGAAATATAAAATTTCAGACCTCAGAACCAGATGGGAATGCCCTGTAACAGATCACAAACCTTCCTCTCTCCTCACAGAACGTAATTAGTGAAGAGCTGGCAGCATTCTGTCAACTTTCCCTTTTTTTGTTGACACCGCACTTCAGCAAAAGCCTTGTGTGATTTTTTTTCCCCCTTTTTTATTTTATTTTTTGTTTTGTTGTGAGGTTAACAGAAAGGGAGCAGGCTTTCCTAGCCTGCAGCTGCTGGATAAGTGGTAGCTTGGCAGGCTCTCTTTGTTTGTTTGGTCTTATGGCTTCTGAATTTTTGGCTGCCAGGCTGTTTCCAACATCACAGAGCGAGGCTGTCGGGGGAGTTCTGGTGACATGACAAGAAAAGGACAGAGCCAACCTTCCACCAGCTCCCAGAGCCTGGGAATTGGATGGATGGCAAAGTCAGGGGTGTGGGAGAATGTGGCCAATGTCACCAGACAATGATGGAATCCCAGCAGAGAGGCTGGATCTCAGAGCTCGTCACCTCCAACTCCTCTATCTGAGCAGGACTTTCCAAAGGTCAGACCACAGGAGATTCAGAGCAGAATGCAGCTGCATCCTGGTTTTAAGGCCCTGAGGGACTGGGGGAGTTTCAAGAACCTGTGGATCTCCAAGGGAGACCTTTGAACCACATGAGTCTCCCCAGCCCAGTCCTGTCACCCTCCTGACTCTGAATATGTTGTGCAGGTTTGGCCACTTAGTGGCTCAGGCATGAGCAGGGAAATGATCACTCATCCATGACTTCATTCTGCTGCTCCTAAGGCTTGCTGCCTGCTCTTTTTCTTTTCCATTTATTTTAGGCTGAGTGGTCATTTCAGAGGTGTTGAATAACCCACACCTTCCTCCAATAAAGTGTGACTTTTAATCCTTGGGGTTTTTTTTCTGTTCCTCCTTGCTCTGTGGTGAACAAGCAGCATCATTTCTGGAGCTGGGGCAGAGCTCAGAAGCAGAATTAGGTTGTGAATAAGATTTTGCTTAAATGTTTGCAGTTCACTGCACTTCCCAACCCAGGATGAAACACTGTGCTCTGGCACTGCACCTTTACAGCAGCAGAAGAGACTCTTATTTGAATTGCTGGCGTGTCTCTCCCCATCCTCAGCTTACTGAACCTCCTAAATCCCTCTCAAAACTTTATGGAATTCAGGAATATTGCTCTGGATCTTTGCCTAGCTCAATGTATTTTCTGTAGAAGTCAGGGAATCCTTCAGCCAGAGGTGAAACACTAAACCCTCTTGGTACCACAACCTTTAACCAGGTTTCTCTCCAGTTAGTAACATGATTGGTTCTGAACAGGATGATTAATATTTAGCCAGCTAGAAGCCAGCTAACAGTGTTTTACTCCTGCCAGAGGCTGAGGCTACCACATGATAATCTTCTTATAACTGGCTTGGCAGAAACGTGTGTGTGTGTTGGTTTGGTGTTTCTTTTTTATTTTTTATTTTTTTTTAGCCCCTTAACCATGTTCTAATAACCAGAACAACTGGTCTGTCTTCTTTCCTTCTTGGAGTGTGTGCTTGGATGTTCCTGACTGCTCCATGAGCAGCCAGTGCCAACACATGCACACCCTTTTTGGGTTTCTCCACTTCCTCAGAATGTGAGGGAATGTTTTTTTCCCAAGCTTTCCAAAGTATCAATACTGATGCATCAGCAGAACTGGGTTGTGTTGCAGAAAAACTGGTTTGGGAATATAACTCAGATTGAGTTCCCGAATCACGGAGTCCCAGGGTGGTTTGGGTTGGAAGGAACCTTAAAGATCATCCCATTCCAAGCCCTACCCAAGCACTAAACCAGGCTGAAATGTGAATTTCTTATGAGCTTATTAAGAGAACACAGTTATATCTGCAGGTAAAGCTGACAGGTGTGTGATATCACCCCTCCAAGGTGTTGTCTCAAATCCTACCAGCCATTATTGCATTGATTTTGAAACAGAAAGGAAAATTGAGAAGAGCTGATCTGGGACTTTGAGAAGGACTGACACCCTTGGGTGTCCCTAACCCATGACAATGCAAACACAGCCTGGCAGGAATTATTTGGCCCAGACTAGAGCCTGGGTTTGGGGAAATAGCAGCACATTCAGCAGGAAGGTTATGGAGTTACAGCTGGCTGGAGTCAGGCTTTGAGCTGTTCTCCCAGCTCCTGTGTTCAGGACTTTGGAGCCATCAATAATCAAAATTCCCAGGTTCTCCCCATCCCATCCAAACCCTTTCCCACCTTCCTTGGACCATCCTCCCTTCACCTTCACCTTCCCACCCAACAGATGGAAAACACAAAAACCTTGTGCTTCCTCAAACAGCCACTGAAATCATCCCAGAGGTATTATCTTAGAAATGAGAAAATGATTCAATGAAAGAAGGAGTGAATCACGTAAATACCCAGAGTGTTGTACCTCAGCAATGTCCCTCCCTTGTGAGTACAAAGCAAAGAACAAAAGCTGGCTGCTGCCTGCCATGGGCCCCTCCTAGATGACTTACTGGGACTGTGAAATCATCAGAAGCCTCAGAAAGAAGTGCTTAGGCAGCGTTTATAACTTGATTTTCCTCTCTTCAGTCCTGAGTGTGGACCTGCTCGCTGTGTTCTCTCCCTCCTAGTCCAGGAGATGGATGAGAAGGCAAATATTTCATGCTCACAGATTTCTGGGTGCCTTTTACATTTTAGAGGCTAGCAGTGGGTTTTTTAGAGCTAAAACTCATTGCATGGAAGAAGGGGCAGAAAGATTATAAGGTCGTGAAAACACGAAACCACATTTTTCTTGCTGAGGATGATTTTAAACACACTCTTAGAAAACAGGTGATGTGAAATCCTGTGGGCTGTTCAAATGGAGAGTTATAATGGGAGGCCAAAATCCTGAGCAGGCCATTAATTCCTATCAGGCAGCCAAACCAAGATTGCTTCAGCACTAAGAGGAGCTTCAGTGAGGATGAAATATTGATCTCAGATTGCCAGGCTTGAAATTAAGTGTGTGAGACACAGGAGCCAGAGTAACCCACTCTAGAAGGTATTCAGTGAGAAGATCTTAATTCTTTTATGAAAAATCGTTGTACAAAAGATGAAAAGACTTAATGAGGATTAAAAGGAAGTAATTGCAGCCCTGAGGTTTTCGTTCTAAGTTCAGTTTAAAATGTTTCAACTTAAAACAGATGTTTTGAGTTCATGTGATTCTCCAAAGGCTCCAAAGCATAAAGTTCCATAGGAAGCACCAGGACCAGTCCTCCCCCATTGTCAACTCTCTTTAAATCTTGAGTTTTTAATGATTAATTCAGTAAAAGGGGAATACTCTGCAGCTAATCCCCACTGCTCAAATGTCTTTGTCAGTGGTTTTTCTCCCTTTCTCATTGCCCTGCTGTGTTGTTTTTCTGCACTGTGTGCTTTTCACTCCAGCTCTTGTGACATCAGTGGCGAATGTCTGTGAGGAATTGCCCGGGGCCAGTGTGACTTTCAAAGGATAAGACAATTTGTTCCCCTGCCTATGAACAGTTTATTACATTTCTAATTATTGTTATTAGTCTGGCAGGTGGTGCCATGCGTGATATTTTTACAACTGCTAAAGATGCAGGTACTTCTTTCATGATGAAAAAATAAACCTGAGTAAGATTTGAAGGAAAACCAGATGCTCTGCTGCTGCATGTGCTGGATAATTCTTTGCACTCATGTGGTGTGCTGGTTATTTTTGAATCTTAAGTTGAAACATCCTGACTCCTGGAAGATTTTGTTGTGAGACCAATGGTAATTAGAGTGTGTTAGCAGACCAGGCTAGATATGGAGGTTTCTCTCCCTCCCTCTCGAGTTCTTTCCTCTAATCTTTATTACTCTGCTTGTTGTGCAAATTAAAGACTCATCACATTTATAAACTCTAACTCAGAGTTCACGTTAATCACTGCCTGAGAATAATAAACACCCCTTTCCCAATGAAGATCTGGGTTCCTAAACATAGAGATTTGACTTTCTCTGCTCCATGGGGTTGCACACAGTCAGATTAAAGAAATAAAAACTATATAAATACTCCGTGCTAATGCAATACCATAATATCCCTCTCGAGCAGCCCAGTCCAGTTCCTCCCACTGTTACATGCACAGAGCAGTTTGTAAAACTCCTGCCTAGTGAAAGGGCATTGGAACAAGATGGTTTTTAATGGTTTTAGCCCCTAACACTCCATGATTCTATGATAAATCATGTCATTTTTCACAGTTCTGTTATTGTGTGGCAAAATACACTTTCTTGAAGCAGTTTCACATTGATTGTCCAGTAAATCCTGGATGATTTCATGTCACTGTGTTACTGAAGAGTAAAAGTGAATTCAAAAGCTATAAATCGGATTTATTCACTGATGGCTTCAATAGCCCAACTGACAAAAATTAGAAGGGCCAGAACTTAACCTGGCCACTGCTGTAAAAGGCAATAAAACTGTCCCTATAAATACAGCAGTAACAAAGGAAGAGCAAAGGAAATTCCCCATCTCTACTGGATGTAGAGGGAAGCAGAATGACAGCAGACGAGGAAGAGCCTGGATTCAGCCCAGGACACTGAGGGAGCTGTTGGAAGAGTTCCCTGAGCTCTTCCCATCATTTACCTGCAGCCCTGGCTGACGAGCTCGCTGGAGACCACCAAACGTGACACCCACTCAGAAGAAGGATCTAACGGGGAATCCAGGGAATTCCAGACCTGTCAGCCTGAGCCCAGTGCCAGGGCAGGCTGGAGCAGACCCTCTGGAATGCCAGCACGTGGCAGGGATGGGACAGCAGGGTGATCCTGCACAGCTCCAGCAAAGGCAGGTCCTGCCTGACCAGCCTGATCCTCTCCTGGGACAGGGTCACCCTAGTGGCTGAGGGAAAGGTTGGGAAGGACCTGCCTGGGCTTCAGGAAAGGCTCTGACACCACTTCCCACAGGATTCTCCTGGGGAAATTGGCTGCTGGTGGCTGGGATGGGTGCAGTGCTGGTCCAACCCTGCCTGGAGCCCAGGGATGGTGGTGGATGGAGTCACACCCAGCTGGGGCTGGTGCTGCTCCCCAGGCTCAGGACCGGGGCCAGTCCTGCCTAAATCTCCATCAATGGTCTGGGTGAGGAGGGAGGGTGCAGCCTCAGCGAGATTGGATCTCGGGAATTCTCTGAATTCACCATCAGTGGTGGAGTCACCATCCCTGGGGGCTTTAAGAGATGTGTGGATGTGGCACTTGGGGACAGGGGTTTGCGGTGCCTTTGGCAGTGCTGGGGTAACGGTTGGGTTTGATGATCCTAAAGGTCTTTGCCAACCCAAACAATTCTGTGATTCCAAGGTTGAGGCCACGTAATCAGCATTTCAGCAGGAGCTGCCTTGTTGTTACTCACGTGGCTGCCGTCTTAACAAACATAAAACAACTTTTTCTGTCATTCTCATGACAAAAAAAATTTATTCTGATAAAAAAATTAATTTATTCTTTTCATATATATACCCCTCTTCTCTGTTTGCCCAGGAATATCAAACAGTCCTATTCAGTAAAACCAGACACACAAATTTGCTACAATTAATGCAAATGGATTTCACTGAATCGTACTTTGGTTTGAGGAGTTAAAGAGGTGGGACACTCTTCAGCTCTGTCCCCTACTGCCATGTTTCATTGGGACAGGACAAGTTTTTGCCCCATAAAAACGAGACACAAACTGGCAGCACCAAAAAAATTAGGCATGCCCTGTAAAAAGAATGAATCCATAGAACAACACAGCACAAAAATTGGGTGTTTTTTGTCTCCCTGTGACTTGCAGGATCTGCAGCTGTGCTAGGAAGGGTTCAGGACTGGGCTGACTTGTGCCTGCACCCGCCAAGGCTCCGGGTAAGAGCGGATCCTGCTGGAGCAGGGAGCACGGGCATGTTCTGGAGTCATTCCCTGCAGGGGCTGTTCAGCAGGTACAGGAGGCCAACAGTGGCACCGAGTCAAAATAGTGGCTGGAAAGATATTACAGACTGCACCTGGTGCAGAGGAAAATAAAGATGTCAGTGCCCTCCCCTTTCCCCAGCACTTGTCTCATATTTCTGAGATACAGGTGTATGGTTACAGTGTAAACAGAGCAAAGATTTTTCTTCTAGGCTAATAAGCTGCATGTTTTGGTGTTTTGGTTTTTTTTCCTTCCAGTTTCTCTGCCAAAATTCAGACGCTTACAGTGTGAACTCCTGCACTTCCACACCCCCTGTGCTCACCTGGGAGAAAGGCTTTGGTTTCTGGAGCCAGGATTCAGTCAGAGCCTGCCCCTCTGGCAGCTCTGCTTCAGCCTTTTCTGGATAGGTTTCAGAAATTTATTTTTGTCTTGTCCATGCACAAATCTTAAATTAACAGGTGGTGCACGAGTATGAAACTGAAGCCAATTTTCACTTTGCCATCCACAAATCTGTTGTGACTATCCAGATAGCTCTGGCTGAAATAATTAATAGTTGGCAATAATTTTAGGGGAAAAACCTGCCCTATCTATGCCCCAAAGGCCCTCAGAACAAATTCCTACGATGTTGATGCCTGCCATGGAGCCCGGGTGATGAAAACACAGCACTGAAGGAATTGCAAAGGTTATTTTGGGATTACTTCCATGGAATCCTGTGGGATTGCTATTTCCCCCATGTCGATTGCAGCCCTCAGTGCCACAACAGCACTGGCTGAGGGCTGAGGAGAAAAGGAAAAGCACAGGTGTGAGGAAGCTGCCACTGTCCAGCTGTGTTATCTGTGATGCACAAAAGTGATTTATGATTGCACGTTTCATGCAGCAGCAATGACATTGCCAGGGGTAAGAACAAGGAGGGAGATTCAGGCTCCCCTCGGGTGACAGACGAGTCAGAAATAAAGAGGATCCTTTTTCAGCTTTCTGGCAAGTCTCATCAGGAGAGTCCCAGAGCAAAAAAGGGAAACGGGGCTTTTTTTTTTGCAGCCACTAAAGTGCCCCAGAATAACCAGTACTCATTAAAGTCCCCTCGAGAGGCAACTGGGCAAACTGGTGCCATTCCAGCTAACTGGAACACTCTGCACACACTTGTGAAATTCCATATTAATGCACTTCATTTTCATGGACAGCCCTGACCACTTCTCCTGTGCTCGATGGAAAGGAGCAAGAATCAGCAGAATTACTGAAATTGGGTGTTCACTCCCTTCTGGAGAATGGAGAGCCCCAGGTCCCAGTGGCTGTGGGGAAAACTTGGAATTGCTCTGCTCCTCATGGACAGGGCAGGGATTAGGGAAGTGAGGAAATTCCTGGAGTGCTGTGAGGTGGGCAGGACTTGAAGTCATCTGGATGGCACAGATTGGAAGCAGAGTAAATTTCTGATGGTTTAGTTGATTCTGGTTAATATTTCAAGCACGGTGACAACTAAAAATAGTTGTGATTAATTGTTAGATCACAAATACCACACACAGGCATCCAGCATCTGAGCCTTGAAGTTGAATCTGGTCTGATTCATAAAAATATGTGTTGAACCCTCAAGTTAATCATTCTGTCCCTTCTCTATTTTCAAGTTAGTTTGGAGTCGTTGCTATTTGATTTCTTTTTCTGTTTGGACAAATTTAATACATGTTATTAATTTTTCAACTCTGCTGCCCTGCATTGCTTTCAGAAAGCATTCCCTTGTTCCATTCCTCTGCTGTTTAAGGGAGTTTTCCAAGGAAAATCAACACCAGCCCAGGTGCTTGGCCTGGATTTGGGGACCCTGGGCACTGCCTGGTGCATGTGGGGAGGGGACCTGCACCTCCTGGATGGCACCTGAATGGTTTCGGGGTGTTAATATGATTAAAGGATAAATAATACTAAATGTTTCCTTAATGGGAGAAAATACCCAGCATTGACAGTAGTGATTAAGTTCCATTAAACAGTTGTTAGTTTGGACACCAGGTGATTAGTACATTCAAACCACTTCATTTCCAGACTTTGGCACCTTGGTCATTACTAACTCAAGCTATAAAGTTCAGTGAATCAAGTTGTAAATAGTTTTATTGGTCCTATGTTGGAAAAAAAAAATAAATTGAGGGCTGTGAAATTCCTGGATGATTTCAAGTTATGTATTTCTCAAGTCTCAAGTGTTCCTGCTTTCTGTTCTTTAGTTATTCGTCATTGCAGAGGGTTTAAAGTCTGTTTCTACTTTTGCAGAAATCCAATGGGCTTACTGAGAGCCAAGAGTTGTATTCCTACAATAAAATAAGCCAAATGGAGAGGGGGTTGGAGATGCCCACATGGCAGAGTTATCCAAGGGAGGAATTTCCTCAAGGACACAGATGGAACTGCTTTTACAACTCCTGAAGAAAGGTCTGTAGTTACCTTCATGCTGTTAATTATTGAATAAAATGCAGAATCTGATGTTTCTGTTGGTTAGCTGAAAATAATTTTCACCTTTTTGAGGATTATTTTGTGTCCATTTTATGATAAGGTGTGCTTCAAAGTACATTTTAAAAAAATATCTATTTTATTTTTAATGAACGTTTAGGAATTAAGTTGTAAGGCCTGGACGTATTTCAAGATGTCAGTGCTGTACAACAAGGTTCATTTTAATACCTCTTAAGTGACTGGGAGCAAATTTTTTGGTTTCTCCAAACCAATTTGAGGATTAGAGAGATGTGCTGGCTTCTCCCTGGTGCAGCTCTCAAATTGCCATGTGTCCTGTTAAGTCTGTTTATGATTCCAGTGACCCTTGCATCACTCCTGTGCCACTTCACAAATTGCTGCAGAGCTGTTTATGGCCAGGTGCCTTTCTCAAATGTAAGCCTTTTTATTTTTTTTATTTTTTTTTTTCCTGGACCCTGCCCAGAAACCATCAGCTTTTATGGCATGACCACAGAAATGTGTGTTTTGAAGCAGGGGAAGGACTCTCTTCTCCCTCTGAGTGCAAGTGTGTGCCTGCAGAATCTGAGTGTGCAAGGCAGGACAGCTCCAGGACTCCAGGGAGAACACAGGAGGTGACTCCAAGTCACCCACCCACTCACTGGGGGAAACCTGCATTTTATGGCTTTGCCAGGCACTTTTAAGGCTTGAGGAGGGCAAAAAGATGGTGGCTTTTTCCTGGTGTTATGAAAATGAAGCCAGACACGGTCAGAGGGGTTGGGGTCTTTCCCTCAGTATTTGAATCAGGATCCCGTTTGATGCATCCACTTCCCCCAGGTGCCAGCGTGGCAAATGCACCCCCGTCAGTCACACACACCAGTTCTAGACTTTGCACAGCCCAGATCCAACAAGGGAGCCCAATGCTGGGGCTGGGCTGGGCTCAGCTCGACTTTCCAGAATCTGTCCTGCCAGGGGCCCTTGGCTTCCTGAGCCAGCAGAATGTTTGGTGTCCCTGGCTCTGCAGCTCTGGGCTCTTCAGCCTCAGGGCCTGCAGGACACTCAGAAAACACTGAGCACTGAACTAAGGAAAAGGTTGCAAGTGTGCATTCTAATACTTGTGGGTACAGAGAACTGTGTAAAAGAGATATAAAAGAAAATGAAAAAACCATTCTGGCATCAAAGACACTCGTCCCCCTCCTGGACACCAGACTGATCACTGGTGGAAAGCAAACTCCAGGATGAGGAGCTGCTTTGGGAATCCCAGGCGAGCCCAGCAGGTGCTGAGCTGGCAGTTTCGCGGCAGATTGTGAAATTTGATCTCACAATGGGAAATAGAGCCACTCCTTGAGGGCAATATCTGGAAACCTAATGGGGAGCCACCCTTCAAAGGTGATCCGGGTAATAATGGGGCTTAGGAGCACTTTCTACCTGCTTTGCTTAGAAAATTATGAAAATTTTTAATGGTGTTACTGGTTTTTGCACAAGCACTCTATATTTAGCTGCACCTCGGCTGGGCCTGAGCTCAGCCACACCCAAGGCAATGAAGTGCCCAGTGCCACCATCACTGCCAGGTGGAAACTGGCCATCAAATTCTCAGTTCTCTTTGTGTCCTGGTGTTTGCTTTCTTCTCTTCGTTCCCTGGTGTCTCTTCTCTCTTCTCTTCTCTTCTCTTCTCTTCTCTTCTCTTCTCTTCTCTTC
>JAHLSL010000039.1:2381529-2396003 GCA_025920805.1 Petroica traversi | reverse complement strand
TCTCCTCTCCTCTCCTCTCCTCTCCTCTCCTCTCATCTCCTCTCCTCCAGCTTTTCACTCCTATTTTTTTTCCTGAAATTTGGGCATTTTTACACCCTCTGAGTAACTTTCCCTGCAGATATCCCCTGGTAAATCCCTACTCACCCATGTTAATGAACATGGAACACCCAGCATTATTCCTTGGCCCCGTGACACTCTGTGCTACTTGATGTCTCCCTCCTTTCTTCTGGAGATTGGCATAAAGATTGCACCTGTGCTCCTGCAGGTACTTTATGCACACCACAGCCTCTGAATAATGTAGACTAATAGAAAAGACTTCAAAGAACCATAACACACTTTTCAAAAAGGGCTGGGAGGAGAGGCCGACGGGAAATGTTATAAGAATTCCACCTTTCCTGCTTAGCTAAGCAGTAATTTAGGAGGCCGTGTAAAGTCTGCGCGAGGATTTCAAAGAAAACAAAAAGCAAACAAAAGCAGAGCGCACTGCCCTGGTGCCGGAGACAAAGGCAGGGAGAAGGGAGAGGCTCTCAGCAAATCATCTGCTCCAGTTTGTAATTTCTGGGTGCTCAGACAGAGTGTGAGCAGGGTAAGGAAAATATTTGGAGAGATTTGGGTGTTATTTGAGGGAGGTAAACGCAAAGGGAAGGGTGAGTGGTTCAGCAGTGACCTGAGCAAGTCATTATGAGATTGAAATCAGTCACCCAGGAGCTCTTTAACACAGAGAATAAATGCCTTTCCTTCTGGAGCTGTGGATATTCTGCTGGGTCTCCTCCTCACAATCAATAAGAGCCCTGTCAAAGCCACTGGAGGGTTAACACCAGGCTGCTCTTCCCAAGAGGGATTTCCACAGCCTGTGGAACCATCAGAGCTGAGGGATCAATGAGCAGCAGGCACCAGAATGGCCTGGGTATTTGGAACTGGAAAGAAATTGCTGGAAGTCAGTAAATTCTGGCATTTTAGGAATCAAAATTACGCTGCAGGCTGTCCTCATCTCATAATAATCAAAGCAGAGAGGGCAAGAAGAAAGATCTTGAAAAGTCCACACTATTTCAGAGTGAAATTCCCTCATTTTCACTCCCATGGAAAGCAGCATGGAGATCCCACAAGAGCAGGATTTCAGGAATGCACTTTGTGCAAAATTCAAGCAGGTAACTACAGAGCAAAGGTTTCAGAGCAAACTTCAGGGGCACACATTGAGTAACTGCTCTGCCTGAACCCAACCTCATTTACGGCACCGAGAGATTGTTTTGGCAAAGTGCCTTTGCATATTCCTTTGCCAGTTTGGTGGCCAGGAATTTATCTGCCCCTGAAAGGCAGCTCCAACAGAACAGGGAGTAGATACGGAACAGGGTTACATAACAGGCTTTTAAAAAGGGAAAATCTCCGGCTGGACATTCCAAGAAAATTGGACTCGGTAATAAAAACAACATAATTACCACTTTAAAGATAAGAGAAAATCAACTATGCTGATTTCTCTGATTGTTTTAAGATACTTGAAGTGAGCACATGGACAAGCAGTTGATACATGGAAGACAAGAGCAGTGATATATAAGGAAAAAAAAATAATTCCAGAACACAGGGGTACATTAAAAAAAGAAAAATCTTTAATTCAATCACATATATATCTTAGGACACAGGGATTCTCTCCTTCTCAAGGAAAGCTCTTATTATGACTTTACAGGCTGTAATCTGACATAAATAACAATGTTCTGGGAGAAAAAGAATCTTTTACATTCCTAACAAGGGGGCTGGAAATAAATATATTTCAAAACAGGATGGGCTGACAGTGATTTTTCTGCAATCGCACAACACACAGCCAGTGCCCACAGAGTATATAACAATCATGTACACCTTGAAAATATACACATTTACAGGTGGAGAGTGGTGACAGCACAGATCAGTGCATGGATTCAGGAGCTCAGAGTCTCTCTCCTTCCTTTTCTGTGTTCACTCACCTCTCTCCTTTCTTTCTCGCTGCAGATTTCAGACTTACTGGAAAAGCACTGGGGGGGAAAACACCCCTTCAGAGGCAGAAAACCCAGAGGTATGAGGGCTGCAAGGCCAAAAGTCACCTTGTCCTCCTGCTGGGGTGACAAAAGTGCCGCCAGAACAGCAACTGGGCAACTGTATTGCTGTTATTGAGGATTTTGCTTGTCCTTTTCCAGAGAACAGAGGCTGCCTCTGGGGGTGACAGTCCTGCTCTCCCTGCAGCTCTGGCAGGAACAGTGGTGGCTCTGTCCCCTGCCCACGTCACGGGCAGGTCCCTGTTTTGTTTGCCCAGGATGGGAATGTTTGCAGCTGGAACAAGGACGTGCCCCAGGTGTTGATGGCCAGGGTTATGGTCAGAACGCCCAGAATGTTGAGCACAATCCCAGCTTTGGCCTGGAATGATAAAATAAAAGCATTGTTAGAAGCCCTGAGCACTTTTTCCCCCTTCCTTGCTGGTTAGGGCTGTTTGTAGGGTTTGGTTTTCTCTTTGGCCTTTTGTCACAAGTCCATCAAATGCTATTTAAGTTGGTTTTCTTCACAAATATAAAGGAAAGGTTTCCACTGGATAAAACTCTTAAAACCAGAAGTCCTGAAATCCTTTCAATCCACTTCCCTTGTGACCTGATATTTCTCTCTAATGTTACTTTGGGTTTCTCCTTGGCTCCATTATTAGTTAGGGAAGTTATCAAGAGACAAGGCACTGCTCTCCTTGCATCTTTAGTGATTTCAGGGCCCCCAGTGACAGGTGCCAGGCTGTTCCCTGTCCCTGCAGAAGGACTGCCCAGGTGCCAGGGCTCTTGGACACACTCCTGCTCTGACTTTGGGTTTTTCAGGCATTGACAGATCTTATTATAAAATCTTCAAGACGTCCTGGCTTTCTTTGAAACCCCAAAAGCACCTTTATAAGATTCTCAGAGTGTATCAGAGACAGTGTGACCCTTTATCAATGCACACATATCTTCTTTCCACTGGACATAAGCCGGGCACCCTGACTTTTCTAACGCTCCCCAAAGAAAAAAGCAGCCTTAGAAAAAAGGAAGATGAAACCTAGGGGTGAAAAATTCTGGAAAGAAAGTGTTGGGGTTTTTTTTCTCACCATATCAATGACCCTGAGCTGTCCATAGGAGAAGACAATGGCATTGGGAGGAGTTGCCACAGGGAGCATGAAGGCCAGCGAGGCAGAGAGAGTGCAGGGCAGCATGACATAGAGAGGGTTGAGGCAAATTGCTTCAGCCTGTGCAGGAAAAGAGAGCAGAGATTATGGTTTTGATACCCAAAATGCACCTTTTGGCAGAAAACTGATTCTTTTTGTCCATATCAGAAGCCCTGTCCTTCCCCAAATGCTGCAGCCACTGATATTTTGGTGCTGCTTTAGACAATTCCAGCTTCTTGACGCAGCAAATGCAAGAATTGATTTTGTGGTCAGGGCTTTGTGTTGCTGCTGTACAAATGGATAAGTGATGGTTATATTTCACCTCTAAACCCTGCCTTCAAACTGGTAAAGAACAAAATTAAATTATCAGAGGAGGCAGATGAGGCTCTGAGGGTGAGAGCTTTGGTTTAGGGGTTGGCCAGAGTCTTTGGCCAACGCAAAAAGGTTTTGGAGGAGCTCATTGCAGTTTCTATCTGGACCAGCTTTTCCATTTGCAGAACTCTGTCCACCCCAGCAACAAGAATCTCCAGTGGAAATGCAGAAGTCTGAATTAGGTCAGGCTATCACCTTCAGAGACTTCTGCAAGGCCAGTGGTGGGGGTGAAATACAGTCCTGGAATGTTGCAGGGAAGCAAATGCTGCTGCTGCTGCTGTCTCCGTGCAGAACAAATTGGAAAAAACAAGTACAGCTGGCAGTGACCTCATGTTTAGGCCAGGAGGCAAAGTCTAATATGCCAATGAATTTAATCCCTTTGCTTTTCACCAGCAGAGATTTTAGAAAGGTTGCACTGAGCACGGTGTGTGTTTCTATAGGCACATTCATATTTTTGTTTTAAATCTTGTACCCCTGATGGGACACAGGAACCAGTGCTTGGCTTTGTCAGACAAGTTTTGACAGCTGAGGAGCTGAAAATTTCCTTTACAAGAGCATTTTGCAATGCTGGGACTCACCATTGAGGCCAGAATGGGGAGGAAGAGGGTGGTGGTGGCCACGTTGCTGGTGCACTCGGTGAAGGTGGCGATGAGGAGGCACAGGAGGAAGGCAATGGCAGGGTGGGGGATGCTCTGCAGAGGGGTCAGTTTGGTGCCCAGCCATTGAGACAGACCAGACTCCTGCAGCAGAGCACAGAGGGAAGCCAGGTTGGAGAGGGAAGTGCCACATCCCTGTCCCAGCCCTCCCTTCCCAGAGCAGTTCTAGTGCAAAGTGCTGCCTGCAGGAGGACACAGCCAATGCTCACTCATGGGATTGCTCAGCAGGTTCCATAAAAATAAGCATTAATTCCCTGCCAAGGAACTGGAAAGTAGGAGATCCTGCATTTACAGTGCATTACCGACAGCAAATCATTATTTCTCTGTTCAGATCATGACTTGTACGTGATCAATATGAGGCACTCTTTAAAAATGTAAGCAAAGCTCTTTGAATTAATTTTCTTAAATATTTATATATTATATATCTTATCAGCTGCTCTAGTGATTTAATGTCATTCCATCGCATTGTCTGGGATCTTGATAACTGTCTGAGGCTTTTCACACCCTTCATCCTTGTCAGTCACTGGGAAGCAGCAGCAGCCTCCCTGTCATTCTGGGCTTTCTGCAGCAGCTTTCACATATTTGATTATTTATTCCAGAATAAATTAAAGTGATTTTTAAAAATATGTCCTTTTCCAACATGTACTTTTACACTTTAATTTTGATCCTCGAATTCTAAACTAGTATTTCCAGGCACTCAAAGCCTTTTATAATTCCTTTATTGTCTCTAGAGTCAATAAATGTATTGCCTGTTCAGTCACTTAAATTATTACAGAAAAATAATGTGTAGAACTGGATTCCTGTTTTCACCTGCTCCTGAAGCTTCTCTAGCAAGCCCTACATTTCTCTTCTAATAGTTTAATTCAAATCCCATTTCCATAAATCCTTGGTTTGAAATACTTTGCAGACCCCTCCTGGGTTCACCATCTCCTCATGCGGCCGCATCAATTACATTGCATTTAAAACAACCTTTAACACGTCAGGGCAGTTCCTAATCAGCCACTTTTCTAGAAACACAGTTAATTTTGCTGCCCTGATCGGCACCATCCCATCAAGAACAAGGATTTGTCCCGATCCCAGAGCTCCAAGGACGCCCAGGAGCTGGGGAGAGCAGCATTGATGCTCCCAGTGTGCCCTCTTGTGTCCTAGGACACACCAAGAGCAAGGTGGAGAAAACCACCCAGGAGGAGAACACAAATGGCAGGTGAGCTGGGAGATGTTACCTCACTGCCTTTGGCCAAGGCAAAGCCACCTCCCAGCAGGAACACGATGTTCCACGGCATCTTGTCCTGAACCACCTTCCAGTCCAGGAGGGGTCGAGGTGCCCGGAACTTCGCCCTTCCCCCTGGAAGCCAAAAAAAGAGATTTGTGTGAAGCCACGTTGCTCTCGCCAAAGAAAGGAGAACTTCTTGGTGGGAGGTGAGCTCGGTGTGAAGGTCAGGAATCCCTTCTGTCAGCACACTCCGGAATTATCTCCTGGGGCAAACGCCGGCAGCACCAACAAGGGCTTTAAAACTTGACTTGCAAAAAACTCTAATGAATGATCTGCAGGAAGAGGCAGGGAAGGGTGAGTTAAAGGTGTGGCAGCAGCTCTGTGTTTCTGTAAAGTCGTGTGCTCCCTCCTGAAGATTCCAGCCACTAATCCTTTACAAATGTCTAAAACAGGGGCAGGAACACTGCTGGGATAAGAGTTTCCTCATTAGTGAAATGATGACAAACAGAGCATTTTATGGGATGTGTGCCTTGCCCAACCTAAAGCACAAGCTGGAAGGGCAGTTTGAAGTCCTATTTAATATTTGAAATGTCTTTTGTAAAGCTAAAATGTAAAATTTTCCTATTGAGACAGTCGATTTTTGGTACTTCAGCCACTCACCTGTTTGCTCCTCATTTCTGTCCTGGTTGGAAAAGCCAGCAGGGAGGATGAAGAGCAAAATCGAAATGAAGAGAGCAACTGTAGCATCAGTGACATAGCTGCAACAGAGCAGTCAGACATTCAGTCAGCTGTGCTTTCATTTTCATTAAAATCCAGCCTATTTCATTTTAATTCAAAGTGAGGAAGAGGAGTGGCTCTACCTTGTACCATCTTTGTTGAACAGAACTGTTGCCCAGCCTGGGATGAACCCAGGTTCTCTCGTAAACCACAGCAGCACCATGAGAATGAAGATGATCAAAACTTCGATTTCTGCAAATTTCATTTTGCCCAGTTTCTTGCTCTCTTCCTTGATGATTTCAAAGGCCTGCTGCTCCTTAGCCTTGGCAGCAGGACTGGCACCACAACCAAAATTCTTCTTAAAACTGAAAGAAAATGGGTGAGAAATATCAGAGAAATTTGCCAGATATCCTCAGAGTTAAGAATCTAAATTTTATACTCAATCATAAGGTCTTTGTATTTGTATTTATATATGAATATTGAAATTAAATCTATTATAATTGGCAACCATGGCAAATAGAAATTGCATGTCTTCACAAGATGATCAGAAAAAAGCTTCCTGCCCCTAAAAGCTCATTATTTAAATGTAAAGAAGTGAGATACCTGGGCATATGAGGAAAAAAATTCAGAATCACAGAATGGTTTGTGTTGGAAGAGACTTTAAATTCCATTTCCAACTTCCTGTCATGGGCAGGGACACCTTCCACTAACCAGGACTCTGTTAATGTGCTTGACAAGGCTGTTGGGTCACTAGGAAGTAAAAATTGCCAAGCTTTTTAAAGCGACAGAAAATGAGAATTTTAAAGGAGGAATTTGGAGGTGAAAGCACCATTTCAGGTGTCACAGCACTCTTTGGATGTAGAATAAAGGAAGTTGGGATAATACAGACTTGCTAGGCTGAGTATGAAATGGGCAGGCAATGCTGGTTGCGTGGGGTGTTCTGCTCCAGAGCCAGCACAGAATTAATTCTCGAGGTCTGAAGCAGCCCTGGACACAAAGGCATTTCCCAGCTCTCTGCAGAAATCAATTTCCTGCTTTGGAGCTCAGCAATCTCCTAGGACACGCCAGCAATGCTGCAGAACAGGCCACGAGCACTTAGAGCTCCCTATTTTCACCTACAGGGTACATTTAGCTGGGATTTAATGGGATTCCTCAAAGAAAAACTCGCAGAATTTTAACAGGCACTGAGCTGTTCTTGTCTCTGCTGGGTGTGAGGGCTTTGGCTCCTGCTGTGTAGTGTTTGTCATCAATAAAAGGGTTTTAATGAATCCCTGATCACAGCCCCAGCAGGTGCATTGCAGGGGTACTCACTTGAAGCCCAAGTAGAGGATCTGCAGCCAAACCCAGGCCAAAATCAGCAGCACCACCATGGTGGGGAAGGCGAAGGAGAACCAGGAGGCAAAGTTGATGATGCCACCGTTCTCACGATAGATGCTGGAAAATGCAGGTGGCTGTTAGCATCCAAAATCCCACTTTCTCTTCTGTCCTTCATTAATGAGTCAGAGAAGGGGAGGTTTCTGTGGGGGCCCCTTAAGAAAGAGAAGCTCCCTTCCCAGGAAAGGGAGCAAACTGGCATTTTCCTCCTCTGTGCTGCCTGGGAGCAGCTGGAGCACAGGGATGCAGTTTGGTGGGAGTGCAATCCCAGACTTACTCATTGACTTGTCCTTGCAGCACCAGGTTTGGGGTTGTTCCTGTCAGAGTGGCGATCCCTCCGATGCTGGACGAGTAACAAATGCAGAGGGACATTCCCTTGGAGAGCTTCAAGTGCTTTTTCTCAGTCTCTTCATTTCTCTCTCTCTCCTCCTCGACTGTCAGGACATGAGAATTATCTGGATCCCAAGAACAAAAGAGATGCAGGAGGTGTATTGGACAGGAGAAGGCCTTGGGGCTGCATAATTCAATATTTCAAGGCTGGGACACAATGGATTCAAAGCTGAAGGAACCAAAGTTCCTCATTTTAAGGCTGGCATTATCAATTCTTTGATCTTCTGCCCATTTTCACTGGGTTGTCTCGGCACAGGGCAGTTTTTCAGAGGAGAATTTGAAATGTATGATAAAGTTTGAACCTGCTGCTGACACTTCCTGGTGAAGGAGGGCGATGTCTGAACTGCACATGGAGGGGGTGAGGGAAGAGTTCAGGGAAATGACAGAGCTGGAGGAGCTGGGCTGAAGGGAACTTGTTCTCCTGGCACTGAGATTTATGTTCAGAAACCCTGGAATCACCCCAAAGATGGGGAGAGGACAAGACAGCTGGTGAAGAGATATTGCTGCTTGATTGCGTACCTTTGGATTAGAAAGATCATTTTAATCCCTAACCTTCCAGCTGGAAACAGGCCAGAAATTTCCCCTTGGGAGTTCCCTATTATATGATAAGTTACACAGTGGATAATAATTGAACGAACATAAATATGCCGGGGAATTGCAAACCTGAGGTGAAGGCTTCCCCTAGTGGAGAATTTATATTTCTGTCGGTTTATTGAGTGGTTATCAGCTCTTTGAATTTTTGATTTAACTTCAGCCAAGCCAGCAGCTCACTGTGGTTTTGGCTGGCTCATGGCAGAGCCTCAGCAGTGCTGGGTGGTGCAGTCAGGATGCTTGGGAGACAGCCTTAATTCAGAATTTACCAGGAACTGCTGTGACAGAAGGATGCACCAGGCCATCCTGAAGGGAAAACCACCCACAACCCATTCACCTTTTTCCTCTGGCTCCTTGAGGCCGTCAGGTGCCTTTTCCTGCAGCTCAAAGGCTTTGTTGGTGTGCTCAGACACTTGGTCAGGGGTCTCAGACTCGACTTCTGACTTGTGCAGCTGCTCCATCACCGCCTGGGCTATGGGGACCATCATGGCAGTGGTGGCCGTGTTGCTGATCCACATGGACAGGAAGGCTGTCACCACCATGAAACCCATGAGGAGCCTGGAGTGAGAAGGGTTGGAAAAGCTGCAGCAGAACTCAGCCCTTCAGTGCTCTTTGGTTTTGCTGCAAAGAGTCAGCTACAAGTTTGGAAAATGCTCAGCAATCTCCAACCAGCCTTTCCTCCTGCCCTGATCTACTTCGTGTGCGACATTATTGAGATTTAACATCAATTTTGTTCTTTTTCAACCCATTTTTTATACATTCTTATGGCTAGGAAAGTGGAAGCTGGGAGGTTGCAGCAAGCAGTTATTCCAGTCAGATCCTGCTCATTCCACATCCTTCTGAGGAAGAATCTCTCAATATAATGCATTACAATATATTTTGAAGAGGAATTGCAAGCCAAATTTGATCCCAAATGGCAACCAGTTTAAGCCATAAGGAAGATGATCTCTTTTATTTTTTCCTGTTGTTATTTTATCCCACCTCTATTATTTAAGATTCTCTTCTTACTCATCTAAAATTCTAATCCTCGTTTGGGTATTACTCTGTTATTTGTCTCAAAATTATTCTTTAGATGAGATGTAGATTATATGTCAGATGAAAAAGGGGTTTATCTTGTATGCATTTTTATTCTATTGCTTTGTAATTTCCCTCAGTATTTCCTCTTCTGATGAGCTGAGACAGATTAAACAGTGCATAGCTTAAAGTTCTGGTCTGGAAAACATTTGTTGTTTTCCAAACAAGCACCCCCATATCTTCTCTTCTCCTTGCAATCAGCAGCAGGAAGAGTGTCCATGTTTTCCATGTTCCAGCTGTGTCCTTTCCTGCTTGTCCAAAGCTGTGCTCCTGGCCCAGCCTGGCAGCACACTTCCCTACCCACCATTAATTCCCTTGTTGCTCCACCTAAAACCTTTTGGAATTAAAAAAGAAGGGAAAAAAGACACACCAGATGTGCAACACCTCAAAGGATCCCCTTTTGCAAGGCTTGCTCAGGTACCAACTCCCTTGGGCTGCAGGAAAGCATTTTCAGGGAAGTTCTGCAGATTCCCATCAGAGATGGGATCTAATGCCATAAAATCCTTCATCCCACAGCATTCCCACCCCTGAACTCACAGGGCTGGTCTGACACCAGTGATGAGCAGGACCCTCAGAGCCACTCGCTTGTGCAGGTTCCAGGTCTCGATGGCAATGGCCATGGTCAGGCCCCCCAAAAAGAGCATGTTGGTGTCCTTCAGGTACTCCTGACAGACCTGTGAGGCGGGGAAAGGGACAGGGAAGAGTCACAAGAGAGTGTCACAAGAGAAGTGTCACAAATTTGTGAGGGAGGTTATTCCAAAGGCATTAGCTGGGAGTAACTCTGGGTTCCATCTGAACAGGGAATTTGCTCTGATTTCAGATTAGCAGCTCCACCCAGAGCTCACTCTGGGCTCGTGCAAGTTCTAGTCCATGGAGAAGATAGAGAATAATAATAATAATAATAGTAACAATGACGAGTTAAAATAAAAAAAAAAAAATACTACCAATAATATAAATACGATGATTATGATGACCATCACAATACAATCCCGGGGAATAACCCCAGAGTAAAAGGAGCTGATTAACACAAGGAGCAAGATCTCTTACTGTGGTTGAATCCATGATGTTCATCAGTGGGAACAGCAGAACGGGCAGGAGGGCTGTGACAGCCAAAGGCAGAGCTTCTGTGCACCAGTAAAGGGCCATCACTATGATCACGTAGCCACATTGTGCCTCCTGCCAGGGGAAGGGGACACACAATCAGAACACGCTGAACATCGAACCCAGAGCTTTTCCAGCAGCCAAGGGCTCATAATTACATTCACTGCCTGATAAAGGATTTAGGGGAAAGGTTGTTTCCTGTGCTTCCTGACCTATGCAGCTCCTAATCAAACAACAAACTGTGCACAAACTCATCAGAACGCTCAGGAGAAGACGAGACCTTCAGCAGGGGTAAAAACAGTGCCAGAGGAAAGGAAACATGGATGACTTTGGACCTTTCATGATAAGGGCTTGGCAATCACTGAATAGGCTTCTTGATTGTGCTGATGGTGTTATATTCTATATTTATGTCCTTGAGTTGTAGAATTAGTTACTGATCCAATCAAGGCTTCCCCACCTGTTTCCGCACAGGCTCCAGGTCATGGCCCAGGTGAAGCACAGCTGATTTCTACAGCCTGCACCACCTGTACTGGAAGGACTTTTATAACTTTTCACTGGATTTTTAGCTCAGTAGAGACTTTGAAAGGCTCACTGGCAGGCTGGTCACAAATAATTTCAGCTTCCACTGACTTTGTCTTGCAAGGTCCTCTATTTCATGTCTCTCTTTTTCTGAGAAAACATTGGTTTAATTCTGCTTTGCACAACCACTCCAAATTTCATGTAAAAATCTTTAAGTCAGTCCCTGTACACTGAAGATATTCAAAATTTCATGTCACAACAGTGGCGTTTGGTTGGGCTGAGAAAGAAAGGAAGAGGAGGTTTTGGTGTCTTCTGTGTTTTGGAACTTGCACAATTATGGGGGACACCAAATCCCAAGGAAGAAAACCATGGATGTGTGGTCTTGGATAAAGGATGCCCACTAAAATATTCTGCTCCGTGTGAAGGCAACTGTAGTGATGCTTTTTGAGTCTGGATTAAAGAGGATTAAAGCAAGGAGTTGGAGTAAAGGGTGGCAGCATTGAATTTGGGACGCTTTGGGACACGCTCAGGAATTCTGAATGGGTGTGGAGGTTACAGAGCTGCTGAAGGGAAAGGTGGAGCAGGGAGCTGAGCAGTCTGGAGCAAAGAAAAAGACAGCAATCTAAGTGTGAATTACCAAAGCAGCCAGGTTGAAGAAGTAAATCTGGAAGAGACTCCCAAAGATATGAAAAGATTCCTTTTTGAGCCTTATTTTTGACCAAGAGCATTAAGAACCTTAATGTTCCATCCCACTGATCACTGAGAGCAATTTGCCATTTTGACAATCCTTTTTCTCCATTTTTGTTATTAAAAGACACACATGGGTGCCTTTTGGGAGACCCCAGCAGAGCTTTGGGATGTATCTCATGGGCACAATACCACTATGACCCATCCTACTGGGAACAGACTTTCTGTAAAAGCTGGGAAAAGGGTTTTTCCCAAAGTCAGCCATCCTGTAAGGACATCCATCTGCCTTTAAGCAAGATTTTCAGCATTGTTTGCTCTCAATTATAATAGCTCAGTGTCCAGTGCTATGTCATTATAGGGCAGGTTAATAGATCAACAGAATAGAAAAAATGTGAAATTCCACCCTGTAGCTGCTGGCTCCCACCACTGTGTGCAGAGGCACCAGCTTTTCCTGCTCAGCAGTGGCACAGTGCACCATTTTAACCCCAAAAAAACCTTCTTAAAGGTTTCCTTAAGTCACAAAGGGAAAAATCCAGGGTGTGTTCAATTTTTTGTCTTGTTGACATCTGCATAGAAACCAGAGAGAGTCCTTTTCAAAGAGGAACTGAGCCAAGACTACCAAATCATTCCAAGGAAAACTACAGGGACTCACTGTATGTAACAATACGTCCAGCAAGTGAGCCTGGACTCGTGGCCTCAGGACAAAAAAAAAAATAAAAATCTCTCTCTGTCTCCTTAGAACTTTCCTGATCCTGAGCTCTTTTCACTCCAGTAATTCTTTTGCTTATGGAAAGTTAACTTGCAAAAAAAGGTGGTTTTTTTCCCTTCCTAGTGAGCTTCTAAGTAATAATTTCAACTATTTTATTTACAGAGTGAGGGAATGAGTGGCCACACCTGAGCAGCTGCCACACTCAGAATCAGAGCTTTGGGACAGGCAGGGAAGAGTGAGAGAGGTGGAGAATGAAGCTTGGAGAAGGAAACTTTGATTTGGGAGTCAGCAGGGATCAGGAGGCAGAGAGCAGAGGTTGGACTTGGTGTGCAAAGAGAAGTCACAGGTGGGGCAGTTTGGGACTATTTTTGGTGCTGGGGCTGTAAAAGAGAGCAGAGATTAGATCTTTCTGCATGAAGAGGTTGGGAGTGCAAGAAACAGTGAAGAAGCAGCAGAAGACTGGGAGTCTGTCAGCTCTCAGCTCTCTCTTTAAATGTTCAATGTCCCATAAATGCCAAGTCCCCACTACTACAGCTCCATTTCCTGAGGGAACCCTAAGCCAGGTGTCTTCCAGAACTTGGGGTTCTAAATTGAAAATCTTTGTTTGGGAAGACTCTTACAGAAAAATGTTTCAAAAAGACTGAAATGCATATTATTTTCCCTTATGGATCAGAATGTCTGGTCTAGCTAAAAATGCCTCTTCTAAGTGGCAGTGACAACAAGGAAAAGAAATAAAATAAACTTTGTACTGGACACTGTTAGGAAATGAAAAGGGGGATTAAAATTGAGCCTTAGGTTCACATGATCTTCAACACAGAAAGTCCTTTTCTAAACCTGCCAGATGGAAAGCAAGAGTCACAAAATCTGATGTCACTGAGTGTTCTCCTAGGAGATGCAATCACAGATCAGCTGCTCATCCAGCTCTGCCCCTCTGCTTTTATATTGCCCCAATATGCTCAGGGAAAATAAAGAAACGAGATCTCCAAGCAGCAGACGCAGGTGCTCTGAGAAAGAACCTCCTCACCCTTGAAAGGAGCAGCTCTGAGACTTTTAAATGGAGTTTTGAGAATTCCTTACCTTGGTGGGCAGAAGCAGAGGCAGAGGGAGGAACACGAGGGGCACCAGGACTATGATGAGGTATTTCCTGCAGGCCAGGAGAGCCTGCCAGAAGAAAGCCATGGTGCTGGAGCTAGCCCAGTGCTGAACGGCCTGGAATCTGCTGCCTGCAGCCTATATAAACACCAGGGAATATTAACCATTGACCTCAGGAGATTGGGTGTTGTTTTTGGATCTGTAATCGGAGAAAGAAGGAAGAGAACAAAGAAGGGAGGAGACAGCAGAAGAGTGTCAGAGCAGGAACTTTCTCAGGAGAATCTTTCAGAAAGGTGATAAATCCATTGGGGAATTAACTCCTTGTGGAGCAAGTGGGTGTTTGAAAGCGTCCTGGAATGACCTACACTTTCAAAAAAGAGTAGGAATGATTTGGTCTCTAATAATGCCCTCTTTGGCATTATTAGGCATAATAGGCACTGTTATTCCTCCTATTAAAAAAAAAAAAAAAAAAAAAGAGAAACTGCTGCCTCCAAAACAGGTTGAAAATTATTTCAATTTTCGAACAATATAGGGGAACACTGGAAATGGCATCTATATCTATAATGCTCAAATACAGGGATCAGAAACACCAGTGTAAAATGTTATATGAACATCATTGTGTTCACTGATCAATTCACTTTGGGTAGCAGAACCCAGAGGGCAGAGCTGCTGTCACCAGGAGTCACCAGGTCCCCACACAGAAATGGACGGACAGTCCTTACCTTGGGTCTTAACGGATTGAGAAAGACTTGGCTACAGAGCATCCCTTTGCAGACACCTGGCTATTTTATTATTTTATTTTATTTTATTTTATTTTATTTTATTTTATTTTATTTT
>JAHLSL010000039.1:2364769-2379141 GCA_025920805.1 Petroica traversi | reverse complement strand
GCCCGTCGCTGCTCGCCGTGGAGCCGCTGCTGTTCCTGGCCACCGTGTGCGTGGGGCTGCAGGGCCCGCTGGCCACCCAGTACCTGTGGGACCGGCTGGGAGCCGACCACGGCTACATCGACCGCAACAGCACCGACGACACCGGCTGCGGGGACGGCAACGCTACCGCCGACCCCCTGCGGCAGGTGGGGAAACCGGGGGGCCGAGGGGACCGGGGAGCCCCCGGGGGGAGCGGGGGAGAGGGGAGCTCTGGGTGTAGATGGAGAGCTCGGGGAGAGTCCGGGGTAGAGGGGAGGCACGGGGAGAGGTGGGGACCCTGGGGGGAGTGGGGAGCCCCGGAGGGAGTGGGAACTCGCGGGGAGCTGGAGGTCCGAGGGGAGAGGGAAGCTCCGGGGAGCAGGGAGGAGCAGGGGGAAGGAGATGTCCCGGGGGAGCAGAGAGCCCCAAGAGGAACACGGAGTTCCAGGGGAGATGAGAGTCTCTGGAAGCAGAGAGTCCAGAGGGACGTGAAAACCCAAGGGGAGCAGGGAGCCTGGAGGGGAAGGGAACCGAGATGGGAGCAGGGAGCCCCGGGAGGCGTGGGGAGTCCAGTGTGGCACTGCCTGTTTCTCCTGCAGAAGGTGGAAGCCCTGGTGTCCCACTGGAACCTCTACATCAACCTGGGAGGCTTCTTCGCCTGCCTGTTCTCCGTGACTCTCTTCGGGCCGTGGAGCGACAGCGTGGGCCGGCGGCCGGCGCTCATCCTGCCCACGGCGGGCATCGCCCTGCAGACGGCCATCTACCTGCTGGTCATGTACCTGGAGCTGCACGTGGCCTTCTTCCTCCTGGGGCGCATTGTCAGCGGCCTCAGCGGCGACTACAACCTGATCCTGGCCAGCTGCTTCTCCTACGTGGCCGACACCAGCGAGCGGCGCGTGCGGACGTTCCGGGTGGCCATCCTGGAGGCGTGCCTGGGCACCGCGGGCATGGTGGCCAGCATTGGTGGTGGCCAGTGGCGCAGGGCCCAGGGCTACATCAACCCCTTCTGGCTGGCCTTCGCTGCCATCCTCGCCGCCACTCTCTACGCCGCTTTCTTCCTGCGGGAGTCGGTGAAGCAGAAGAAAGCGGCCAAGCTGTTCACACTCAGCCACTACAAGGCTGTGTACAGGCTGTATGCAGCCCCCGAGCAGCCCAGCTCCAGGTGGAAGCTGGTTCTGTACTCCCTGGCTTTCTTCCTGATTGTCACGGTGCATTTTGGATCCAAGGACCTCTATGTTTTGTATGAGCTTGGCTTCCCTCTCTGCTGGACTTCCGACCTCATCGGGTACGGCTCGGCCGCCAGCTACCTGGCTTACCTGAGCAGCCTGGCGGGGCTGAGGCTGCTGCAGCTCTGCCTTGAGGACATCTGGGTGGCAGAGATAGGATTGATCTCCAACATTGCTGGGCTGGTGGTGATTTCGCTTGCCACCACAACGCCACTGATGTTTACAGGTGATGCTGAAGGCTTAAATCCCCGTTTCTCAGGTTTTTAGCACATTGGTGCTGAGGACGTGCTTCTGGAGGTCAGGCACGTGAGGAGGTTCTGCCTCGTGCACCGACAAAACTGTGGCATTGTTGGCCAAACACTGGAGTTGCAAGTGCATCCATGTAGTTCCTAGAATATTAGGCTTCCCAGAGCTGTGTTACACTGCAGACTGAAGTGCCTGATGAGATCCAGGAGGGTGAATTGTGCCTAAAGTTAGCAGGGAGACACTGCCAGCAGCTGCAGAATTCTGGGACTGACTTGGGAGACTTTATTTTTCAGTTGAGCTTTTCCTAATGTGCTGTGTCTTGCTCACAGGTTACGGGATTCTGTTCCTTTCCATGGCACCCACTCCAGTCATCAGATCCAAGCTCTCCAAGCTGGTCAGTGAGACAGAGCAGGGTAAGGAATTAACCACTGTGCTTAAGCCAGATCCTGAAACACTTTTTTCTTGAACATTGAAACCAGACTCTGGGGAAGGTAGATGTTCCCTGGCTCCTCTGGACTCCTGTGCCTCTGCCTTTACCCTCAGGCCCAGTGTAACTTTTTTTTTCCCCCAAATAATTGTCATTCTTTGATTCAGACTTGCTGTGTTTACGTAATGAGAACAAGAGAAAAAAAGTGAAATAGTTCATTCATCCATCCATTAATTTCCAAAATGTTTTCAAGGAGCAAGAGTTAAAATGGATTATATAAGGAGGAGAAAAGAGTCATTCTCCTGCCCATAACTTTCCTCTGTAGATCAGTAACAGTGGGAAGAACCAGGTGTTGTTGGAGGGTTGTATCATTGACCATGGTGAAAGATCATGGATAACCCGTAGGAGGAGCATATTTGCCTTTTGTCCACTTGTGTGTTTGGAGGGTTTGCACTTTCTCAGGAATGTCTCTGAGGTAGCAGAGGGAGGAGGGGATCCAGGTGCAGTGACTGAGGGGTGATTTTGCACAACTCATGTTTCTTATTTTAGAACGGCGATGGCGCATCCAGCACATTTATGGCGCTAAATCTTCTGCTGTACTTAATGTTTAACAAGTGATAAGAGGTGCTTGGCAATAAACAGATCTATAGAGCCCTGGCCTGGAGCATTTACAGTCCAGCTGATAGGGAATATCCCTGCTCAGCTCCTGGGACAAATCCTGCAGGTGGTCCTGGCCACAGGCTGGAGGTGCCAGGCCAGCCCTGGGTCCCACCTGACCACATTTGATATTCTCACACCTTTCTGATGGAAAGTGCAAACCCCTGGAAAGATGGGCAGAATCCACTGAGGGTGATATTACAGCTGTTTACAGGCAATAACCACCTGTCTATCTCACCATTAATCTCTTATCTCTCTTTTCCAGGTGCTCTCTTTGCTTCTGTTGCCTGCGTGCAAGGGCTGTGTTCACTCGTGGCTACAGGAGTGTTCAACTCTCTCTACCCTGCCACCTTGCACTTCATGAGGGGATTCCCATTTCTCTTTGGGGCTATAATCCTCCTTATTCCAGCAGCTATCCTTGGGTAATTTGCTTCAAATGTCTCAACTTTGCCATGCAATGTCATATGGAAAATGCTGCTTACTCTTAGGATAGAAGCTGGCAGTTTTTAAGGCATATTTTATAAGTTACGATTGTGAGAGGGTGTTAGTAAATAGAGGTGAAGGTCATTTCCTTTGGAATCTGAATCCTAGGGATAAACCTGCAGCCTGAGTGATGTAGTTGCCAATATCCAAAGTGCTCCAAAGCCTCACTCCACCCTCAATGGAATCCAAAATCTGGAATTGAATTTGAAAGTTCTTCATAGAAGAGATGGAGCTCTCTCAGCAGTCTCTCTTCCTGTAATTTCTTTAGTTTTGTTGTGATAGAAAACAAATCCCCTGGTAGGTTCTGGGAGAGGGAAAGTATTGGGATTTGCACAAGTGCAGTCATTTTGTTTTGTTCCTCTGAAACTTCTAAGATTCACCCAATTCAGCAACATCCCCATGTGCCTTTGGAAGCTGAAACTGTTCATTCTTTTCTAGGTGGATACAAATCTGGGATTCAAAACACGACTACAACCACTTCCAAGATGCTTCCCTGTCCCCTACAAAAGACTGAGTTTAACAACAAGGAATTGGCCAGCACAGCAGTGTCCACCTGAAAACTGCACTTTATTCTTCCCTCAAAAGACAAAGCAGCATGGGAGGGACACCCTGCTTGTCCTTACTAACTCTTAAATGCCAAATAGTTGGGAATCACAGGAGGAACTTGATTTGATGCTGTGAATGCCTCCTCAGTGCTGTGTTGGCTCATCTGTCAGAGAAAACCCGAGACCCAGAAGCCAATCAAGCTGTTTGGGGCCTTTAGCCAGGCTGGTTTGGGGTTTGGTGGGGCCAGAAGGCTCTGCCGTGCTTTTAGCAGGGAGAGAGGACTGAGTTGTGGTTTAATTGCTGAGCATTTTCCCCTCAGAGTATTGCAGTGTGCAGCAGATGAGCTGTTGGTGTGGGTGAGGCACAGACTGGAGGCTGCAGAGCCAGACTGAAGCTGAGTCCTGCTGGGGGGAAGATCTGTGCTCCAGACCACCACACTAACACTAAAAACCCATCAAATGTGACATGGCAGACCACAGAAATCCTACTGGAGAGGGGTATTTAGCACAGGGGTGCTATTGGTGTCCTGACTGAGTGAACCAGCTTTAGTTTTGCAAGTCAGAGGTGTCCCAAGGAGAGGATCTGATTCATGAAGTGTTTGCAGGAATGCCAGTGGCATATCCTGCCTGTCTGCAGCTCAGCCCAGCATCTCAGAGGTGTTTTTGAGCAATAACAGATCATCTGAGTATACTGCAGGGCCAGTAGAATAGATCCTGGGTTGGACCCACAGGGATCCTTGAAGCAACTCCTGTAGGTGCCTTGATTGAGTTGCCAAAACTGATGGCAACTTAAGGCTAAAATTGTCAGAATTGTTCCCCCCTTTCACTGCAAAACTGAGCCCCAGTTTGATATGTGTACCCCAGTTACATGAAATCCCTTCTGTGCTCATCCAGAGCCCTTCCTCAGCAAGCTGGTGTGGGGACAGCATCTTTAGGATGAATCTTTTTTGTTGTACGTGGCATAATTTTGTGTTGATGACCTCAGTTCTGCTGCCTGGCCTTGGATCTGTTGATGCCAGCAAGCAAACCCCATGTCCATGGTGCTTATAATTGTTCTTTCCAAGCATTACCCGTGTTGCTGCAATCCTTTTTTTCTTCTTCAACGTGCCATAAACCAGCAGTTCTGTGTACACTGCACTGCACACGCTGTTCAGGTACAGGCAGTAATGACTTTACTGTTACTTTCAGGATGAATAAAACCTCCATGCTCTTTTATGGTTCATAAAACTCTGGATATCTTGTGCAGCTGCTTGTCCTTGACTCCTTCGGGGCTTCTCTCCATTATTTTCATTCTCAGCCCTTTATTGAAGACTCTGCAGTAAAGAAGGAGCAGCAGGAATTTTTCTGTCTCATGAATGAGTGTGAGAGAGTGAAAAGTCAGGAAAATTGCAGGTTTGGGGACTTGCAGGCAGCCAAAACTTGTTTTTGCTGACCACCAGATTAAAGCTTGCAGGAGAGCTTCAGGAGAGCTTCATCTGAGACCTGTCTTCAGTGTGCAGAAAATGTGGAATGCTTGCACCCGGCTTTGTCCCTGCCTATTGGGAGGTTTGTGGTAAAAGCAGGAGAGGGGACAAGAGGAGCAGGGAGGCTTTCAGAACTTGCTCCAAGCAGTTTTGCCAGGAAACACAGGAGTTACAGGTCTGGTTGCTGGGCTAAGCCTGGAATTGGCCTCCCCGAGGAACAGGGCATGCTGTGAGTGTTGCTGGAGATGTTTGTGGCTGAACTGATTGTGAGCTAAAGTCCTCTTTGCTCTGTGGGTGCCAGTTCAAGCAGCTGCTCAGTGCTGTGCAGTGAGGTGGAACCTGGCTCTGCACGGGGAGAGGTTCAATGGCAGCTATTATGCCTTATTAAAAAAAATCAAACCAAAGTTTTTCTGGGCTGTCCTCCAAGAGCTGCAGCAGTGGAGCCATGGCTGGTGACAGCAGAGTCCCTGGGGGTGCAGTGCATCAGCCCATGCAAAGGTGAGTGGGAAGTGAGGGGTCCCTGCAGGGAATGGGGCTTGGGAATGTCAGCTCTGCTTCCTGATGGCAAAGGAAAACAAGTGTGGGAAGCCTGCAGGGAGAGAAGCACGTGATACAGACAAAGAGGTGGGGATTTCGAGTAGAAACCAGATTTATTAATAATGCCTGATTGAATAACTGCAAACACTTCTGACAAGGCAGAGCAAAGGAATGAGGGAGGGTGAGGACAGAGGAATGGATTTCCTTGGGACTGCTCCAGCTGGAAGGGGCTGGGTGTGGGATGTTTTGCCAGAAGCAGGACAAGTTCATCAAGGTGAAGATAATGACAGGGAAACAGGAGGAGTCACAGTCTGGGCAGCTGGAGCAGGAGATGGGATCTCGTTTCAGGTGAGACACCTGAGCTGTGGAGAACAAGTAAATCTCCACACTGGGTGCTGGGGGAGGAGTTGATTGCTACAGAGCTCCTGGGAAACACACAATCACCTTACCAGGTATTACTGCGGGGAGAAAACCCCTTAGGACTGTTTGTGTGGGACTCCTTCAGTGGCCACGGGGGCCTTGACATTGAGTTACTGAAGGCTTTTCCCTGAAGCAGCTCACAAGAGGCTTTTATCCTTTGGCAGATTCACCTTTGGGCTCATCTGCTGACTTCTTATTTAATCTGGAGATTAGATGGAGTCTAATTCTGATGAACACCAGGCAGATATGGCTATTAACCTTTCACTGGGGAGCAAAGATGCCATTACCTGTGAGCTGATAAGAACTCTCCATAAAGCACCAGAATTAACTTCTTTTTTTTTTCCCTGAAATGTTTGTGGAGCCAAGCCAAAAGTAAAAAGTGTTTGTGTTTCTGACAGTTAAAGCAGGGCTTCAGAGAGAGCCAGGAGGAGGATAAGGTGGCTGAGACTCCTTGTTACCTCCTGAAAGGGTTGAGTTTTTCTCCAGGAGGGATAGAAGAGGATCCTGCTGCTTCTGCAAGGTGATTCAGCAGCCTGGAGTGCGGAATCCAGGGATTTGTGTCAGGATGCCCGTGGTTCCTCACCAGCAGCATTGGCAGCAGGCACTGATGGTCCTGCTCCCATCTGGAGCATCCTTTGCCAGCCTTTTGCATCAACTTTTTCTTGCTATTTTAAGGTGAGCAGCTGCAAAAAGCCCTGGTAGGTGCTGAGAAGAGGAAGAAACAAGTGGTACTTGGGATTGCATCCAGTAGTGAGTAGGGACAACCCCAGGGAGCTCAGCCAGGGCTGTGAGGGGTCAGCAGAGAGATTCACCAGCTCCTGCTGAAGGCACAGACCACAGGAGATCTACTGTCGACCAGGATAAAATGCAGCCACAGTGTAAAATAACCCCACAAACACAGCAATTTGCATCTTCCCTGCACGGATATAAAAGTTTTCCAGGGTCACAATCCAGCCTCCAGTGCCCTGAAAATCCAGACCTGATAAAGTGGTGAAGCTGAGACTTCAGATGGATGGGAGGAGGGTATTTTAAAAGCCCTTTTTGCAGAGATCCTGTGGAAACTTAAGGAGGTCTAACCCCAAATTTCCACTGCCAGGGTTAAGAGCACACAGTGGTTTTGCAGCACGGGGAGGTGGAAGTCCCTTGAAGAGGGAAGGAGCTCTTGTGATAAAGGGACATTGCTGGGATAGATAGCACAGTTCAGAAGGCCCCTGTGGGTTATCTTTCCCAAACACAAAGATTTTCTTAGGGCTTAGTTTTTATTTGCCCTTTCCTGCTCTCAGTTTCTGACCACGAGGATATCCCTGGGGCACACAACAAAGCCACACATTCCTCTTAATTCCTCTTCTCTCCCGTGTGTCCTCTTGCCATGGATTCCCAGCACTTCTTCAATTTTCAATCCTCAGGAGATCCTTCCTCTTTGGACGTGTTTCTGGGGGAAGCTGCAGCTGCTTGTGGGGTGTGGATGGTGCCAGACTCCCTCACACCCCGTGCATGTCCTGCCACCCCACAGGAGGACATGGAAGACACATAATCCATCCCTGGCTCCCCAGGGGCTGTGGGAGTGAGCGTTGGCCTTTGGGGCCAGGGGCTTGAATTTGGAGGGGATAAAGAGGTTTTCTCTCAAAGATGGGAAAAAGTCAGGAGGGATAAATTTGGACCCACACAAAAAGGGGTCACCTGGGAGTCTCTGAGGCTGCTGAGCTGGTTCTAGCTCTGGCCCAGGGAGAGCACACAGTCCAGCCCGTTCTCTGAGCCAGCCGAGGAGTCCCGGGAGGAGCGGCCCTGGAGGAAGCGGATGATTTTGTCAATCGTGGCCTCCTGGTACTCGTGGGACCACCTGAATTTGAGGGGAAAAATGTGGTATTTACTTTTTCTGTTGTGTGTGAGGTACCACAAGATAGCTCAGCTCATTTGGGCCGGGAGCCTGAGCCCCATTTCCTCTCTCCCAGCTCTCTGGGAGCTCCTTGTTTCCATGGATGCTGTGGGATGCCCAGAGGGAAAGCAGGAGGGGACAGAAACCCAGGTGAGCTGTAAAACCTGCCAGCAGCACACCTTCCTGGGGATGTGTGTCCTCCCAGCAGTGACTCTGTCACTCAGAGGAGCCCCAGCACACCACCAGCAGCAGAGATGTGCTGAGAACCTTTGCTCCCTGCCTGCTCTGGAGCACCTGGAGTGACTCACTGTCCCTTTTGACCTGTTCTGCTTCGCTCATCTGTTTGTTCCAATGTCCTTGGGATCTTTGCTACTCCTGGTGCAAGTTGTTCTCTCCAGTTGTCAAGGAACCCCATGGCACAGCTGGCTTTTACTTACATGATTCCATTAAATTTCAGGACAGCCCTCATGTCCTTAGGAAGCGTTTCTGGGTCCGGCCACTCAAAATGGTCTGTGACAGGTACAATGTTCTTTGCAGAGTTCAGGGCTGTCACAATCTCCTGCAGCAACAGAACATTCAGGTGCTCGTGGCCTCTGTCAGCCCATCACCAACTCTCACACAGCTCCCACCTGGTGGCAGCTCTTACCTTGTGTACCCAGTCTTTGCACTCAGGGTCCTCCATGCATTTATCCAGTGCATTTGGTGAGAGAACCAGCACAAAATTCCGGGCACTCAGGACACTCTGGATCAGCTTGTCCTCAAACTTCCCTGCCTCCAGCTTCTCCACATCGATGAACACACTGAAGCCGTGGAGCTGCAGGTGGACCTTCAGCAGGCTGGTGGCAAGAGGGGACAGCACCATGAGGAGAGGTTTTTGGGCTGTCTCACCACTTTGACTGAGACACGGTGAGACAGAGGAGCAGGGAATGAGATGCCAGCTCCAGCCCGGCTGCCTGGGCACGTGCAGAAACACAGGAGCTGGTATTGATGCCCTGCTGTGATTCCCTACAGCCCTAGGAGCCTGAGGAGAGGTTCAGTCCATGCCAAAGCGGTGGTGACAGGACTGGGAATTGGCCTGTCCACTGTGCAGGTTACGGCAAGTGCCATCCCCCCTTTTTCTGCAGCTTTTGGCAGCCTCTCCCTTCTCCCAGTCCACACTTTCCCCACACCTGACCATCCCTCTGTGCTTCCCTGTTCCCTGCAGGGCTCACCTGGCCAGCTGCGAGCCCGTGCTCCTCCGGTAGCTGATGAACACATCGGTCCCGTTGGACGCCGTTTGCAGCGTGATGGGCGAGTGCAGCGTTTCTGAGCAGCACAAAACAAACCCCAGCAGTTAAAAACCACCCAGCAGCTCATTCCAAACACCCCCTGATGCCAGAATGATTTTTGTCTTTTCTTTTGTATACCTTTTACACAGTTCTCTGTATCCACAAGTATCAGCAGCATGCACACTTGCAACCTTTTACTTAGTTTAGTGCTCAGTGTTTTGTAAGTGTTCTGCAGGCCCTGAGACTGAACACCCCAGAGCTGCAGAGCCAGGGAGACCAAACGTTCCTACTATCTCAGGAAGCCAAGGTCTCCTAACAGGACAGATTCTGTAAACTGGGGGTTAGCCCACCCCAGCCCCATTATTGGACTCCCTTGTTAGATATGCTAATGTGTAAAGTCTAGAACTGGTGTGTGTGATTGATGGGGGTGCATTTGCCACTCTGTCACCTGGGTGAAGTGGATGCATCAAACAGGATCCTGATTAAAATACTGAGGTAAAGACCCCAACCCCTTTAACCGTGTCTGGCTGCATTTTCATAACACCAGGAAAAGGCATCACCCCCAGCACCCCTCAGTCCCCGGGGAGCCGCACCCCTGGCCGCAGTGAGGATGCGGACGCGGTGGAAGCCGGTGTGGATGTGACAGTCCTCCTGCAGCTGCTGCTCCGTCACGCGGTGCAGGAAGTTGCGGTCGATGCCGCAGGTGAGCAGGTTGTAGGTGTACTGCCGGAATTTGGGGTCGATGCCCCCCAGCCAGTCGGCCAGGTTGCTGCGGTCGCACGTGGAGTAGTTGGCGAAGGTCTTGAGCTCCGTCAGCTCCCGGAAAAACCTGCGGGAGGGACAAATGGAGCACTGGGAGACGCGTGGTGTCACATCTTTTACCCAGCTCCTTGCACCCTCTCCTGAGCTACAGGAATGGGAAACAGAGGAACAGCTGCATGGGAGTGCTGGTACTCAGGACACCGAGGTGTGAGGAGCTCAGCTCAGGGTAAGTTCCCATCTTTCTGGGAAACTTGAAGGAGCCCACTTTCCCTGTGCTATAGGAGGTCTTTCCCCCACCCACATCTCTGCCATGCAGTGGTGCCATTACAGAAATCTCTCTGGGGCTGAAAAGTACAGTGAAAAAGACAGGTTTTGCATTTAGAGCATCTCCATTCTTGGTTTTGCAAGAAGGGAAAGGCAGAGACCTTGTCTCCGACTCTGCTACTGTGGTGATGGTCATGAGGGAGTCCAGTGGTGGTCCTACCTTTTCCGAGTGATGCTGGAGTCCATCCCCAAATCCTCCTGCAGCTCCTGCTCTGTCAGCCTCAGGAGAATGTCCCCATCCACCTGGTGATCCTGCCAAGAGAAATCCAGGCTGGAAAGGTTCCAGGAAAAGCTGCTGGGTGAGATGCACCTCTGCTACAAGACAGGGCAGAAGTGTCCACCCAGGTGTCCCTCCCCCAGCACAAAGCCCTACCAGGAATGTCTGACAGTATTTGTTGAACCCGATCTGCTGCAGCCACGTCTGCACCTCGCAGGACTTCCAGTTGGGAACCGTGGGCAGGATGCGCCGAGGAACCTCCTCCCCTATGGTGCGCAGCACCTTTTTGGCCAGGGAGGAGGTGGTGCTGCTGGTGGAGTAGCACACAATCCTCTTCAGGCTCTGCGTAGCCCCAATCTCACTGAAAATCTGGGGACGTGGAGGGAGGAGATGTCACTTTGCTTCCCCTCATTCTCCCCACAAGCTGTGCCAGGACCAAGGAGTTTGGTGAGCGAAAGACACCACGATGCAGCTGTGGCACCCCTTCCCTTTCTCACCACCTCCCTCCAGGCCAACCTACCCTTTACCTGTGTTTTCTTCTGCCTGGCTTTGATGGCGGCCTCGGTGCAGAGGTAGAAGGCGGCGATGCACTGGGCCTCCAGCCGGGAGCTGTCCAGCAGGGGCACCAGGCGCTGCAGGTCCTGCGCCGTCCTGCCCTGGATGTTGTCACTGCTGCCCAGCATCTCCCGGGCAAACTGCTCGGGGTCCAGCGAGGCGATGAAGGGCTCCACCAGAGCCAGCGTCCCCGAGCGCTCCACCTCCTTCTCGATCTCCTTGTTGGTGGCCAGCACCGTGACGGCCAGGCAGGCGTGCAGCCGGATCAGCTCGTCGTCTTTGGAGAAGGCCAGTGGGAAAAGCCACTCTGCCGCCTTCTTCTCGATCATCAGGCGCTGGTTGGCCTGGCCACCGTACATGGCACAGTTGGCCAAGGCCATGGCACAGTGGCGCAGCACGGCAGGGTCTGTCCAGCGGCACCAGTACAGGATGGCATCCAGGCCCCCGTCGGAGATGAGCTGGAAGCAGGTCTCCTCCGTGTGCTTGAACATGTGCTCCAGGATGCCAGAGACGCTCTGAGCCAGCTGGGGCACATCCCGCTCCTTGGCCAAGTTCAGGATCACGCCCAGGCCGATGCGAGCGATGCGGTCCCTGTGGGGAGGAGAGGCAGCTGAGGGGCAGGTGGGCGTGTAAGGAGTGAGAACAGTGACTGGCGTGGCCTATGCCTTGGGGACATTTATCACAAGACAGACAGAGGTTTCCGTGGGACACAGCTGCCAGATATGCAATGCAGCAAGATCCAAAGGTGTTGGAAGAACCTGTCTGGGTCTCATGGGAGAACTTGTGGGTGGACAGCCCAGGACTCCTTGCAGGATGCTCAAGGTAGGGTGTTCATATATTTTAACAGACAAGGGAGTTAATACCAGGCTGGAAATGATCTGCTGGGCCAGCATTGCTGTGGTGTGGAGCTGTTTTGTTTTGTTTTCAGGGTGAAACTTGTTTGTCCCCTAAGCTGTCAGTGCTGTCAGGACAGGCTGCATGAGCAGCCAAGCAGCCCTATCCACAGTTGGGACACAGGGGTCTGTCTGTCCTGGGATGGCAGCTGGAGGAAAGCTCTTGGTTTCCTCAGTCCTGCACTCTCCTGGAAGAGGACAGCCTGGGGAAGGTGGCCAAGGGCCACCAGCTGCTGCTCAGCCATAGCCCTGTGAGCCCTGTGCTTAAAATGACACCTGAATGGGGCCGTGCCTTGAAAATGTGGTAAGGAAGGGGGAAATCAGGGTCATGGAATGATTTGGGTTGAAAGGGACTGAAAAACTCATCCAGTTCCAAGCCCTTGCCACAGGCAGGGACACTGACACCTTCCACGTGACCAGGTTGCTCCAAACCCTGCCCAACCTGGCAGGGCCTTGGACACTTCCAAGGATGGGGCAGCCTCAGCTTCTCTGGACAACCTGTGCCAGGGCCCCCCTACCCTCTGAGATGAACTCCTGGCTGTGCTCCCATGGGCTTTCCTGGGGTGAGTGGCAGCTCCATCCCTGCCCTCAGCAGTGGCCGTTTGGTGCTGTGATGGGGCTGCTCTCTTGGTGAGGCAGCTCTGGCACAGGTGCCCCGTGCCCTGCTGCTCATGAGGGCAGTGGCACACTCAGTCCCCAGCCATGGTGGGGTGATGGCACGCCAGCCTCTGTGCTGGCAGGCAGGAAGAGCATTTCTGGGAAGCCTGTGACCCACAGGGCTCTCACTGACCTTGGGGTGGGTTTGACAGGAAATGTTGTGGAGAGCCCTGGGGAAAAAAAAAGCCCTCAGCCTGGGTCTGGCTGCGAGCCCGGACTCAGCCGTGGAGCTGGATGACAAACATGGCCCCGACAGGTCCCTGGTTCCCTGCAGCTGCAGATGGGGCCAGGACCTGTCCAGCTTCTCTGCTGCTGTGCACAGACTGGCACAGCTCACAAAGTGAGAGCCTTGGGCCCAAGGGGAGCCCAGCACCTCCCTGCCATGGCTCAGAAGTTGTGGGAAGCAAGGAGTTGGTGGCTGCTCCAAGACCCTGGCCCATGAACTGCTCCTGGAGCAGAAACAACTCCAGCAAATGATTTCTCTTGTTAAGGAGCTGAGTGCTGAATGCAGACGGTGCCAGTGGTGCTTCCTGGGATTAAATTCCACCCTAATGGGCTTTCCTGATTTAGCTGCCGCTTATTTTTGCCTGCCAGTGCATGCAGTGAGGCCCAGGCTGCGAGTCCACAATGCCTCCAGCAAGAGACATCCCCCAGGAAGCCGGAGCAAGACTTTGGCCAGGCTCCCTCTGCGTGCTTTCCCAGCTGGGTTGGGGTGCTCGGAGGGAGAGCAGAGCTGGCAGAGCACATGTGGGATGTTGGAAGGGTGAGCTGCGTGTGGCTGCTGCATCAGCAGTGCCGTGGTTTGGATGTGTCAGGTGCCACATGTGCACAGCACTTTTGTACGCACAAACCCACTCAGGCACACACTCCCACCCCGCCGTGCCCGTGCTCTGCCAGACATCCCAGCACCTCTCACCTGTCCTGGGCAGCATCTGAAATAGGGGCTGGGGGCTGCTGACCAGCTGGCCCCTCCTCATGGCTTCATTCCAGCCCTGGTCAGCAGCAGGAATGCTCTGGGACGTGGCTTTGTCCTCCTCCTCCTTCTCCTGCTGCAGGTTTGGCTAAAGGGGAGTCACGTCTTGTCCTTTGGGTCAGATGCTCTGAGCCAGCCAAACGGACTCAGCTCAGCCTGGCTGAGGGGGGCTCAGGAGGACACCCCAGTCCTCACCAGCATCCCTGAGCTGGGGCTGGGCCTCCTCCCTCCAGCTGTGGGGGAAGGGAGCAGCTCATGGTCATTGCCTGGACATGAGTCAGGGACCCTGCGCACAGCGCTGGGCGCGGGGGGATGTGGAGGGACCCGAGGGTGTTTGTGCAACTGGGAGCACCCCCGGCAGGGAAATTTGGGGGGTGTGGGTGGCACGGTGAAGGTAGGTCAAGGTCAGGTTGGGTGGAGCCTGCAGCAAGCTGGTGTGTGGAAGGTGTCCCTGCCCATGGCAGGGGTTGAGATGAGGTCATCAAGGTCCCTTGGAACCCAAAGCATTCAGGGAGGTGGCAGTGCCCGGGGCGGTGGGAGGGCCGTGCCCGGCAGGGTGAGGGGCTCTTGGCAGACTCACCTGTTTTCCGCCACCAGGATCTGCTCCAGGAGTTTTCCTGCCTGGCACTTGGTCTCCAGCTCGGCGGTGTAGAGCAGGTTGAGCAGCAGGTCCAGGCCCCCCTCGAGGCGGATCACGTCGCACAGCACCTTGGCCACGTCCCTCCCCACGGCGGGCATCCCCCAGGCCTCCTCCACCAGCCGGAACACCTCGGACAGAGCCGCCCGCAGCCCGTCGGGGGTGGCCGCCTGCGTGGCGTGCCCGAT
>JAHLSL010000039.1:2312043-2336835 GCA_025920805.1 Petroica traversi | reverse complement strand
TCCCAGCCCCTTGGGGTCCTCCGGGCCGAGCCCCGGTGCCGGCGGAGGGTCGGGGCTGCGGGCGGTGCGCGATAGCGCCGGGGAAAGTTTAGGGAATGCAGCGGGAAACGGCCCGGCTTTGATGGAGCGTTTAACTGTGCGTGGTCCGGCCTGGGCTGGGCTCTGTAACGATTTTTTGTGTAAATACGGTTGAGGGAAAAGCGGATAAACGTTACCGGATTGTGAGCAAGGGGGAAAGGCGTCTTTGACTCCAAACGGTCTGGGAGCAGAGCAGGGGCTGCTGGCGGTGGCAGCTCCTGTACCGATGGCGGGCAGGTGGCTGCTGCTGAGACTGTGATGATACAACTTTACTCCTGTTACTCATGCTCAAGTCTAATGTTGTGTTCTGCCTGTGCCTTTTTTGGTGCTTTCAGGCAAAACCTGTTGCAGGACAGGATTTGTAAATGGATCAGGCCAAGGGTTTGCTCAGCTGTGTTAGACTTTCTTATTTTCTGCTCTCATTCTGTGGTTTCCTGTAAATACTGACAGATTTTCACATCTCTCCTGGACCTGCCCTGAGGGTGGCAGACTCTTTGTCTTGAATTAATATTTCTCTTTGAATATGTCTCACGGTATTTTTTGGTCACTGGGAATAACTTCCTTCTGCCTGTTTTTCCCCAGAAAACATGAAGGAGGTGAAGGAGCCAAGGCATCGCAAAGACAACAGGCGCCCAGACCAGGAGATTTACAAGCCTGGCCTCTCCAGACTGAGGAGCAAACTTGTGTCACCAAAGCAGGAGGCCCCAGAGAAGGAAAGGAGCAGAGCTGAGGAGGACAAGGAGGAGAGTGCTGTGGACAATGACTCTGTGACAGTGGGAGCTCCATCTGTGGAGGATGGGGACAAAAGAGATGGCCCCAAGCAGAACGGTCCTTCACAGGAAAAGGAAGAAACAGAGACCAAAGCTGGCCTGCAAAGCCAGGAGAACTCATCCAAGCAGCTCACTCCAGAGGAGTGGTGTCCAAAAACCCCCAGGAGAACCAAGAAACCTGACCAGCAGATCTACCAGCCTGGGAAACGCCTGCACTCCACTGCCAAAGAGCCCTCCCCACGCTCGGCCAGCGAGGAGATCATGGGGAGGATGGAGCAGCTGAAAGTGGAGGGAGATGAAGAGGCTGAGAAAGGCGCTGGAAAAGACAACAACAGGAAAACTAAATCCAGCAAGGAGGATAGAGAAGGGAGCCAGGCTGGGGAAGCTGTGAAGGCCTCCAGGGGGGATAAGGGGAGGCGAGCAGAGCGGAGTGACAGGGTGAGGAGGACGGGGGATGAGGCGCTGCCGGGCAAGCTGGGCTCCACCAAGCGCTACTCGCGCACGGACAAGCGGCGCAGCCGGTACCGCACCTGCAGCACCAGCTCGGCTGGCAGCAACAACAGCACCGACGGAGCCCTGCTCGTGGATGGGGTGGAGAGGAGGCAGGAGCGTGCCAGGGAAAGGATCCGACCTAGGAAGCAGCTCTCCGTGTCCTCCACCGACTCCTTGGATGATGACAGGATCGATGAGGCAGAAGCGTACGTGTCCGGCAGGAATTCGGACAGGAGAAGGCATTCGGAGCAGAGCCGAGCTTCCAGGAGTGAGAGCGACTGGAGCAGCAATGGCAGGGAAGTCAAGGGACCCTTTCGAGTGACATTTGACAGCAGGACCATGAACAGGGATGTCAGCCTGGCAGATACAGATAAAAAAAAGTCCCTGAAAGCCTTAGAGCTTTCAGAGGCGAGGAGCCAGGGCAGGGAGCCCCAAGGGAGGGGCCGAGGGATTCTCTTCCTACCTGCCAACACGGACCTCTCTGCCAGCTCCGGGGGTGTCCCTGAAGCCACTCACCCCGGGCCCAGGCTACTGCTGGGTGGGGCTGGCAGCAAAGGCCTCCGGAGCAGGGGCCGAGGTGGCACCGCCCGCCGGCTGTGGGACCCAAACAACCCGGACCAAAAACCCGCCCTGAAGAGCCAGACTGCTCAGCTTCACTTCCTAGACACGGATGATGAAGTGAGCCCCACCTCCTGGGGGGAAGCCCGCCAGGCCCAGCCCTCCTACTATAAATTCCAAAACTCTGACAACCCCTATTATTACCCTCGTGCCTCCGGGCAAGGCCCCCAGTATCCCTATGGGGGATATTCCCTGCAGTATCCTATGGGTCCAACCAACGGGGTGTACCCAGGAGCTTATTACCCCGGGTACCCTGGCCAGGCAGGGCAGTACCTGTGTGGCCCACTCCCCGCTACTCCTCTGAGCCCTGAGATGGAGCAGCAGATGAGGAACATGCAGCAGCAGGAGCTCAGCAAACTCCTGCGTGAGGCTGGGAACCAGGAGCAGCAGCTCAGCAACCTCCTGTCCAGAGACCGCATCAGCCCAGAGGGGCTGGAGAAGATGGCCCAGCTGAGGTTCGTGGGTGGGCTGTGGAGGGTGAAATTCAGGAGAATGGTGTCTCCTTGGGGATCTCTGGGAGATGAGGCACTGGGTTGCTGGTTTTTGGTGTGCTGGGTCTGTTTGTTGTGTGCCAGTGGTGTGTGGGTGGGTGGTGGAAGGAAACGGGGTGAGGATGGATGTCATTTCACTGGACTGGAAGCTGTGACTTCTTGTGGTTGGTGAATGCCTTGCGGGGACACAGAAGAGCAGGACAAGCCCCTGCTGCAGCATTTGTTGTCAGACTTCTGCTTTCTTGCCTGTGCTCAGGAAGCATTGGTGTGTATCTGGTGCTGTCTAACTAGTGGCAGTGCTTTCAGCGCGGTGTAGTTTTGCTCTTGATGCCACTCGGTGTGGTGACACTCCAGTGGGAGTAGCCTGGTGATGCCAGGCTGTCAGAAGAGAAGTAACACTGTTGCTCTGGAGGGTGGTTAACTTGGCAGTAACAAGTTTCTACTTGGCATCTTTTGCCAAGTAGAAACCATTTTACCATTTGTGACCCCTGTGTCTGCAGGGCCTCTCTGGAGGCTGATTTTTAGAGCTGACTGGCTGTAAATTTAGCAATTGATCTCATTTCAGGGCTTGTTCTGTGTTTCGAGCTCTTGCTCTATAGACCACAGGCTGGGATATGTCTGTGATTGAAGCAGCACTAGATGTTTCAGGTCTTCCTCAAGGTGCTGAGGTCGCCTGGAGCTGTTGTGTGGAGGGAGAGGAAACACTGTGGGGTGCTGCTGTGGCCTGTGGAAGCCCACCCTGCCCTGGGACCATGGGCACAGCTGACCCTGTCCCTGCTGGCGGTGTCCCTTGTGTCCTGCCTGCTGCCAGCTGTGTGTGGACTTTTATCTGATATCCGTTTGCAGAAATGTCCAGTGCCCTTGGTGTTTGTACTATCCAGGTGTGTGTGGGGGGTTTGGGGTCAGGCAGCCCAAACACTCCCAAATCCTGGCTCTGTGCTGTGTGCATCCTTCTTTTATCCTGCCAGTCTCTTGCAGGCGCTGCCATCTGGCTTTGCTCCAGGCTTTGCCATCCACACTCTCCTACTGTTTCTGTAGGACTTGAAAAATTGTAAGGAATAAAGCTGCTGAGGCAGGAACAGCTGAGGATCCCCTTTACCATAAACTTTCCTCTCTATTCCAGAGCTGTTCCTAGCCTGCAATTATTTTATTAGATTTGGGGGAGGAATTCTGCTCCAGCATCCAGGCAGGGCTGTAGGGGAAAGTGATTTCTGAGACTCCAAGGCATTATTTCCATTGGCTGTGATATTCTCAGCTCGTTCATTTTTGAGGAAGCAGGGTCTGTGTCTCTGCTGTGTATTTCTGTTGGATGGAAGGTGGGTAGGAATCATTTTAATGGCAAGACCTCTGTTGCCCTGTGGTTCTTAGTGTGTTTGTTCCTGGCCCAGACTTTGTGCTCTGCCTGGAGCAGAACCTGGCAGCACATGTGTTCTCTGTGTTGGATCAGGAGACACTTGGTGCCTTGCTCTTGGCAGAGCTGTAACCTTGCTCCTTGCTTTTTGCCAAGCCTTATCCATTCTGACTCACCTGTACAAGGGAGATGCCCCTTTTGGATTTGCCCTCTTGGAGTAGGAAGGCTGCTGGATTCCAGCACTCCCCTGTCCCTGGGGGATGTGTGTGGAAGCACTGAGTGCTGCTGGCAGCTGCATGTGAGCAGCAGGTGGTTCAGCACGTGTTCCCTGTGTTCCTGGGCAGTTGCTGTTGCTCTGACCCCTCCCTGCCTGTGTTTTGCTGTAGGGTGGAGATGCTGCAGCTCTATGAAAGGTGCATCCTGATGGATATCGAGTTCTCTGACACCCAGAACGTGGACCAGTTGCTGTGGAAAAATGCTTTTTATCAGGTGATTGAGAAATTCCGGCAGCTCCTCAAGGACCCTCAGGGGGAAAATGCCCAAGAAATTCGGAACAAACTGCTCTTGCTTCTAGATGAGGTAAGAAAAGAGAAACATCCCCAGCTTCCACTAAACCTTTGGGTAGAATTGACTGGTTTTTAGAAAGTGATGGTGTAATGTTGCAACTGGACATCTTGATCCTGTTCGTGCCTCCAGCTTCTTTAGGTCATTCTTATGCAAAGAGGATATCCAGACAAATTATAGTTTAGTGTGGCAGGTGTAGGTCAAGGTAAACATCTGTTACAATTAAACCAGGTTTGTTTTGTTGTGTTTCTGTTAATGAGAAATTGATTTAAGCTAAAATGAAATTTATACCCTGAAGTGGAGCTTAATACAAGCATTCCTGGAGGTGTTTGTACCAACTTTACCGTATTTGCTTGGAAGTCATTCCAAAGTAAGTAAAAGGAATTAAAACCACAGCTCAGTTTAGTCTTTGCAGGCTGACAGACCCGAGAGGATGTGTTTTATAGAATTAGGGTGTGAAAGGAACTGCTGGAGGCCTTTAGTCCAACCTCCTGCTCACAGCAAGACTCGTTAAACACTGAATCAAGTCAGTCCTGATTTTGTGTAGCTCAGTCTTAAAAACCTCTGAGACGTGAGATCCCCCAACCTCCTTGTGTTCTGAAGAGAAACAGCTCAACCTCAGGACACAGAGCTCCTTTCTTGCATGTGGTAGGGCTGGTGTGGTGATTTCGTGCTTGTCATCAGAAAGATCATAGCATCCGTGTGTGTGTGTGTGTTTTGCAGGGCTCTTCTTTTTTTGATGGCCTCCTTCAGAAGCTGCAGGTGTCCTACCAGTTCAAGCTCGAGGACTACATGGATGGGATGGCCATCCGCAGTAAACCTCTCAGGAAAATGGTAGGTTGGCTTCCTCCTGGAGACTTCTCATCCTGGTAATCCTACTCTCAGTGGGCTGCTCTTGCCAAGGGGCAGGCAGCTGTTCCAACAGGGCCAGTTTGTTTTTCAGGGAATCTTTCCCAGCTGCTGGAGAACTCTGCACTCTGGTGCAGTAACATTTCTTAGCTTCCTTTGCAAAGAACTTGTTTTGTACCAGCTCTGTGATCAGAGCTAATAAAAGAAAGAAGTGTCCAAAGGCACCCTGACCTTTCCTCAGATATTGGACGTCTCTTTTTTCTGCCTGTGGAATCCAGGATAAAGAGGGAAAGCTTTCAGTTGTGCTGCCTTCCTGACGTGTTGCCCTGAGCTGTGAGTGCAGGTGCAAGGGACAGCTGGGAGAGGATATTTTAGTCCAGCTCCATTCCCAGAGAGATGTGTTTATCTAACAGCTGTCCTCAAATTGGTCATGGACTGAACAACCCTCTTCTGGAGAGAGGTGGGATATTGTGTCAGAGAGGGGGTGTTTTGGGGATTGGCTTGGCCCTACAAATGCTAAACCAGTGCAATGGAGCCATGTCATTTCATTCTGCTGCCCTTCAGCGAGTCACTGACCTCCTGCTGGCTCTATACAACCCCTGAGGGCTTGCTGGGGGTGCAGGTGAGTCAGGGCTGTGTCCCAGGTGCTCCATGGCTGCTCCTTTGCAGGTGAAGTACGCCCTGATCAGTGCCCAGAGGTGCATGATCTGCCAGGGGGACATTTGCCGCTACCGGGAGCAGGCGAACGACACGGCGAACTACGGCAAGGCCCGCAGGTTGGTACCCAGCTGCTGTGTCCTTCAGCACAGCTCTGCCTCTGGATACCAGGGAGGGATCTCATTTCACCCCTGAGCTTGCCTCTAGCCAAAGAAGTCTTTCTCCTCCTTTTTAAAGTCTGTTTGCTCCCCTGTTGTATCGCGGTTCTGCAAAGCTGAAAGATGTAGCTGAGTTTTGCTGTTTCAGAGGAGCAAGCTGCCAGACCCAGTCATCCTCCATCTAGCAGTGAGGCTGTGGGAGTTGTCCTGTGCTGATCCTGCAGCAGGGGGGATTTAGACCTCTGAGCCTGGCTGAATTGCTTTCATATTTTCTGGTGGTATTTTCTTGTGGGGTTTTTTTGCATCTCTATATTCTTACTCCACCAGAACTTACCAGCACTTGTTGCTTCCTGCTCACCTGTGGGGTGAGCCAGGGCTATTTCTTTCTGCACCTGGATCTGCCCTCTCTTGTCCAGTGCCCTGTCCCTCCCCAGGATGGGCACAGCTCACTGCCAGTGCTCACTCCTGCAGGCAGAGGGCACTTGTGGGAAGGCCCGCAAGCTTCCTTGAGGAATTTCCCTGCAGAAATGCCAATTGCAAGGGGAGTTCTGCACCCTTGAGGACAAGGAAGGCAGCCTGATGTCCTTTCAGTAACCTTTCCTCTCTGTTTTTTTCCCTTCCCCAGCTGGTACCTGAAGGCTCAGCAAATTGCTCCCAAAAACGGCCGCCCGTACAACCAGCTGGCACTTTTGGCCATCTACACGGTAAGATGCTCCTCATGCAAGGATGTGCAGGCACGGGGAGAGCCTCTGGGATGGCTGGGAGATTCCATCTGGTGGAGAAAGGCATTGTTTAGGGCAGTGCTCAGATGGTTTGGGTTTTTTCTTAAAAGAAAAAAAAAAAAGCTGATGGCAGGATGTGCTGTGTGGATTCCAGCTGCTGTGGCTTCAGGCGGCTTTGTCAGATACACGCTACTCCCTCGGGGATTTTGGGGGACTGTTGTGGGTTCTTGAGAGTGTAATTGTTTAAAGTTCCAAACACAGCCCACTTTTTGCATGAGATTTTTGTGTTCAGAACCATCTGTTTGCTGTCTTATCACTGAACCTTTGGGCATAGGTCTGAGCAACATCCACACATAACTTGCTTGGGTTTCTGTTGTGCTGGCTACTCCAGCCATGCAGGAAAACTGACTGCAGGGAAGATGTGGCAGCAGGTAATGGAAGCATCATGCTAGGGCTGGTGGGGATCTGCCAGTTCACAACACTGGAAGATGCTGGTTCAAAGTAGTTCAGAACTGCAGAGTTCAGAAGCACCTTTCTTTCATGGCTGGGAAGGAACTTTCTGACTGTGTCTGTCTGTCCCAGGCAGTATTGAGGGAGAGGGAAGGGGAAGCACATGGGAACCTGGCTCTGGGTGCTCCAGAAGGAATGGCAGCTCTGAGCCTGGTTGTGTTTTTTGCAGAGGAGGAAGCTGGATGCTGTGTACTACTACATGCGCAGCCTGGCTGCCAGCAACCCCATCCTCACTGCCAAGGAGAGCCTCATGAGTCTTTTTGAGGAGACAAAACGCAAGGTGAGCCTTGGAGCTGGGCTGTGGCATTCTGTACCTGCCTGGGTACCTGTCCTGTGCTGAAGAGCAAGGTGGCTTTTGGACTTGGAGATACTCCTTACCTACTTCTAAGAAATTTTATGAGAGGCAGCCTTCAGAATGATGGTTGTGGGGTGGTGTGAGCAGCTGAATCTCTTGTTTCTGGGTCACAAAGTGATTTAGCTGAGCTCAGCAAGGGCTGTGGGTGGCTGTGGTTTGCAGGTGACCTTGGCATGTAGCACAGTCATTGCTTTATCCTATAGGTGCCCCACACCTGTGGGGATGGATAAGGGAGGCTGCAGTGCCTTTGTGCCCCAGGGAGTCACCCCAAATACAGCACACACACTCCTGGGACTGGACACAGCTTTTCTTGCCCTGAGATAGCTGGAGTTGAAAACTGCTCACCTGCACTGTTTGTAGAGTCAGAGCCAAATTCTGGACCTGTCCCTGGGTGGCTGTGGTTCTGAAGCAGGGCTGATTTTTCCATGTGTAATAAATTATACACATCCCCTGAGCCTTGATCCCTGGGTGATCTGAACGTGTCCTGTGTGCCCAGTCTGAGCAGATGGAGCAGAGGAAACACAAGGTGCTGGACACCAGCCCCAACCGCCGGGGCAAGGGCAGGAAATCCACACTGCGACAAGTGGGAGATGATGCCACCAGGCTGGAGATCTGGATCCACCCCTCCCACCCCCGCTCCTCGCAGGGCCACGAGTCCGGTCGCGATTCCGAGCAGGACAACGGGCTTGGGAACCTCAGCCCCAGCGACGTGAGTACTGCAGGAGGCAGCCGTTGGCTTTGGTGTCACGGGTTTGGAATGCACTGGAATGACACTGGATCTGTTTTGCTTTCCTGTTGCTAAATTTTCCAGTGTTTTGGCTTTCCCTGTGGGAGCCGTGCCTGGGTCAGGCTGAGGAGCTGGTGACCTCGTGCCTCTCGTGTTTAAGGCGTGTTGTTACCATCCCTTTCTTGGCGTGGCTGATGTGGAGCAGGAGAGAGGCACAAACAGAAGATGCTGTGAAATGCTTCTGCTCTGCAGGCTTTAAACTTGGGTGAGGTTCCTGGTGGGAAATGAGGTCAGGTGCTGGAGACCAGGGTTAACAGTGACCCTGGAAGTTCTGGGGCTTGTTCTGGAAGCGTGTCACTTGTCCCATTGCCAGATGATTGAAGATTTGCACTGGGAATGTGAAAACCGTGGTTTCAATTTCCAGTGTAGGTGTTACATTTGCATAACTTGCTCTGCTGAGAGGCCAGACCAGCACCTTTCTTTTGCAAGAACTAAAAATATAATTGAGTGGTGGTGTCTCCTGTGAGCCTGTCCAGCTGTACCTTTTAGGGGGAGCCTGGGTGAGCTCTGTTTGTCAGGCCCAGGAATGTGGGCAAAGGCAGTGGTGGTTGGGAGCTCATCCTCCAGGAATCTGCACTGCTCTGGCACATTTGACTTGCAAGAGAACTTGCCAGGGAGCTCTGGGCTGCCTGTCCTAAAATGGCTGTTAAGGATGGGAGTTTAGGAGAACTGGGAAGACCTTCCCTGCACACTGTGGGGCCCAAAGCTTCTCGCATTTGTGCTTTTGTAACCAGTTTGTGACTTCAGCTGGGTGGAACTGGAGTGAAGTCTTGGAGCTTTGAAAGATAAGCTCTGGCATGTTGCTGCAGCATTTTTCATATGTTCCTTCCCTTGGTCGTTTTCCCTCTCCTCAGCTTTTCTTCTGGGGGCTTTTGCTTCCTCAGCATCATTGCAAAGAATGTGCCAAGCTTTAGCTTCTCCATCTATCACTGATGAAGCTGCTTGGCATGAGATACTGTCAGTATCATTTTTGGGGTGCTGGTGGGGGTTTCTCTCCTGCAGTGCTCTCACGAGGCAGTGTAGCAGCTGGCAGTGGGAGGCAGTGCTGTGTTTGTAGTGCAGCACTTTGTTCTGGAGCTTCCCATTGCTCTGTTCAGCGGGGTCTGTGCTCTCTGAAGTGCAGCTTGCTGGCACTGTCTGGACACATTTGTCTGGCATTTGCCATTAATCTTGATTTCTTTCTGTTTGAGACAGTGGCTCCTGAAAGGTATGAGCTTCATGATCAAGCAGAAGCCACACCATCAGAAATAGAATAGCAAAAGGGTGGGGGGAGCTGAGGGCCTGGCTTTGGGCACTGCTGGTTTTGGCAGCCAAGATACTTCTTCTCAGGCTGCCCGTGCCTGCTGTGGGGCAGCTCTCGAGTTGGCACAAACTGCTTATGGGGCCATGTCACCCAAAATAACCACCTGGAGAGGAATCTTCAATCTGTGTCGCTGCCAAAGCTGCCGAGCTGTGAAGCTGTGGGCTGGGTAAAGACAGCAGCTCCTCGGGAAGCTCTGGACTCCTTCCTCCTTAAAGCTGTGGCCTCTTTGCCTGTTCCTCGCAGCATCCCCGGGTGTTTTGGAGCTGCGGGGCTGGAGAGGAGCCGAGCAGCCCTGAATTGCCACTGTGTGGCACTGTTTGGCCTCGGAAGGGCCGGCCCAGGAGCAGGAGCAGCCCCGGTGCTGGCAGCACCTCTGCCCCACATCCCCGGCCGGCCGGAAGGGAGCAGCTCTGCTCCCAGGGGACCTGTGCCAGCCTTTGTGTGTCATTTTGGGGAAATGAGGCTGAATGTGTCATTGCCTCTCGGGCCCTTCCTTGCCAGCTTCAGCCCTTGAAAAGGCAGAGCAGGCTGTGTTCTGTGTTGGCCCTGACAGCTGTGCTCTGCAGGTAGCAGGAGCATCAGCCTTATGGCAGCTGTTTCTGGGCCAGAGAAGGGAATTTTGCAGGGCACAATGGGTAAGTTCAGATGCCAGCAGCAGACAGAACCCTGCAAGTAGAGATAAAACAGCTCTGGTTGCATTCTGGGCAGGGTGTGGATCAGACTGTCCCTCTGTGGGACAGAGGCTGCTTGCACCCTTCAGACAGAGGCTGTTACTTCAAACCAGCCACAGGTGGTTTGGCTGTGGGGATGCTGGCTGATCTACAGGTGGCAAGAAATTGATTTGGGATATTTTCTGTCCTCAGTAGTTGCTCTCTTCACTGTGCTGGTTGTGAGGTGCCAGTCCTGTGATGTGACACACTTGGCAGGGACCATTGCTCTCCCAGGACCTGCTGGTGTGTGCGTGTCCCTGTCAGCTCGTGCTTACTCATCTCTGCTCAGGACTCACTTCATTTTGCTTTATGCAAAGAACCCAAAATTACCTTATTTCAGGCTCAGGAGCTCTCAGCCTGGAGTTAGTAATGTGGGATGGCAGGAGTGAAAAGGCCAGTGCAAACTGCAGCCGTTTCTAGGCTGAGGGAAGCGTGTGGCACTGGCAGTTTGTCTTGCACTGTGTTTTTAGGTGGAGGCTTGGCAGAGCTACCTGTTTCGCAGTTTGCTCCATTCCCTTTTCTAGGAAGGTGCAGAACTGGAAGAACTCAGCACCTGTGCACACCAAGGGGTGTAAATCTCCCCCCTTCCCCTGTCACTGCATTTGGCACTGCTGGCACAGAGGGCATGGAGCAGTTTCTAAGTGAACTTTGCAGCCTGACTGTTTGGTGCTCAGGGTTTTGGCTGTTTTGGCCACAGCCTTTTGGGGTTTCATTCTGTGTATGATTGTTCTCTGTGGTCTCTTGTACCTTGCATATTTCTGGGTGTGCATGGACAGGAGGGCCCAGGCTGACCCTTTACCTGGCAATATCTGGTCACCTCATGTGCAATTCCAATGAGAAATGCTGAAAAAGGAGGCTGAGCAAGTGAGCAGTTGTGCTGGTGAGCTGAAGAGCTGGGCCTCTGCCATTGGTTTCACTTGCCATGGGTCTGAATTCATTTTAAACCTGATAGTACTGTGAGCAGTTTGCTCTGCAGGCTGTGAATTGGTAAAGTAAACAGGGCAAACGGGCTGTCAGTCTCTTGAGAAAGTGCTAATATTACACTGAGTTTGAGATTTTAATCACTCCTGTCAGGAAATGCTGAGTTAAGGTTCTCACAATTGCTGCTGCCTGCTGCCTGGGCTCTGCAGTAGACACTTCCTTGTGTTACCACGCAGCATGCAGGCACTAATAAAGATTGCTGCAGCTAAGATTAGGGAAGAGAGGTTTTCCCTTGGCAGGCCAGTAATTGAATAATACTTCTCTCCAGATGTCTGAATACTTCATCATCATTAAAGAATTAAGTCTCTTAGCCTCTTTGTGAGAGGTCAGTCTTATAGAAGCATCAGAAGCCTGGTAGGGCCACCCGAAGAGCTCTTGGGAAAGCCAAGGCCAGTGTCAAGATCTGCTGTCACAGCCCTGTGCCTCAGCTGCAGGAACATTCCCATTTTCCTCCAGCTTGCTGGTCAGGGATAAAGGTTTTGGATTTGCCTGGTGCTGAGTGCCCAGGTAGCCAACAGTCCCTTTGCAGTGGCAGAGAAATTGGGGTGGAATCATTAGCTCTGGAGTTCAGAGCAGGTTTTAACTTCCATTTCTTTACCCAGACTTTCCTCTCAGCAGCAGGGAGTGTGAGCACTGCACCAGGGTTTCCATGAGTGAGCAGTAAATACCACCAGGAGGCAAATTTGGGAATGCCTGTGCATCCAGGAGCATGGGCATGACCTTGGGACTGCCCAAATTGCTTCCTCAGCAGAGGCCATGTGTCCTTAGTGAAGAGGGTCCCTGTCCCAGTCAGCTCCTGCTTGTTTCACTTCCTTTTTTCCTTGGTGATATTTGTTGTTCCTGCTCTGTGCACTTGTTCCTCTTGGGCAGCAGCCACTTGGGTGACTGGGCTGGCTCCTTCTCCTGCCTGGTTTCAGTCCATGCAGTTTTTCATCTGGTGGAGCTTGAGCTTTGCATCTGGAGGGATAAAACCTTAGTTGTGGTGGGGGTTTCTTGGCTCCTTCAGGCTGCCCTTTGCTTGGACCAGTCACACACAGGAGCAGAAGTGACCTGTGCTCAGAGTCAGGGTTGCCTGGATGTCACTGCTCTGCTCCCTGGGAGTGTCTGGTTTGTTCAAAGGCTGTTGTGGTGTGAGCTGGGTGTCTCTGAGAGTGGCCAAACTCTGCTCATGCAAATACACCCCAGAGACACCCCTTTTCCTGACAGCTGCTCCCTCCACACTCAGCTCTTCCCCTCACCTTGTAACTCTGTTCCATTACACATGACCAGAGGTAAGTGACAAGCAGAAGTGGAAATGATGGATTGCTCTAATGATGGCTGTTCTTCCACACAGATGCACGGAGAAGAGGCTGCTTGGGGAACTCATTATTTTTGGTGCATCCCTGCCAGGCTGGTGGGAGCATTTCTCCTCACTGCCAGCATGGTTGGGTGGTTTTGCTCAGGACAGTGAAAGATTGATCTTTTCTTTAGAGATTCCTATAAATAATCTTTGCTGGATGAAAAGGGCTCCTACAGGGCTCCCTCATTTGATCCCTCCATGGTGCCAGGTGGGCAAAGCCCTCAGAATGGTCCATTTTGGCAGCCTCTGATCTGGAAAATGAGCCCAGGCAGCTGGGGCTGTGCCTGTGGTTTACATGGACAGGGTGAAAGCACAGACTTGTTGCCTTTCCCCCACTGCTGGGACGTGGCTCCCCAAAAAGGTAACCCTGCAGGCTGCACGTGATGTCCTGTGCTGACTCTTGCATGCTTTTTGGTTTTTTTTTAATCACAAACTAGATGCCTGTGCAGAGAGTGGAGGGAATGGGACCCAGTAGCCCAGCAGTGCCTGGATGTGCCCTGAGTGCTGTTCTCACATCAGTTAAACATCAGAGCCACAGCACAGCAGTAGTGTAGGTGTGTCCCCAAAGGGTGGGGACACACGAGGGAGTGTCCCCTCAGGTTTTTCTCACGGAAGGAACCAGTGGGATACACACAAGCTCTTAGAGTGTCACCACCTTGTCACAGGAGGGTGGCTTCTGTTAGGTCAGGAAGTTTGTCCTCTCTATGGTTAGATGCTCTCTAGTATTGGGTGGGAGTGATTCTGTCTGTGGTGTGCTGTGTTCTGGGCTGGCCTTGCTCTCAGGGGGTGGCAGAGCTTCCCCCCCTGCCTGCTCATAGCTGTGTTTGATCCGCACCTCTGCAGAGCTGCCAGCCCCTGCTGAGCCTCCCCTGCAGCACAGCAACGAGCAGAGATGCTCTTTGGAGTGGGAATGCCAGGCACGAGCAGTCAGCTAAGAGCTGCTTTCCCTTTTTCCTGGCTTTTGTCCACTGCCCACATGAGAGAACAGCAAGAGTTGTTGCATCCTTTGTGCCCAAAGTGAGACTTGAGAGGGAGAAGCGTGAACTTCCCCCTGTCCTGCCCTCGTTTTCCTCACCCCCACAAGCTTGCAGGAAGCTGTTGGGTTTGGTTACTCATTCATGGAGGTCAGGACTAGGTCTGGGGTTTTTTTTTTCCTTTGTGTTTAGGAAACAGTTTACAAACTGTTTTGAGCACGGGGGAGCTGGTGGTGTGTGAAAGAGGCTTCTCAGCCTCTTTTCTGCTGGACTTGCATGAGTTCTTTGCCCTGCCTCCTTTTCTGTAATCTCTTTCTTGGTTGGCAGTGTGGGTATTTTTGAGTGTTTTGCCCTGCCTGCAACCTCTCTGCCTCTTGCTATGACCTCAGCCACCAAACCACCTTGGGCTTTATTTTGACTCGAGACGTTCTGGTTCGCATGGTGAGGTTGATTTCTGTCCTTCAGCAGTGAGAAGACTTTTCTGCAGAGGAAGTAAAAGAGTGCCAGGCTGCAGTTGAAACTGGTTAAACACCAAAACCACACTCCTGGTCTCAGTGGGTTTGAGACGTGACACTCAGCCATGCAGCTCAGCACTGACTTTTTTTGCCTGCCAGTTGTGCACCATCCCTGCTTGCACTTCATTTTTTTAATAAATTGCGTTTTCACTTTAAATTGCTGATAAAAACCTTCTCGGCTGCAGTTCCTGTGTTAGCAGTCCAAGCAGAAATGCTGTTCCACTTTGCCTGGGCTTGTGATGTTCCGTGGATGCTCAGTGCTGCTCCACCACAGCCCGATGCATCTTGTGCACTCATGTCATTAGAACCCAAATGTTCCTTTCCAGCACAACTTGACCTTTTGCCACTACCCAGAAAGTGAAGGCTGAGCTATTGGTAACAATTTCCAGAAGTTGGTGTTGATTTTTTTTTCCCCCTCTCCCTTCTTCTTTTTAGACCATGTTGGTGGTTTTATTTAACTGTGAGGAACAAGGCAGGGACTAACATTGCCTGAATGGGAGAGACACTGGCGTGTTCTCCTTCTGGCACGAGGCATCTGGTGCTAATGTGTGTGGTGGATCAGAGGTGGGAGCACTACAAGGACATCAATGAATGTGCCTGTGTGAGGGGCTCTGCTCCATCCCCGTGCTCAGAGAGGCTGCGGTGAGGGGAGAGAGACTTTGTGTTCTGACAAGCTTCTCATACCCCAAAACCAAGTACAATCGTCCAGAAACCGCCTTTCCCTGTCAGTCACTCTTTCCTCATTTCCTCTCCTGCTGGTGCTGATCAGGCAGGGATTTGTGTGTAACCAAACCCCCTCCTGCTGCTGCACACGAGGCCTTTCTCAGAGCGCTGGGTTTGATGAGCCTGGTGCAGCACTGTGGTGTTGGGAGGGAGAGTTTGCACTTGAGATGAGAATGCTGCCAGAACTGGCAGTACTGGTAAAGGAAGCAAAATATCTTAATAGCAGGGTTGGGAGAATTCCCAGAGCAGGGTGAAGGCTGTAGACACTGATTTCTCTTGAGATTTTTTTTTTGTTGTTAGTCTAACCTTGATCTTTGTCTGAAGTTGGCCCAGGCCAACGTTTCCTGCTGTCTGGTGTAGACTTTTTGAGATTGGCACCTTGTATCCCACAGCCAAACCTCTTAATTCTGCCATGGGGAGTGTTTATTCCTCTTCAGCATTGAATGAGCCATTTCCAGACAGGCTTCGTATCCACTGTGGAGGTGGGTACTAGGAAAGAAACTTCCTTCCGGAGGATCAGGGAGTGGAACCTGCTGGAGTCTGTGTCATTTCCTCTGTCCTTGGCTCTACTCTTCCTCCCCAGCAGATTTCAGAGCTGCATAATTCAAAGTGGAGATGCAGCAGGGTGGACAAGTACCTGTGGGAGCCTGAGGCTCAGCCTGGCTGGAGCAGCTCCCGTTGTCCCGGATGGGGAGCGTGGCTGGAAGAGCAGGGATGTGAAGCTTGCGTGAGATAATGCTGTCATCCTTCTGGAAGGCTCTGTCTCTGCTCAGCCTGTTGGCCAAATGTCTCCTCTCTTGGCCCAACTCCATCCTAAGCCTTTCAGGCTTCCATCTCTTCAGTCTTCACCCTTCTTAATTTCTCACATTATCTCCCTCCTTTGTGCCTTAACCCCACGAATAATCTGCTCTGGAGTAGTAAAGAAGGCTGACAGCACCCTGAGCTGCTTTAACAGCTGATCTCTTACGACCAGAATTCATCACACATTTCTTTGTGTCAGTTTTCTGTCACAGGAAGGTGAATGCTGTTTATTCCTGGCAAACAGTGAGTGTTTGAGTATGAGCTGCTTTTGGTTGGGGCTGCTTTAGTGCACATGTGGCCTCCCCTTTACCTGCTGGACACAGAAAGCTCTGCCTGGGCTTTCAGTGCTTAGCCAGATACAGCCTTGAAGAGCTGAGCTTGTATCCTAAATGACCTGCAGCACCAGAGCCAATTTGTGAAAAGTTTTGTGTCGAAAGTGAACTTGATATCTCAGCTGAGGTCTCTCTGGCGTGTTTGCATAGATTCAGAGAGTTTACAGTCAGCAGGGACCATTAGATCATCCAGTCTGATCTCCTGTATATCACAGGTCCTTAAATTTCACCCTGCTACTCCTATGTGAAGCCAAATAACTCGTGTTTGGCTAAAGCAGTACTTCCAGAAAGACATCCAGCTTTGAGAATCCACCCTTTTCCTGGGGAGTTCATTCCAGTGATTATTGCACTGGTTTTGAGACACTTTTACCTTATTTACAGAGTGAGTGTTCCCAGTTTTGTTCCCGTGCTTTGCTCTTCTGCAAGTGTAAAGAGCCCTTAAATACCACGGAGGCCCTTTACACCCAGCAAACCAATCACCTCCCAGTCTTATTTTGATAACGCTGAACAGATTGAGCTGTTTAAATTCTTCACTGCAAGGCATCCTTTCTAGCCTTTGAATCACTTTTATGGCTGTTTTTTTGGCTCCTCACCAATTTTTTAGCATCCTTTTAAAAATAAGGGCACTAGAGCTGGATGCAGTATTTCAGTGTCATCCCCCACGGTGCTGTATTTAGAGGTGAATGTGCTGTCCAGTGCCTGCTCTGCTTGCACATCAAGGGATGTGTTTAATCCTTTTTGCTGGACGTTGTGTTGGGAATTCAGCCATCATGGTCCCCAAAGGCTTTTTGGAGAAGCTGCTTCGGGCACGATCTCCTGGAGACTTCATCTTACATGTGATGCCAGATGAATAACATGACATTTGATGCTGGAAACCCCCAGATTTTGAAGCTGTTATAATAAACCCTGTGTGAATGTTCTGTAGCCATCGTTACTTACTGCTCCAAACGGGCAGTTTGACAGCAGAATTTCCTTTTGTTGTTTAAAAACGTTTGCTAGTGAATCTCTACCATCCTCCTTCCATCCAGTTCAGTGAGGGTCCCTGAAGACCTCTCTTTAAGAGGTTACTGAATCAGTTTATTCGTTTAATGATAATATTTTTTCAAGAGTGTTGCATATTACTAATTCATGGAAACCAAATTTAGATACAAGCTTGGTTGAAAAGGAAATAACACACATATAAATATTCTGTTTGACCTGCTTTTGTCGAGTTGGAAGTTCTGCTAGTAAATTAGTTATTAAATTATGTTGAATTTATTTAGGAGTCAGATACTTGTTCTGGAGCCAGTGAAGTTACCATAGCTCGATCTTCACGTTACTAAAGCAGATAATTTCCTTCCTTAACGTTTTTCCTCTCACCTGTTCCCTGCTGGGATGAAGGAAGAACTATAAAGCTCACTGCTTTTGCCAAGGGGCTTCTTAAATGCGTCTTTTTCTCTTGCTGGGTTGATGGTGTGTAACTCTTATAGCCATGAGATGTGTCCTGGAGCTGCACTGCGGAAGACCAGGGAGCTTCAGGAGTGTCTCAGTGTCTCTTAACCTGTAAATTAATTTTTTTATGCCTTAAGGCCCTGATGCATCAGGGTTCCCTCTCACTTCCATGTCACAGCAAATTGGATTTTACATTTGTGCAGTGTCTGATGTTAAGTAGCAGGAATTTCACTGGAATTGCTTCTGCTGCTGCAGAAATGAATCCATTTCAGGGCAGGACATTGCTCTGCTAAGCAGAAACCTGCACTGAACACGTGGCAAGAAGCAGCCAAGGCAAGCCCTGTATCCATTTGTGATTGCAGGTGGTATATGAAGAGAAGTGATTATGGTAATTAGCCCAGCTGGAATTTGCCCACAGCTCTGTGGGTACCTTGTAAACACTGCAAAAACACCAGACAATCTTAACAGCCCTTTTGTCTCATCTCCTTTATGTAGGGTGGCCATTTGCACAAAACCCTTTCCAGCAGCACTTTGGTGGGGTTACACCTGTAGCAGTAAAAATTCCTCCTGGTATCCTGCCAGCTGAGCCCATTGCAGCATCCCGGGTTTTCAGGAACCTCTGTGTCCATGTTGGACTGGGTGCTCTGAGGGAGCTGCCTGTGGAAAAAAAAGGGAATAAACCCTTGAGCAGGGCGTGAGAATATGGCACGTTTTGGGTGCCTGGATGTTATTTCACACAGTTCTCAGCAAGGAAGCTGTGCCTGGAAAAGCCTGACTGCCCAAGAAACACTAAAAATATTTGGGATGAGTGTGGTACGTGTTTTGGAGCAGAGCTGTGTGGCTCTGTGGTCTGTATCCCAACCCCTTGTCACTGAGGAGACCCTTAGACTCAGGAGAACGTCCTGCTGTGCTCCAGGCCCTTCCACTCCAGTGGAGACAGCACATTTGTTACAGGCAGTTTTGCATCTGGTCTCTTGATTAATGGACTTGTCTTTTGCAGCCTATTTTGACTCTGACACCGCTTTCTGCTCCACAGATGCTTTGCTGATGTTGAAGAAAGTTTGCCTCGCTTGATAAAGACCAGATCCTGGAATTTACTTCCAAACCTGAAGTAACAATTTTTAACTTGAAACGCTTTTTTCCCCAGGAGTCGCTTCTCCAGAATCTTTCCCTTATTTGGTGCCTCCTTCACAGCTGGGGCTGATGCTCAGGTGCCAAAGCTCTGTGCACTCCTTGCCCAGAGCCAAACGGGTTCAAGCGCAGCAGTGCCGCTTCCCAGCCCTGATCATGGCACTCCTTTTCCTGTGCTCTCATTGGCATTTCCAGCATTGCTGGGGTGGGGTGGGGTGGGGAACACCATTTTTAATGTGCTCAGTGCAGTTTCTGGAGGTTGAGTGTTGCTTGCTTCTCTCCTGGCTGGAGACAAGGCGGACCTTGCCCGAGGGGTTCCGTGTTGCTGTCAGGCCGTGCTCCCCGCGGCCTCGAGGAGATTTGAGCTGGCTGTTCAGCCCTGTTGCTATCTCTGCTCTTTTAGCTGCTCCATGAGAAGTTGTTAGTCACTGTTGATTCCTTCCATGGCAACAAATCCAGTTGGGTTGGCGGCGAGGTGTGTGAATGCTCCCCAAGCAGCACTGGGCTGCTTCCTCTGGTGAGGTTGCCTCTTCCCAGGTGGATTTAGTCTGTCTGCACATGCTGACTCATGACAGCTGAAACAGCTGTTTTCAGCTTCAGGCACTACTGTGTGCAGGGACCCCTTCTTCTTCTTGACAGCTGGTTTGTTTTTGTAACTAATGCCTTCACTATATGCTCATAACTTCCATATCGGTGATGCCCGCTTTTCAGCTGGAAGGGCCAAAATCCAGTTTTTGACATAGTTTTCTTCTTGTATAAGCTTTTCTTGATGGGCTTTTCCCAAGTGAGCAGCTGGGACCATCCAAATTTGGTTCTCTGCCCCAAGGAGCAGCGTTGCCCACAAAGGGCAGCAGTGTCAGTGTACTGGGAGTCCTGGTCTGGCATCCTGATATCAGCATGAGGACCATTTTTGGGAAATCTCTGGAGGGGGCTGCTTTTGGGCTGCACAATCAGTGGGAGAAAGGCAGGAAGTTTTTGTAGGTCTTGTGGTAGCACCATCAGGATAAGTGAGCATGCTGGCAGTGCTTTTGGCAAGTGTTCCTCTTCACCATGTGAGTGCAGAGCAGCAGGTGACAGAAATTCCTCCTCTGTGCCATGCCACTCATGAGGTCGCTGTTTCCCTCTCCCCGTGAGAAGCTGAGTTTGATGGGAGGAGCTGGGAGGGCTCCCAGAGGCTGAGGGACAGGTGAGTCAGTATGGAAACAGTCATCCAGAGAAAAGCCCAGTCAAAGCAGCCCCATGGCCTTAGCATGAACTCAAATATGAAAGGTCCAAAGTTGAGTGATGAACTCATCAAAACCTCAAGGCTGCGAGAGAAAAAGTGGTGAAAGAAGCGTGAGGTGCCTGCTTGAGATGCCAGTGCTGGGGCACAGAGGGCTCTGCCTGGGCTTGCTGGGGTTGTGATTTAAGTCGGCAAGAGGCATGAGACATGCTTCATTCCTAGAGGCAGGTATCACGTTTCCATAAAAACATTTATAAGTAAGTACATATCTGTGTCCCAGTTCTGTACTGGTTCCTGGGGAGTGTGACTGGTTAATCCTTGGGATTGTGAGTGAAAAGGCTGAGCATGAAAGTTGCTCTGAGAAAATGGGGCTGAAGCTGATGTCCTGATAAGCTGTCCTGGAGCTGGGTGTCTGTGGAAACACTCTGGGCGTGTCCCTGCTGGGTGTCACTTTCCATTCCAGGTGGGGAATTTCAGTTTTCCCCCACTACCAGTAAAGTGTGAGGATTGCAGAACACGCCTGGCAATGTGGGTGAATGTGGGCCTTGGAGGAAAACTTCTACCCCAATTTCTTCTTCCTCCCACCTGCAGCCTGCCCACGAGTGTTGTTTACTAGCAGAGATGTGTCAGGCCATGAGCTCCTGCTCTTTTCCATATTCCCCCTCAAAGGGTGCAGAGCATGGACCCCACCTCCAACTCTTGCACAGGATCTTGCTGTGGGGCAGAGCACTGCCCAGCACCCCACCAAGGCTCTTGCACCAGGCTGGGGGCTGTGATTTCTTAAATTCCTTAGGCTGTGTCTGTGTCAGAGTCTGTGATTTCAGCAGGAACTTGTCACAAACCAGCTTTTTGCCTCCACAAGCTGTTGCCTGAAAAAAAAAGTGCCTGTTAAAGGCTTCAAGCTCTCAATTACCATAGTGTCCTAAGGTGAAGAATCAGCTATATCCAAAATTCACTGGCAGAATGAATAAGGGCTTTGCTGTGCTGTCCCAGTATTCCCCAGTCTCTTCTGGGTTCCATCTGCAGAGTTAATAAAATGGTGGCAAATCAAGTTGAGTTCTAGTGGAAAGGGCTCTTTAGGGCAGCAGTAAAATAGTGAGTAAGCAAGAACCCCTTGCTGCGGGGGCCAGTTTAATTGGTCTGGCTTGTTTTATGAGACAGGTTTTATGTTTAAACTTGCACATGGCCCAGGAGCGACTCTGCAGCAGGGCATCATTCTCCTGCATGGATCCTCCGGGAGCGCAGCCGGGTTAATTACACCTCACTGGAGGTGCAGAGCAGCTGGCATCAGTCATGGCTCAAGCCCAGGGGCTCAGCAAATGGGGGTGGGAGGTGGCACCAGAGCTGGGATGCCAGTGACAAGTGTCCCCTGCAGCCAGGCCTGGCAGGGAGCTCGGGAGGCACCAGTCAGTGCCCGCCCCGCGTCCTCTGGCGCTCACTCAGCTCTTGGCTGGGCACTGCCACAGCCCTGCCAGGTAATATTATCCTCCCCCTGCGAGTGGAAGTGGGGGAGTTGAGGCTGTAAAAGCCCTGGGTGGGTTGGAGCAGCGTGGTGGTGCTCTGGGTCGCTCCTGGTCAGCGTCTCCCTCGCAGCACTCGGGGCCTGGCTTTTCTCAGCGCGCTGAGGCTGTGCAGGCACAGGCGAGAGAGGAAAACCTCCTGCTCTGGGGAAGGTAAAAGTGAGGCCAATCCACTCCTGCTGTGACACAGCCACCTCCAGGGCCAGGCTGAGTGAGTGCTTACCCACCCACAGCCATCCTCAGGGCCGTGGAGATAAGGGCTGGGAAAGCCTGGAGCTGTGCTGAGCGAGCAGAGGTGGCCTGGAGCAGTAGTAAGTCATTATTCAAGTCAGGTTTTGGAGTCAAGGGAGCAAAGCAGGGCAGGAAGCTGCCTTCACACCGTGTGCTACAGCCAGCTCCTCTGTGTCCCCTTAGCTCCATGGCCACAGAATCATGGAATGGTTTAAAGACCACCTAGTTCCAACTCCAGTGCCATGGGCAGGGACAGTTTGCACTAGAGCAGGTTGCTCCGAGCCCCATCCAGCCTGGCCTTGAACACTTTGGGGAACGGGGCATCCACAGCTTCTCTGGGCTGTTCAGTAGCTGTTCAAAATGCAGGGTTTCAGAGTCTCTGCTGGCACATCTGAACTCTGTCTCTAACACCAGTTAAATGAGGGGGTGCAGCATCACCCCCATTCTCCCTTACTCCTGGAAGCTGCTCCTGGCAGGGCACAAACAAGTGCTTCTAGTGCTGCTGCTGAGCTCTGGGTGCTGCTCTGCAGAAAAGCACTGGGGAGGACATCCTGCTCCCTCTCTGCTTTGTCCAGCTGCTACTCTGCCTCTGACACAGTCGGGAGCACAGAACACACTGCTGCTGCTGCTGCTGCGGGGTTTTGGGTTGTTTTTTCCATCAGTGGGAATGCTGCCTTTGGGGACTCCTTTTCCAAAACCCCTTAGGCTGTGCCGAGCTTTGGGGTGGTGAAACATAAGGGAGGAGATCTTTGCCTAGGAGCACCTGGGGTGCAGGTACTGGGTTTGAGGGTGCAGGTGTTGGGTTTGGGGTGCCCAGGGTGTGGGATTTGGGGCTCGGGGAGCTGCAGCACTGTGCAGGATCACAGGACCCGGCAGAGGGTGCTGTGTCTCCACCGCCTCTCCCAGCTCCTCTTCCAGCTCCAGCTCCAGCTGTTTGGCACTTGCCTCTGCCTCTGTGCATGATGTTTGTAAGAGTTTGGGCATGTCCATTTGGTTCCCATCTCCAGTGCCACCCCCGGCATCCAGGCCAGGTTCTTCTGTCACTGGGGACATTCTTAATTCACAGGAAATAGGAGAGAGTTTAATTGTTTTCTCCTCTCTCTCTTTTTCTTTTTCCTTTTTTTTTTTTTTTCCCATGCAGCTGAACAAAAGGTTCATCCTCAGTTTTCTCCATGCCCATGGGAAGCTGTTTACCAGGATTGGGTAAGTGTGCAGGATGTTTATTTTATTTTCCTACATTACAAGTCTTTTTGGAATTTAATATTGTTAGCAACTAAGCTGTGTTTGGAGCTGAGGGCACAGGGTGTGAATTCTTGCAGGCCTGGCCTCCTGGTTCTTATTCTCCTTACCCGCCCTCCAGTCCACACTGGTTAGAGCTGGGGCTTCTCCTTCCCCCCACCTCAAATCCCATTCCTGCCCATGCACCAGGACCCTCTGGCAGAAGCTGAACTCAGATAGCTCACCCACACAGGAGGGTTTAGAGGCTGTTTCCTCTCTCTCCCATCACCTAACTGTGCTTCCTTCCCTTGAGTTTCTAGGTTTAACCCCCTCTATTCCGTTGCCCCCACCCAGTGCAAAGGTGGCTCCTGGGGTTCTCAGTGCCATCACAACACCGCTGAGGCAGATCCATGTGATGGCTGAAAGCTGCCATCCAGAGTGTGTCAAAACAAGCCTTGCCCTTCACCTCCTCACTGCCATTTCGGTGAAGCCCCATAGCTGAGAGCTGCCCTGGCTGTGGGAACTGGTTTGTACAAAGTGCCCTTGGCAGTGGCTGTCAGAAATGGGCTTTGACTCATTGAACAGCTTCCCTTGAAGCAAAGCAATCCAGATCCTGGCCTGGGCTGAGATCCCAGCCCAGGGTCACCCTGATGACCCCGAGGGCAGAGCTCAGCCATGCAGCTGATGGGCTTTCCATGGAGCTGCCTCTGCTCCAGGCCTTTCCTGTTTGGGAGCAGCTGTTGAGGAGAGACTCCATGTGGGTCTCAGCTTGAGCCTGCCAGTGCCTCAGAAGCAACCAGAATCTCCTGAGCCTGTTGGCTCCTTCATTCTCCTGTGGAACTGCTGGCTACAGGTCACAGGCCATGTAGGTAAAGGGGTGGGGGTGCAAAGGGGCAGCCTGTCCATGCTGTTGGGTTTTTTGATTCAGATCTGTAGTTCTTTATCCCCTTTCCCTCCTGGAGCATAGAAGCAACAGCAGTTGCTGGTAACAACTGGGATTCTGCTACACAGCAGCACCTCAGCACTTGCTGTGCCCAGTGCTTACAGGGGTGACCACTGAGGAGGGGCACTCTGGACCCTTGACAAAAAACAGGGAAGAAGGGGCTGGTGATTTGTTGGAGATCCGGGTGTCTGAGGGTCACTGCTGATCTCTCCCTGAGTCACGATTATCCACTCATGGGCACCAGGCTGGCCTGCAGTGAGGAGGCAGAGCTGGGTGTCCTCCTGCCTGCAGGAAAAGAGGAGGAGAGCTGTCAGAGCCCATGGGAAGTGCAGGGTCTGTGCTGGAGGGCAGAGATCCGGGGAGCTGCTGGGCCCTGGCGCTGTGAGGCCGCGCTTGCGGCCGGGCTCCGGTTGAACGGATGCCAGCAGGGGATTAATGGGGATGTAGCAGAGATCAGTTGCACATTTGGCTCCTGAGACTTTTGTGAAATTAAGATGCAGCGTTTCAGGCAGTTGCTTCCCAGGACAGTCATTTAGAAAACCCGAGTATGTTTAATGGTACAATATGCCCTGAAGTACTTAGAAGGGAACTAGAAAGTAATACCGTGACACAGGAAGAGAAAATCGTCCAGCCCTGCTAAACAGCTTCCGTGCTTAAAATACGTAAAAGGTGAGGAATAGCCAAGTCCTCTTTGGGCAGGATCTTGGGTGATTTATTTGGAAAGAATATGGAAAAGATGATGTTGTCCTAATTGGACTCTTGCTCCTAAAACCACAGGTAAGCAATTTATTAAAAGCTTCCGCTCGGCTCCTGACCTGCTGGTTCTGAGCTCAGTGGGGTTACTGCACGCTGTTCCAGATGTGCTGTGGTATCAAAGCACAGCTGGCGGGGCTGAGGAAGCCCTCACTCCTCCTTGTTGTTATTCCATGGCAATAATCTTCATCTCCTCAGTAACAACCCATCCTGCAAAGGGCTCCTCCATCCCCAGAGTGCTGTCTGCCCGAGGAGGATGTTGC
>JAHLSL010000039.1:2277721-2312033 GCA_025920805.1 Petroica traversi | reverse complement strand
CAAGGAGCCTGTTTGTTCCAGCCCATGTTTTTTGGAAGGTAACAGAGACTTTGAGCTGCTCCAGCAAACTCTGCCCAGGGAGAGAATACCCTGCTGGTAGGCACACCGGGTGATGAAAAGCACCTATGAAATATGGCTAAGAAGAAAGCCATTTCTGTCTTTAAAAATAAAGCTGTCACTGTCCTGAATTCTGTTGGGGAAGCCCAGCAGAATTGCCCATGTGGGTTACCAGAAGTGGCTCATTAATCCAGCCCATGGTGATATCACAAGATCTGAATCTCTTGGGGGAAGATAGAGGAAATTGCTATGCAGGCCCCCGAGGTCGCCTGCCCCGGCTCCAGATGCTTCACCCACTGTGGGTTTTGGCTCCCATGCCTTGTGGGCACTTGATAATGTCACTGATAACTGGTGTGGACACTTTCTGAGAGATACTCAGTCTGCTGGGTCTGGCTGTGGCTTTTTCTAGTGTAGTTACAAGAATCAGTGCAGCAAATTCTGCAGAAGAGGCAGTGGGACAGGAGGACCTCCCCCCTCAGTAGTTCCCAAGGTTTTGGGCAGCTTCTTGGTTATAAAATTGCCTTCATGGGATACCAAGTGAGAACTGTTGTGGCCAACCACACCTCAATCATTTTTGGGGTTCGCCTGTGCTCTTTGCAATCATTTCCATTTTTCACCCCACTTCGGCTGGGAGGTTGCTGAGGATCCAACAGCTTTGATAAGTGACCTCAGCTAATTCCCTCAGCTCTGAAGAGCTGGATAAAGGTGTCAGATTTCCGTGGGCGCTTGTGAGTGGTGTTGAAAGCTCACCCCATCCCCAGCCGTGGCCCCGCAGCCGCGGGCTGCTGTGTCCTGACGCGCGACAGCGGCGCTGCGGCTGCGGGGACCCGCTCCAGCTTTGACACTGTCAGCAGCTCCACCAGTCACAGAGTCCCTGTCCTGTGGGGCTCGAAGTGATGAAGTTTAGGGGCTCAATCACAGTGCTGAGGAGTGTGTAGCCTGGGGGAGACAGGGCTCGATGCCATGGGATCCGATGTTGCAGCGAGGAGTTCTGGAGGAAGCACGCTCTGGCCGGCGTTCAATGCACTGGAATTGCCACATCCGCAATGTGGCACCAGTGTGTGCATTTTGCTGCAGCCTTGGGAGTCCCATGGGCTGCTCCTGGTCCAAGTGAGCTGCTGGCCCCTTGGCACCTCTCCCAGATTGGTAGAAGTCAGTAGAAAAAAATGGTTGGTCAGAAATGACTCATAAAGGCCGTGTTTTCCTGCCAAAAGAATGCTGCCTGTCGGTCACAGAGCAATCCCTCACTGCCCTCTCTGAGGAAGCAGCCTGCACCTTCACTCCCCACAGCTCCTGGCTGGGAGACAGCACCCCAGGGATTTCCCGTTCTCCAGGAGATGTGGTATGGGCTGAGCTATGCCCACTTCTCACCCCACATCCCAGGGCACAACCTGCTCTCTGCAGCCTCTCTCTCTGTCTGCAGGATGGAGACTTTCCCTGCGGTGGCCGAGGAGGTCCTGAGGGAGTTCCAGGTGCTGCTGCAGCACAGCCCCCCTCCTATCGGAAGCACCCGCATGCTCCAGCTCGTGGCCATCAACATGTTTGCAGTGTACAACTCCCAGCCCAAAGGTACCACGTGCTGCTCGAGGGGAAACTGGATGGGGATCAGCCACTCCCCATGTGGAGAAGGGTGGGGGGGACACACCAGATGGGGAGGTGGGAAGGGTGGGTGGATGCCTATGGGTGTCAACACAAAGGGACCTTGGCTGGGTCTTGGAGCTGGCTGAGGTGCCTGAGGAGTGAGGAGACATCACATCCCCCTGCAGCCTGACTCATCAGCACAGAAGGAAGATGCTGCTTTATGGCTCTGCCTTCCCAGTGTTTAATCTGGGCCCTGCTCAGTGCCTGTGCTGGCACCAGGAGGGCTGGGTCAGTCGCAGAGCCCTCAAGGCCTCAGCTGTTGGATGTGGCTGCCTGTGTCCGTGCAGGGGGCTGGGGATGTGATGCCACTTTGAAACACCAGGCTGGAACCTGTGCCTCGTGTTAAGGCAGAGCACAACACACATCTAGTGTTAATTGCCCTCCTCCTCTCACTTCCTCCATCCACCCAGAAGCCTGGATGGTCTCTGCCATTGACAAGTTTAATGTGCTGGGCAGCAGAGATGCCACCAAACCAGGGTCTCTTTGCTGAATTTAAAATGAATGTGTTTTTCCCTGTGTCCCTCCCTACACACACTCAGCAGCAGGTACCCAGCTCTGCCTGAGCCATGTGTTTGGGAGCAGGGATGGGGCTGCTCTCCCTGGGTGGGAGGAAGCAGCATTTCACATGCTGATGGCTTGGGATTTAGATCCCAAGGATGAAGGCCTCCAGCTGATGGATTTCAGCTAAAGCCAGCATGTGGGCGATCGGGCTGAGCCCCAGAGAGCTGCTGCTGGAAGATCCCTCCCTCGTGAGCCAGTTGGCCACTGGTCAGGCTGGTGGTCAGTGGCCAAGGTCAGCTGATGGAGCAAACCAGCACAGGCTGGAGGGCTGGGAGGTGGCTCCTGTGTGCCGTGCCTGCCTTGCAGGCTCTCTCCTCTCCTGGAGGGAGCTGTCAATCCCACCAGCAAGGCAGCCATGCCTTCCTGTCCGCCAGATGCCAGCCAACAACGGCGTGTTTATCTCTGAGCTGTAAAGTACTTTGTGATTATAAGCAAATGCCTCTGCATGACAGTAATTATTGTATTCATAATATTAATAATACCCGTGGTAGGTGAATTAATAGTGGTGTCTGTGCCACAGACAGGAGCGGGTGGGAAGAAGAGGATGAGATTTGTCTGGGATAGATGGCAAGCCCCTGTGACAGAGCTGGAAGCAATCCCAGCTTTCAAACCGCTGGGCCATGCTCGTCCATCCATAGCTGAGTTGTGGATGTGTGTGAGTGACAGAGGGAGTGCTTTTTATCTCATGAAAAATAAGTATTCTCAGAGTTTTCTGCCTCCTGTGTGGGTAGCTGCCAGCTGCTCCCAGCTTTGGGATCTCTGGAGAAAGCAAACCTGTTCCTGCTGGGGCCTGTGGGCTGCGTGCGGAGCAGGTGGCACTGCTCATGGAATGCCTGCAGGTCGGATGGCACCACGGCTGCCATCTGATGCCAAGGGCCCTTCAGGGGTTTCCCTGGGGGCTCTTTGCTCTGGTGACCCTGAAATATCACTGAGAGTGTTGTTGGCAAAGCAAACCCTGCTGTCAGCTCAAATGCTCCGGTGGTCTCGGAGCGCCGAGTGCTGGCACAGCGCGGGTTGGGCTCGCTGCCGACGCTGCCATGCTGGGAAGAGCTGGGTGCAGATGGAAATCACAAGCAGCACAGCAGGAGGGTGTGGAGTTCAGAAGGAAGGCAGGAATGTTGGAATGGTTACGGAGTGCCCTGCACGGAGCGAGGGTGCTGGCTCTCTCCCCAGCATGTGGGCTGCTGCGGGCAGAGGGCTGGCGGGAGCGCGCGGCAGGAACGCTGTCGGGAAGGTGCGGGTTTGCATTTCCCAGCACATGAGTCACCTCCCTGTGTGCAGCAGCAGGGGCAGCAGCAGGGGCAGCAGCGGGAGCCAGGGGGCTGAGCCGCCCCTGAGGGCCTGTGGGAGGCTGGCGGGACAGGGAGCAGTCCCACCCTGCCTGCATCCCAAATTGCCAGGAAGCGTTGCTGGGGAGCCGGCTGTAGTCAGAGCTTGGCCGTGTCCACTCCACGGGGCTGGATGTAACTTTGCAGTTGGACCAAACAGCCTCCGGAGATCTCCTCCTACTGAAATCCTCCTGCAAATCTGGGAGCAGAGCGTGTCTGTGTCCTTCCTATAATACAGGACCTGACACTCAGCTTTGCAGTAGCAGGAGGAGATCCGTGGATTTGAGGCTGGGAGGGAGGTCTGAGCCTCTCTTCCCTGCTGCCTGGGGTGTTCTCTTCAGGGATAGCTGCTCCCTCCCTTCTCTTCCCTGCTGTGTATTTCCAGGTCTCTGGATTCCCAGCTATTCCTGAGAAACTTGTGAACTTGCTCTTTGCTCCATGTCTGGTGTGTAGCAAATCCCTGGTGCTCAGATCCAGGGCTGCTGGCAGTCATGGTGTGGTGTGACTACCATAACAGTCACAGTGTGGGGAATTGCATGAATTTTTTAACCCCTAAATAATAACTTTTAAGCACAGATTCAGGTATTAAGAAAAAGGAAACAACAATTAAATGCTGTGTTAAGCACCTGTCCTCCCTCTTCCTCAGGCTTACACCAAACTCAATCCTGCCCCATCTCAGCCTCAGTTTCCCCCATTTTTTGGTGTGGATTGTGCTCTGTCCCAGCCCTCCAGTGAGGCAGTGGGCAGCACAGGAGGTTGGGGTTCATGCATAGTAGTTTATATCTGCTGCTCTTTGCTTTTTACTCCTATTCTTTTGCTGTGGTGTGGGTTGGCTGTGACCCTTCAGGGTGCCCCTGTCCTGGCATGTGTCCCCTGCATGGGATTTGTGACATGTCCTCTGTGTCTCTGCTCCCAGCCACTGCCACTCTTTCATAAACCAACCGACCGACCACAAGGTCACCGTGTGCTCTTCTGACAGGGTGGCTTTTTTTGTGCTGTGTTCAAACTGGTTTCAAAACCAGCCAGCTGTGAGCAGCACGTGGCATTTCACATCCTCCCCCCACACATGTCGCTGCTGTGGTTACCTGGACCCTGCAGCGGGTGCCAGGGCTCAGGTGAGCACAGGGAGGGCCCCGAGGTCCGTGCCTAGTGCAGCTGAGCTGTGGTTGTCCCCAGGGACAGCAGCAGGCACGCTGGAGCTGGTCTCAGCTGCCTGTGCAGCCGGGCAGCACTGGGAAGATCCTGGGAGATGAATTAGGTCTGTTGTTTTCTCTGACAGAGGAAGCCAAAGAATTCCCACATGAAGTGCATCCCCTGCTGTTCAGCATCAAACAGTGTGTTCCTGCTTTGTCCTGGGAGATGTGCAGCCAGTGAGGGTCCCTCTGACCCAGCTGCCTCCTGTGAGGAGCACTTCAGGTGTGAAAAAGCTTCTTGCAGACCTCGAAACCATGGGACAAGGAGTGCCCACCCAGGGCAGGGAGGCAGAGAGAGGTGGCCACTCTACATGGCAGAGACTTGGCAGTTGCTGGTGCTTTCCAGGATGGGACATAGGTGACTACCAGTGTTTTGGGCCATCCTGAGCTTTGGCTGGGGCGGGACCGTAGTGGGGTGGCCCGTTTTAACAGTTTGGTAGCCATCTGCACAACCAACTCACAGAGAAGTTTGGATCCCTTTATCCCGACCACAAACACTCCAAGAATTTTAATTTTTTTTTAATTCTGTAATTTGGGGAAATAAAACTCTGGTTTCTGAAAAGACTAATTGAAGCCGTGCTTGCGGCAGGGGCATCTCGGTGAGTGGAGAGAGAGAAACCCCCTCCCAGCCCATCTGTGCCCAATTTACTCCGATCTGGCCTCTCTGAGGCTTTTTTCTTTCTCTCTCTCTTTAATAATTTGTTTTATAATTCCTGGAATCAAACCCATCTCAGACACACTGTTTTATTTTACTGTATTATTGGATTATACTTCCTATAAATCACTGGATGTTATTCATAGGCCACCACCAGAATAACTTCCCCTCTCCCCCCCAAACCCCCCCCCCCCTCAACAGCCCTGCATTCCAAACAAGCGCTCACCAAAGTGGGGGTGCAGCAGCACAGGGCACCCTAGAGACACTTCCCGGAAATCCCAGCAAATTTGCCTGGCTGTGGGTGTGAAGCATCAGGCTGCAGCACCTGGATGCCTTCTGGCACTCTCGAGCCGGTGGAGGTTGTTAGGAGGTCGGGCTTAGGTGGAAGTGGAGAGGGGAGGGGGCTGCCATATGTGCATCCTCAGCACATGCAGGGAATGAAGTTGCATCCCCCAGGGCCGAGCAGAGTCAGGGCACAGAGGCACAGAGAGGGTCTGGCCAAGTGCGTTGCTTTAGCTGAAAGTTAGGAAAGTGGGAAAGCAGCAGGAATTGCCAGTTTGGGCAGGGTGACTGGTGCCAAGGGCAATGGGTGAGGAGGAAAACCTACTCCTGTGCCCTGGCAGAGGGACTGTGCTCATGTGGGTTGTGAGGAGGGCTCAGAGGGCCCCCGGTGTGGCAGGGGCAGGCTGGGCTTTGCTCTGCAGACCCTGGATCTGTCATCTCATTGGGTTCTCTGTGCAAGGTGCTGTCAGATGGAAAATCTCGAAGGTTCGTGCAGAAAGGGAGGTTTCACAGCAGCAGCCTCAGAGCAGTGTCTATGGCTTTTGCCATACCGGTGTCCTCAGGCCAGGGCTGAGCAGGTCAGTGCTGCAGGGGTGGTTGGAGAGGTTCTGCCTGGCTAAGAGAGGAGCTGCTGTCACCCAGCTGTGACTGCAGCCTGTGCAAGGGTTTGCTAAGGCACGAGGCCTTGCTTGCTCCTTGAACATCCACACCAGCTTGAGATGCAGATCTTACCCAAGTATTGATACACGCAAAGAAAGATCTGTGGGTCAGTGCAAATCCCCTGCAGCACTTAAACAGGTACAGAACTTCCCCTTTTCCTGGAGAGGACAGGTCAGAGCCTGAGGTGAGGCTGTGCTGTGGTAACCAGCAGCCGGCTCCGCTGCCATCCCACCCTGTTCACAGCCCTGTGCCGGACACTGCGGGTCTCGCTTTGCTGACCACAGCTGCTCAGGCTCGCAGCCTAAACCCTTAAAATATCCCTAGACATGATGCACAGGCTGGTGGGGTCTGCCCTCAGCAGAGCCTCAGCTCTGACCATTGCCATGGGCTTGTTTCTTCTGCTCGGACCCAGCTCTGCTCAAAGAGCTGACTGCAGCATCAGAGGAGGCTCAGAGGAAGCACCTTCTGATCACCTGCGGCAGCCCCGTCTCGATGTCTTCTCATGAAGCTCTAACCACATCTTGCATGTTGGAGCTGACAAAAGGTGGAGGGAGTTGAACGCAAGAGAGTCCAGTGTGTTTGCCCGAGTTTAAAAATAAAGCAGTGCTGCAGAGAGCTGCCTTGGTTTGGTGGAGTTTTAAAATTAGGCACAAAGGAAAACTTAATAAACCTCAGGCTGTAGATAGCAGCAGAAGCAACTTGATCTTTCTCTGTCTGGGGAGGAGAACTGAGTCCTTTTCTCTTAATTTCCCTCTGTGTGGTAAATACACACTTGAGCTGTGGGCTGTGACACCTTTGGGCTAAACAACCAGGAGGCTGATGAAGATGTCACATTGCAGGGCTGTGTCATGGGGACGCTGAGCATCTGCAGCCCTGTGCTCCATGGAGAGCAGAGCCTGAGGTCCCTTCACCTGCTTGGGGGACTCGGTTTGTAGTGCAAAGCCCACTTGATGCAGGGAGGCTGGAGTTGAGCAGTTTGGCATCTGGCTTTCTCTGGGTGCTGGAGCTCTGGTCGGTGTACAGCAGTTGTGGACTGAGGTGTTTGCACTGAGCTCTCCAGCTGCACCTGGCAGTCGCTGTGTGACTCTCCCTCTGAGACTGGGCAGTGCTCTCTTTAGTGAGGTGGTGTTAAGACATAACACTTCCCAAGGCCTTAAGTTTGGAGGAACTGGATGTTTAATTTATCCTTCCCCTCCTTTCACATTGCTGCTTCTATTTGCTTTGTGTTTGAGAGGTAATCAGGAGAGGAAAGCCAGAGGAGGGCTGGGTGATTCTGGTGTCCATCCTTCCCTTGCTGCCTGCCTTGCACTGAGGCTCCTGAGCGAGCTGGCTCTGTGATGTCAGTGCCTTGGCAAAGGGCTTTTACACTGAACCTATTGTTTAAGGATATCTGCTACTCCCTGTGTCCAGACACAGCCCAGACCTTGAGCTGTGTGAGCAGGAGGAAGGGTTGAAGTGGTGCAGGGAGTGATACCTGCATTGCTCATCTCAGGAGCCACAAAGCTTCCTGTGCTGAGCCCCCTAAGGGACACGTACGTGTCCAGAGATGGCAGCTGACCCTCCAGGGTTTCTCCTCTGAGCCACTGTGAGTGCTGGAGGTTGGCACAGTTGCTGGGAACTGTCGACGCCTTTCCCCTCAGGGAAGGAAACTGTCTCAGACTTGAGACACATCAGTAAAGTTCAGGTAAAATAATTCTGGCCCAGACGTGTCTTCAGAGTCTTGCTCTGGGGCTCTTGAGGCTGGTGGCAGCAATGTTTAGACCAAAGTCTTCCTTTGCTTATTCCCCTCTGTTTCCTGTTTAAAAGGCAGATTGTCACATATTTGGGGATTTATTTACCGTAATTGGAGTTATTTTCCTGGCTGCTGGCTTCTGCCCTCTGATGCAAGACTCCTTAGTGGAACGTGTGTCCAGAAAGCCATGTGACTTTTTTTTCCCCTTGCCACAAGTGCCAGCAGGAGATGCAATAATCAACGCGCTGCAGGGAATTTCCACTGGCAGTTCAGGTTTCTGAAATTTAGACGTTGGCTTGGGAGGCAGAAGATTGAGCAGGGCTTTGTGGCAGGGAAGGGAAAGGGTTCCAGCAAAACTGAGAGTTTGCTGGTGTGTCAGACTCTCCACTCCTGCCCTCCAGCTCGAGTGCAGCAAATTCCCCATCGAGTGGTGTTGGATGAGCTTGCTGGGGGCTTCTGCCTGGTCTGCCTGTCCCACAGGCACATCCCTACATCTGTCCTTGAAGCTGTTCCACAGGGTGATACCGGGATCTCATTTCAGGGTTACAAATAGAGGGGAAATGATTTGTAAACACAAAGCTTGAGTCTGCTTTAGAGCCAAGCTTCAGCAGCCCAAGCAGCAAATCAGGACAGAGCCAGTGACAGGTGAGGTGAGTTTGGAGAGGCTTTGCTGTGGTTCCAAGGCATGGCCAGCTCTGCAAAAGCTGAATCCAGCCCGCTGTTTGGAAGAAGCAGCAGCGTCCTGTGAAAAATGAAAGGCAGGAAATGGAGCAGTGGCACATTGTGTCTGTCTGTCCTGCTGTAAAACGAGAAAGGAGGTGCTGGGGCAGCTGTCCTGGGTGTCTGCATCTCCCCAGCTTTGGTGGTGGAGAAAGAGGGGTGCCAGGGAGTCAGAGTGAGGTGCACCAGGTGCACGGGCTCTGGTGAAGCTTTAGATGTTTGCAGCGTGACAGGAAATCCTCTCACTTTTGAAGAGATATTTCTGATTCTTTAATGTGCCTTGCACCTTTGATTTCCTCATGCTTTTAAGCAGCACCAAGTCAATTACTGTATTTCTGTTTAATTCTCTGAGAGAGCACTGTATAATTAGGCTAATTATGCTGCTTTGTGAAGTTGTAAAACTCCTGATTGAGCTTGCGGGGCTGTTTTATAACCTGCCAGGTGTAGGCAGGGAGGGCTGCCCGCCCCGTGCCCCGTGCAGGTTTGGGTGCAGCCTGCCAGCTCAGTGAGGGTAGTTCCTGCCCAGGCGCTGCCCCACGGGCTCAACCCCTGCCAGCTCCATCCTGTCTTCCTCTTCTCACAGGCTGCAGTCCCTCTGGGAATCCTGTGCCTGGTGCTGGTGGGAGGAGGGGGACTTTCTAGGATCTCTTCTTACCAGAATGTTGAGATCAGGAATGGCAGCATAGCCAAGGCTGTTTCTACTCGTAAGTGTATCTGAGGAGGTGACCTCACACAGGCTTAGGTGTGGAAATCTTTTATTTTCCCTAATTAGGCTGCATGTGCCGTGCAGCAGGTTCTTGGCAGCACAGAGCAGGCTCTGCCTGTGCTAAGTGACAGTCAGGAGGAAGGTGTGACCTTTAGGAGTCACCGTGGCTGTGATACTCACTCCACCTTCACTGGCCAGGACAGTTTAACCCTGGCTGAGTGACAGCCCTGAAGGCACATGGCCCTCTCTAATGTCAGGGTCATTTTTAATGCTGGTTGGTGTAGCTGGTGATGGCCGTGGTGGCCTTAGGGCTGGCTTGTCAGTGACACACAGAGGGCACAAGTGATTTTTCTGCCCCCGAGGCTCTCAGGTCCCACTCCAGAGAAACAGAAGGAGATACCCTATGCGGATGGGTTTGGCTGTGGAGTTTCTCCATTCCCCCTTCTGCCAGCCCTCCTGGGATCATCTGGCCCCCTGACCCTGGCTCAGTGAACTCCCGGTGCTTCTCGGCCGTTCCCGGGAGCGGAGCTGGGGCGTCTTGCGTAAGCAGCGCCTGCTCTCCGGGTAATGGCACGGGGATGGAGAAGGAGGCTCCGGCTGCCAAAGGCGGGTTGGGAACAGCATAAACCCTTCAGCCCGAGGAGCCAAGGGCTGACAACCCTCGTGCCTGGTGCTGGGAGCTGAGCTCGTCCCGCCCGGGGGGCCCCAAGCGCGCTCGGGGCCGCGGCAGAGAGCGGCCAAAGGCGGCCACATGGGCCCGGGTGGCTCTGAAAGCAGGCGCAGAGGAAGTGATGCTCCCAGCCCATCTGCACGGGGAGCGGGAGACGCGCCCCAGCTGGTGCGAGGCCCTGGCAGCCCCGGGAGCTGCCGTCTGTTGGGCTTTACTGCTGTCTACGTTGAAACACGGCTCGGGAAGGACGGGAGGGGGGTCGGTGGCACGGTGCCAGTCCCGGTTCTCCTGGCCTTCTCGTTCCTCTCTCCTCCTCCTCCTCCCCGCTCTCTCCAATGCTTTAAAGTCACATTTCCAGGCCAGACATAGAATTAATCTCTGGGCACTTCACATTGCTGGCAGCGCAAAGCAGGATGTGGGATCTTTTTTTCTCTCTCTCTGCGTCTTGGCTGACTTTTTTACCTCTCGAAGAATTTGGAAGGGCCGTGAGATTCCCCCCACCCCCCCTCGCCTCAGTGCCGTGCAGTTTTTCAGCACGCTGATCACCCTGCTGTGGCTTCACCCTAATAGATTTCATATGCTGACACAGTTGACATCAGTACCAAACTATTTTACATGTGATCTGGTGTATTTCCTGAGGAAATCTGCAAGATATTTATTAAGAACTAATAAAATAAACCTCTCCATGAGCTTTTAGGTAGTTTTCAATTTTTCATGTCTCTCTCGTTTCCTCTTATCAATGAGTTTCTATTTTCTCCCTCCTCTCTGACCATTGCAAAAGGAAACAAAAATAAATGTTTTAAACCGTTCCTGAATGGACACTGGGAATATTTCTGTAGTGATGTATTAGCAAAGTCGTATTTTTAGGGCTGTATTGTCAGGACTAAAAATATCCCGCTGCAGTGCATCCTTTTTATAGGGCTTTGTGTGTGTGTGCTGAGCATTGTACAAGTTTGCACCAACGTGCAAAGGTCTTTGTACTACTGCAGCGTTGCCTCCCCATCACAGCTGGACTCCATTAGGCCTTGGAAATTAGTGTAATCCTGGTTAAGAAAGGAAAGGGAAAAAAAAAACTTAATCAATCTTGCAGAGCCGCGTTTCCCCAGCTGAGCCGGGATACCTGCGTGGCAGCCGCGCTCCGGAGGGCTCCAGCAGCCGGTGGTTTTGCCACGGCTTTCCTGCCACGGAGGGTGTTCCCTGACGGAGAACAGCGGCTCTGCCCTCCCTGCTTCCCCCGGAGCAGCGGGGCTCAGGCAGGACGGGCTGCGGGCTGCAGTCACCCCGTGGGTTCTGCTCATTTGTCACCCTCGGGGAACCCCTTTGGGGCTGTGCTGTGCTGGTGGGCGGCAGCGTGTGTGCGTGTATGTGTGTGTGTAGTTGAATGCTTGGCGTTCTCAGAGGGATTTTCTGCCTCTCTGCTATTTGTGTCTCCTTCAATTAACTGCGATTGGAACAGAGAGAGCCAAAGGTGGGCGCCGGGCTGAGAAGCCGCCCTCCCTCTGCGCTGCTTGCGGGGACCCCTTTGCCGCCGCGCTGGGGAGGCGGCTCTGCCTCCCCGTCACGTGTGATTGATGCAGCCCTTTCCGAACACGATTTCCCCTCCGGCTGGCGTCCGCGGATCCCGGCGTGGCGCTGTGGCCGTCACTCGTGTCCCCAGCAGCAGCCTTGCGTCACAGGTGGTGGGTGCCGGCTGACGGGGGCCCTGACGGCCGGGCCAGCGCCGTGCGCATGGCACACGCGGAGCGCCGAGCTCCCCCTCCACCCTCTGCCTTTACTCGCGGGCTCCTCGCCGTAGCTTTCCTGTCTGCTGCCGTCTGGAGAGCCACAGCCTCCCTGCTTCCTGCAGAGCAGTTCAGCGAAAGCAGTAATTAGGACCCGTAAAAATTTATTTTATTAGCGAGAAGTGTTGGTGGGTAATTGGCCATAATTTGAACCCAGCCGGATTGGAGATTAATAAAAAAATATTATATATATATGTATAAAAAAATAAAAATAAATCACAGAGAGATCTTTTTACCAGAAACACCAGGGCTGTGAGCTGGAAACCCTTCCCGAGGCGGGTGGGATGGGATGGCGGCTGCAGAGAGGGCGCCTGTGCTGTACCCGTCCTTGAGGGTGTTTGACACTGGCATGGGAAGAAAGGAAACCTTGTTTTCCAAGAACTCTGCTCTTTCTCAGCTTGATAAGCATTTAAAATAAAAGCTGCACAATTGGAATTGGCAGAGCATCCTCATTCTTTTGTCTGTCTGTTTATTTTTTTCCCCTCATCCCTCGACATGTGTGCTACAGCCCAGGGTTACTACACCCCGTGGAACCACAGGCCTGGAGCTCTGCAGGCGCGCGCCGAGCTCTGCCCACCCCCGGCCTGGCTCTTTGAAGCCTGGCAGAGCAACAGAGATCCAGCCCCGACCCTGGCAGGCTCCTGATGGCCAAGGCATTGGAGTCTGGGACAGAACGTGTGTTCTCAGCCCCTTTCAGCTCCCCCTTCACTCGCGGGGCAGCAAACCCAGGGCTGCGCCTGGAGCCGGAGCGGTGGTTTTGGAATCGGGCTGTGACTGCACGATATGGACCCGATGGCTTTGGTATTTATAGGCTTGGTTGGAGTAGCTTGAGCGTGGCCAAGGGAGCGGGATCATCCCGACGGAGGGTGATTGGAGAACTCCCCGCTCCGGGAGGACGGAAGAGCCAAGCCCCTCTGCACTCATGTCACGCGTGGTTACTGCCGGTTGAATCACACCAGGGAGTTACTTCAGGCTACTCGCCCTGGTTGTTGCTTTGGTGTGAGTTACTCGGGGCGTTCCTTCAGGTCCGTAGTGCTTGTTTTTCGCTTGGCAGCCTCGGGGCTGGGACCTGGTGTAACCGTTTCCCAAGGAATATTTTTGGTTTGAAAACTGAAGGTCAGCAGTTCGCAAGGGCTGCGCTTGCAGCCAACTCTGTGGTTCGCCTTGTGCCACCGGGCCAGCAGCACTTGAAATCCTGATCAATTGATCTGCAACAATATGAAACCACGAAGGGCGACTGCCAGTTCAAACTCCCCGTCTCGCCCCACTTTCCCCACCCAAAGTGTCTTTCTGCCCATATCCCCTTTCTTGCCGCCTGTCTCCCTCCCTCCCTTTCGGCTGTGTATTGGAGTTTTTGTCTATCTTTTTCCATCTCTCTGTCTCTTTTCATAACAGTTTTTAATAATGTTTTAGTTAGTTCCAGCCTTTTCCCTCAATGGATCCCATTGGAAAATGCATTTGAAAGGAAACAGTTATACACTTCCCTTCCTTTGAAACTCTGTTGGCACCTTTTCCAGTGCAGTAAACCATACAACATGGATTTTCAAAGTTTCCAAACACAGACATGCTGGCGTTAAATTTATGAAAAAATATTTTATTCGGCTGTATAGTAACTATGAGTCTCTGAGCTGCTGGTCACAGTGAAATCGAAGCTCGCTTTGGAACTGCAACAGGTTTTCAAATCTCTGCAGGAAACGGTGCTGGAGCCCACAGCTCCCTCGTGTCCTCCTGCCAGGAGACACAGCAGCAAACAAAAGGGGTGCTGGGGCACCCCGGGGCAGACCCACCACCACCCCCCAGCACAGCCTTTCCCTCTGTATGGCCATGCTGGGAATGCTGCAGCAACGGTAGCTGCAGGGAATATCAGGGTTGTGCCAATCCTATCTCAAGTCACGGGGGAAAAGAGGAATTTGGCATAAAAGTGTGATGTCTTACGCTCATTAATGAATGTGGAGGGTTCAGGCTCTTTAGTTCCTGAGTGCTGTGGCGAGGGCTCCATCTCCAGTGTGCGTTGGGACCCGAAACTCACTCTGAGTGAGTTGTTGGAGCACTGAGATCGTATTTTCTACCAGGGGGGCTCGGATGTTAAACTTCCTGGAATGGTTTCTCTGTGTGCTGTGGGTTTGTGCCTGTGGTCACAGCCCTTCCCACAGGGAATCGCTCGCCCGACACCTGAGAACCTCCCTTTGCATGGCACCGCTCGCAGCTGAATTTTTTCCAAATTTCCACACAAGACCACAGCCCCTGTTCACCACGAGAGGTCTGGTGGGTGAATCTGGCTGTACCCTCACAAGGAACATTTTAGGGGTTGTTTCCAAACAGAGCGAGCCTCGAAGGCTGTGCCCAGTGGCACTTGAGGTGTGGTGTAAGGCACACAAGGCCTCCTGTGATAGAGAAGATGATGACATGGCAAAGAGATCCCACACTCAGTTTTCCTGTTGTCCTTTTGCTTGTAAAATTCTTTTCCCTTCTCATGGGAGTTTTCCAGGGAAGTCTCTGATTAAGTGTTATCATCGTGCTCAGTGCCACATGGAGCATAGGAAGGGCTAAAAGATTCAGGTCCAAATAATTTGATGGTGTAAACTCAGAGTTTGTGCTCAAAACTTGGCTTTGGGTGCCTTTTTCCATGGTACCTCTAACAGGTACTGATGGGGAACTGAACTTAAAGGAAACACCAGTTTTCTAGTCCCTTGTTTGCCCACCTTGAGATGAAGGAGATGGAGTTCTCATAAAAAAATCCTTTGGGAGCTGCCTTTGATCCTACCCAAGCAGAGTTACCCAGTGTCTGCAAATTCCATCCCTTCTGTGTCACCAGCCAGCCAACAAGTGAGGGACAGTAAAACAGTTGAGCACGTGCATTGGGAGGAGTTAAGGGGACTTTTGGATCCCCCTGAAAGTCCAGAACCAAGGCAAAGAATGGAATCAAGTTCTCCATCTTAATCCCCCAAATCATGACCTTGTCCTGCAGCCCTGAGCCTCACCGAACACGTGCACATTTCAGCACATCAGAACACTCTGCAGGAGGGTCTCTGCTGCCTGTTAATTTTCTGTGTTGACTGAAAATGGTGCCTTGAGGGGAGAAAAAGTGATGTGTCGTTAGGACGGCTTTATGGTGAGTAAGTGTGATGGAGTTGACCTGAAGCTGCATAGATGCCTCCAAGTCTGGTGTTCTGAGAGTTTTTTGCACGTGTGATTTCCACAGTTTTCAGAAAAGCGAGCTCCCCCGTGGAGCCAGGCTGACCTCATCTGGGATCCTCAGCTGGCACGTAAATCTGGATGCACCACAGCAACCCCTGCCACAGCAGGAATGCTGGATGTGTGGGGCTGGGATCCTCTGGGATCCTTCAGCCACTGATGGTGCCAGCAGAGCAGTGAGGGACTGAAGGAGGGGCTGCTTTGCTGTGCCTCACTTGTGCTGCTTCACCCCCCTTTTCCACCTGCCTTTTCCTCTCTGGTGCCTCACCTGACTTGGTTTATTGTGTCCAAGCAGATGAACCAGCTGCTGCTTTGGTTAGAGTGCCATGAGGGAGCTGTCTGATACAAGCACCCAGATTTCCATAGCCCCCCACCTTGGCAAAGCAGGATGGAGGTGGCAGAAGGCACACCCAGACCCTTCTGCTGTCCCCTGCAAAACTTCTGGTTCCTGCTCCAAGCGTGAAGGTGCTGGGGATTTTGCTGAAACGGTCAAAAGAATTTTTAACTTGAGAAGAACAATATATTTTCCCTAACCTCATTCTGGCAAATGGCTGATCCTTTGTAGTTGAAATTTTCCCAATAAATTCAGCTCGAAGAAAGCTTTTGGCATGAAGGATTGCAGCCTAAATGGTTAAAGTTTGGCAGAGTTCTTAGGAACTGAAACCAAGGTCTTATAATGGAAAGTGTTAGGTAAGCATCACTGCAGGCAGAGTGGCTGGGCTGTGCCCCCCTTGCTGGGGTGTCCTGGGGCTGGGGGTGCCACTGCCATCAGATGGGGAGGCTGGAGGGACCAAGCAGGGCTGGAGTGGGAGGTGAGGCGGCAGTTCAGGCTTGCAGGCATTTGATGAAGTCCTTGGGATTTCCTGCTTCCCAAGAGCTGGGAGGAGGGCACGGATTTCTCTTCACATTTGGGTATTGGCTTTGCAAACCAACACACCGGGCCCTCGGGAAGCTGTAAGAGGATGAGCAGCAAAGGAGGGAACGTGCTGAAAGCACCACACGTTTTTCTTCCTGCCCCTTCAAAGGCTCCTTTCTCTGAAGGCTCACTTGCTCTCATGAGCTTTAACTGCAGGCTCAAAGTGCTCACCCAGGCTCACACCCAAGGAAGCCAGTTCCAGGCTGTCTGCTCACATTTTGCTGCCAAGAACGTGCCAACCCCAGCAAGAACTTGAGGGGTGCAAAATGCTGCCTGTTATTTGCTGCTGTTGTTTGTCCTGGTAAAACTTCCCTTGGGGCTGAAGGAAATCTCTTGGGAAGCCCTGTTCACGCCTCCTCCCTGTTGTAAGTAACATCTGATGCAGTTATGGCTGGGCACACACAGCTCCTGGGGGGATGCTGGTATCTCTTGCCTTGCTGCGTGTATAACTCTGCTGGGCTTCCCAGCTCTTCACTGGCTCTTTTGGTGAGGTTCACAGCTCTGGCATCTTCAAAAAGAGTTGACAGATCTGTGCAGACAGAGAATAGGCCATCAGGGTTATCTTTTATCATTCTGCATCATTGCAGTGCCCCAAAAACCCTTTTCCATTTCTATCATCCATGATTTTTCTTCTTTCATGCAGCATTCCCTGTTTCATCTGAATGCCCTGCTCGCCTTTGGGCCTTTTTGCCTTTGCAGCATCTTCAATCCCATCCTGCTTGTGCATTTTATGGCAAATATTCCCTCCACAGGAAGAGACAGCTGGTGCCAGGCTGGGCTGGAGCTATAGATACGCTGATGAGCCAACGTGCCAGCCTGAAGGGACACCCTTCCTTATGAGCCAGCCAGGAGTTACATACATTTAGATTTGCCAGCCTTTTAGCTGCCAGACGGGTCAAATTCACGTTGCTGTCAGTTGTTGGCAGCAAAACCTGTGGCTCTGGGGATCTGCAGTGAAGACTTTGCCGTGCCTGTGTCACAAGTGCCAGTGTCAGCTCCTGCACTCGGAGTGGCTCTGATGATGGCAGTGCTGAGAAATGAGAGTTTCCCTGGCAATTCTCCATCTTTGCCAGCATGGATGAGCCTGGAGGTGCCTTTTCCCCAGTTGTGATGGCTGGTGATTGGTGTGTCTCAGTGCAAATGTGACTGGTGGCAACTGGGATGGATGTGCCTCCCCGGGCAGGGGGAGTGCTTCTGACTCTGTATGGGCTGTTCCACGTCCCAAACTGACCCCCACAGCCTCGCTGGGGTCAGGGGGGCAGAGCAGGACCCTGGCCTTGCTGGCTGGGTCAAGCACCCCAAGCGTATAGGGAGAGCTCCGAAGTGCTGCTTAGTGCAAGTGGAAATGGCTTCAATCTGTGTTTTGACTGATGGGTCTTTTCAGGAAATTTCTGAGAATAACATTTCTAAAAATGGCTGCTTCTTTCCACTGATATTTCCTGGAAAAGGCTGTAGTTAATTTTAAACCACTATCCTTTTCCCTTTTCAAGTGGAAATGGCTTTGTGCTTGTCCTCAAGGCTAATGTCATTCTTTCTGACCTAGCCCGGGTTGTGTGGTGGGCAGGGACATTGTGCCACTGCCATTGCCTCCTCTTACAGGTCCTGTTGGTCCTCCAGAGCTGCAGAAATTGGGGTGTTGGGGACACTCTGTGCACGTGCCTGCTTTCCCTGTGGAAATTAATAACTTCTTATTAAGTTATTATTATTAATAGTCACTTCACAATGATGTTTTTTGTCGTTGACTCCTGGCCAGCCCCGAGTACACAAGAAAGCTGTCCCTAAAGTCATTCCCTACAGCTTTGTTCATCAGGGCCAGGAAGGATATACTGAGCTGGTTATCGCACCCCAGGTGCAAGGATCCAGCCCTGCCTGTGCTTAGGGACAATCAGAGCCAGAGACAAGCTCCTGGCTCAGCCAAAGGGAGCTGGCAGCACCGAGCTGTCTGGGGCAGGCAGCCCCTTCATGTCGGGCAGAGCATGGCTTCCCCTGTGGCTCCTGGGCAGGCTCGCTGCTTCGGGTGGGAATATGTCATTAATTTTTATACCTTCCCCTGTAAACCATCGACCCTTTTTATGATGTCATGAGGGATTCCTTAATTTTGCAGCTGCTTCCTGGTTACGTCAGAGAAGAGCCTCCCGTCCTAGAGCCCAGCGCTGCAGTCCAGGACGGCTGGAAACAAATGAAGTGTTGAATATCTAATGGCTTCCACAGGGAGAGCTGCTCCATCCTCCCCAGGCCCCCGGCATTCCTCACCTCCTAGGCCTCCCTCCTTCCCTCCCTCGGACAAGTCAGGGTTGCAGAGGGAGCTGCAGGCTCCTGGGCAGCCCCAGTTGCTCTGGGAACACGTGCAGTGAGTTCCCCGGTGCTGCTGCTGCGACTCATACCCTCCCAGGACCTTCCTGCCTCTCCATGGGGAGACATCAGTACAGAGAGGTGGACTGGGGGCATCCAGGTTATTTCTGAAATCCAAAGGTTGCTTTGGGGAGGGTTCAGCCCTGTGTGCTGCAGGTGGTGATGATCAGCTTGGCCTCAGCGCTGGGAGGGCTGGGGCTGCCATCCTGTTTGCTCAGAGTCAGGGAGCATCCTTCCAGGAAAGCTGCCCTCCGTTCCCAGGCTGTTAGGCAGGGCTGAGCAGAGCCTCCAGGTTCCCAGGCTCTCTCGGGGGCAGATGAGTGCGTGTGTGACTCGCCAGTTCCCAGAGCTGCGAGTGCCAGTGACTCACAGGTCCCCTGCACAGGGATGTCGGGGAAATGCCCCACAGCTGGGAGAGTCCCCCGGCTTTGCTGCTCTGTATTCCCGTGGTTGTGTGCGGTCTGCACCACCCTGGGCCGGCAGCAGGGCTCTCCTCATCTCCTCACCCATTTCCTGCAGACAGCCCCACGCCAGGGGCCTGCCCTGTAGCCGTGCCAGGGCTGTGTCTGGTGGGGAGTGACTCACGGCAAAAGCTGTGTCTGAGCGGTGAGGGAGGGAAGGAATTGCCTTCAGGTGCTGTCAGCTCCGAGGTGACCAGCCCGGGTCTTTCCCCTCAGGGCAGCAGCCAGCTGGTGAATCAGTGCCTCCAGAGCTGATGTGCTGACACATCAGCCGGGTGCCTTCGCCCCCAGCCCTGCTCTCACCGAGCTCCTGCAGCTCCCGTGTCCCCTGGCCAGCCCGTTATGTCATCCTTGGGATTGTGTCCATGGAACTGTTCGTTCTTTTGAGTGCCTTCCCATACAGTCCTTCACCCTGTCACCAGGAAAGGTGGGTTTAGCTGTTGTTCCCTGGGAGCAAAGCACATCCGTGCTGCTCTGCCAGCACTGGGATCACCTGCTGCCAGCACTGCTCAGGGCTTCCCAGCCTGGAGCCGCAGCTCAGGTGAGGACGGAGGGGCCAGAATGGAAACTGTCCCTCTGGAGCCCTCCTGACCCTTGGCTGGAGCAGTCTGGTTGCTTGAATCAAAGGAATCTGGTCTCCTTTGAGATTTGTTGGCCGGGATTGTTTTAACTGTGGAAGGTTCAGCATTCCTTGTGTTTTGTTAGCTGGGATGGGCAGATGGAGGAGCATGTCCACTGCTGTTTGTGAGCTCAGGGGTTGCTGTGGTTCCTTTTTGCCCAAACTGGGGGCACACTCAGAGCAGAACAGCTGGGAGCCCTCACTCCCATCCTCTGCCCCATCCCTGTGAGCAGCCCACGTGTCCTGTGCTCACTGTGCCCCGATTGTCCCTCGCAGGATTTCCTTCAGCACATGCCACTCGAGCAGCCACCAGAGGCTTCCTCCAGCAAATCTCTCTCCTCGTAGGCAGCTGCCCCTTGCTCTTTTCCCATTCCCATTTCCTGTGGCTGGTTGTGTTGCCCTAATAAAGGTTTGGCACTGCTGTTTTGCACACCCTAGTGGGAGAGGGGATGTGTTTATCACTTTTCCTGGAGATTATCTGTTTAAGCACTCTCTGACAGTTACAATAACAAGGGCAGCGCGTTGTGTTTCCCAGCAAAAGGACACTCGCTGCTGAAAGATGTATAGCACTAATTAGAAATACATAACATCCGGCCACATGGCAGCCTTCTCCCGGCCGCTCCATTTCCTGAGCTCAGACGACTTTGACGACAGTTGGTTTATGTTTTCCATGAATATAACGTTCTCAGAGAAACACAAATTTCTCCCCGCTACAAAAGTCCCCTTTCTCTCTGTCTCTCACCCTCTCTCCCCTGTGGAACAGGTAGATTTATGGCTGCAGAAGTCCTGGGTCGGGCTCTGCTGCTGGCTGGGTGGGAGCAGAGCCCACAGACCCTGGGAGAGCCCAGGTAGGTGCTTGCAGAGGGCGCTGCAGCTGCTGATCCACCCAGCTCCCTGCAATTCCTGCAGGAAACTGCCTCCTGGTAGGAAAACAGAGCTCTCTGTGCAGCCCAGTCCGCAGCTAGAAAAAAACCCCTCTTTCCTACACGCAAAGAAACAGGAGGTCTCTTCTTGATCTTCAGAAAAACCGCCTGTCCCTGGTTCCCAGTTGTTTTTGCTCTGTGCTCACAGCCTGATGCTCTTCAGCTCCCATTTTTTCCATCCCATTCCTCTCCCTCTCTCTCCTTTGGGCTCTGTTTCAGAGCAGATAGCCTGGGCGCCAGTTGGAGGAGTCTGGGTCCAATCTCCAGCTCACAGCAAGCTGCAGTCACTCATACAAGGACATTTTTATAGAGGTCCCCACCTGCTGGATGGGAACAGGGCAGTTGCTCCCTGGTTAGGTGAAGGGAGGTAAGAAGATGGAGCATGCTCAGGGAGGTGAAATCCTAGCAGGTTTTAGATGTTGAAACGAATTCCTATTGAGTATGGAAAAACTGCTGTCTTTCAGATGTTTATAGCTTGGCCAAGTGTGGACAGATTTCTAGTAGGACAGGAAAACTCTCTGTTAAAAAGGTTATTCTGCAGCAAAATCTCAGATCCTTGTTCCAGGATTTGCACTTGCTAGATTAGCTCAAGGAAAAGGTTGTAAGTGGTTTTTTTACATACAGGGGTAAGCCACTATCTTGTTTCCTAGCCTCATTCTCACAAGTGGCCAAGCCGTTTTGGCTGAAGATTTCCAGGAGAATTCAGGCTGAGACAGGCACCCAGCATGGAAACTTCAGCAAAGTCTCAGCCAGCTGGAAAAAGGGGCTGACAAGTGGCAAGTGTCAGGCAGGGTGCTCAGGACTGTCACAGCTCATGTCCTGCTGCCATTTCAGCCTCCAGAGTCCTGACCTTCACAGGGGTTTGCAGGGGTCTGCAGGGCTCTCTCACTTATTTTTCTGGTGCAGAAAGACAGATCTTAGAGGCAAATTCAGCCTGTGAAGTGTGGGGTAGTACAAATCAGTAATTTCAAAGTGTTTGGTAACATTCCTGCTTTTAAATGCTCTGCCTGCACCTTTCTAGCCCCATGCAGCTTTCCACAGACCTGAGCTTTGCTGATGGGGCTGCAAGTGGTCAAGAAACAGCTCCAGCCTAAGGAAGCTCCCAAAATGAGGCTTTTCAGGCCAGCTCAGCTCCCTGCTGTGGCTGCACGTGGCTCCAGGGGCTGTGTTGGTGCAGCAGCACCTGAGTCAGTCTTGGCTGTGAGCGCAGGAGCCCTGACCTTAGGTTGTGTTTTAACAAGCAGTTAGTGAGGCAGCAGTGCCAGCTTTGCCTGCCCACCTCTGCACCCACGCAGCACCTCTGAAGGCAGTGGCACAGCTGAGAGGTGACATTTGTGAGCCTGCCTGATGGGGCTCTCAGGGTGGCTGCGCAGGCGATGGCTGAGAGGTGACGTGACAGGAGCTGTTTATCCAGGGCTGGCATGAGCAGGGACATTTGCCACGTACAAAGGGAGAAAGGTGCAGGGGGAATGTGATGTGGTTGGTGGTGCTGGATGATTTCCTGTGGAGTGTCACTGCAGTGGCTGCTGGTGGCACAGAGGAGCCACAGCTCCAGCTACCTCAGAGCTCGTGACCTCGTGGCCCCTTCTTTTGTGTGTGATTTCTTTCCACAGTTGCCTGACACCTCCATGGTGTGCCCCAGCTGCACAGCGTGGCTGGGTGTGAATTGGGAGGGTTATCTGATTACAGCCCCATTTGGGGTTTCAGGGGAGGAAGTGGAGAGGATTTGTGGCAGCTTTAGCTCTTGGGGTGCCATTGATGCCACTTGAAGTCTCTGTCACTGAGCTTTTGGTGACAGCCTGTGGGGGTTGGATGCAGGATTGCCTGTGGACCTGACATTCCTTTTGCTTTTCCAGCACCCACTGTGGATGTGGGGAAACAGTTCTGGGAATTACAGGGTTTGCCCTGATTTGGGCAGTTAGGATCTCTCTGCCAGTCTTGTTGGTTGGTGGCAGCTGGTATCTCCTTTTTCACTAGTGCTGTGCAACTGCAGGGACAGAAATGACCTACGTGTCACTCTGTCCTCCAAAAACATCTCTTTTCCAATAGGTTTGTGTCTTACTGTGCATTACCAGCAGCACAGACCATTGCTCAGCTCAGAAGTAATGATGCCCTGTGGGCTCCAGAGCAGATTTGCTGCTTCAGCCCTCATTTCAGTATATTTTCTACAAAGTATTTTCCTCTTAGTGCCAGAGTCGGCTCAGACACTGCACGCTGTGGGTGCAGAGAGTTGGTTTCCTTATTGCCCTTCACTCAAAACATTCTACAAGTTTCTGTTTAAACACCCCAAGTGCTTTGCCCTTTGACTGTACCCTCACCTTATCTATCTCCTGTGGCAGGAGTAGCCTGAGGTTTGTCCCCACAGCCTCTGATAGCCCTGGCCACTGGCTCCCAGCTCGGGACAAGCCAGTGCTCCCAGCCTCCTGAGGAAAGTGGTGAAAAGGCACAGAGAGAAAGTTCTTCCTGATTTATGGTGCTTTCCTCTTTTGTCCTACAATTAAGCTTTTAAGAGCCTTTGCTGGTGCATGTTCAGGGGTCTTGAACAAGCACCCACCTGGATGTTTGTCTTTCTCTGCTGGAGAAGCCTCCCGGGAATGAGGCTGATGAGCTCATCTGGTGAGTGAGCTTCCAGGACTGGGGGAGTTTTATACATTTTATGAGTTTAATGATGAGCTGACAACACCCATGGTAGCTGAGCTGGAACTGTGTGACAGCAGCCCTTAAACGTGGGTGTCCTATTGCTCTTACCTGCACAGTGGGCAGCTTTGCAGGCTGTTCCAGGGCTGAGCATCCCTGGGGTACATCAGAGCACCGTGACTTTAGGAGCTGGTGGGCACATGGATCGTGTTTGCAGCAACACAGGATGCTTGATGGACAGCTGTACCTGCCACAGCTCAAGTGCAAGAAGGTTTTTACTGTATTTTGGTTGTTAAATGTTGTGTGGGGAACTTGCAGCCTGCAGCAAGAGCTGCTGGTGGCAGTGGGAAGGGCTGGGACCAAGCCTGGCCACAGCCACCAACTTTTGCAGCCAGTCTATGAAATGCACCCGGAAATATGGGATGCTCATCACCTTCCCCATCACAAACACCTTGAAGCTTTGCCTATTTTGGAGGGGGTCAGGATGCAGCTTTTGCACCAGCTCAGACTGGGGATCACTGTGAGTCTGGCTTGAGCGCAGTGCCTGAAGTCTCGGGAGCTGCCCACTCAAAGTATGGGGGTGCTTGCTAAAATGCTCTAAGATTTTCATCATCCAGGGGACTTTCCAGACTCAGGTGTGGCAGCTGGACCACTGTGGTCTTGCTGTGTGTCCATTTAGGACAAGAAGTGAAGACAGTGCAGCATCTCACCCGAGTGCAGGGGGAGGGAGCGCGGGGAAGATGACTGTAATTTCTTGGACTGGACTGTGGCCAGAGCACTGGGACTAACACTCTTAATTGTGGGAAAGGCTTCATGAAAGAGATTTACTGTCCCAGAGTGGTCACATCTTTAGTTTTATGTTTCCTCCAAAAGCTGACAGCCCCTGCAGTTCAGCACTTCCTATCATTGCTCTGCTGCACCAGCTCAGCCCTGGCTCTGGGAGCAAAGCACCCTCATTCAGTTACCAGGTGCCTTTGGTGCCACCCTGGGTTACCCTCAGTGGTCTCCACGCTGGTGCTGAACTCACTGACAGCTGTAAGAACTGTCAATCAAGCCTACAGATTTCCTTCTTATTTTTCCTGTGTTTTCTTGGTGTGTTTTACTCTTTTTTTGTTGTTGTTTTTAACCTCCATCCCCACTGTTCTGAAATGATCTATCCTTAAAACCCCACTGTTTGTTCTGTGCACCTCAGGTGTTTTGCTGGCCCCAGCTTAAACGTGGTCTCAGTGTCTTGCTCTAATCCTCTTGCCTTTTGCTCAAAATCCCTGCTCTGCCACATCTGGGCAGTTCAGCTCCCAACACCTCTGTGCTGACGTGCAGCTGTGCTGATGTCTCCAGCAGAGGTGCTTGGGAGCTGTAGGGCCCTGGACTCTCCCTCCCCATCCCAGCCCTGGGGCTTCACTCACCCATTCAGGTTCAGTACCTGTGAGTTTGTAAAAATCCCCTGCCAGGCTTGGGGCAGCTGTTCTCAGGGTGGGAGCTCTGATCCTGCAGTAAGTCAGCAAGGAGCATCGTGCCCAGATTAATTGGCATGGGTGGATAGGAACCCCCTAAATGTGTGAGTTCTCCCAGCCTTTCCCCCACATCCTGGGAGGATGTGAATGGGGAATAGAGAGGGATTGGGCTGCCCTTGAGGATTAAAACCCATCTGGGAGCTCTGGGGCAGGCTGGCATGTCCCATGGCAGTCCAGGCCTCCCCAGCCTAACCCACGCCTGGCTCCAGGCAGTTCCCTAGAGCCAGCTCCCCGCTGCTCTCAGCAGCCTCAGAAGTGGTTTCTGGCTGGGTGTAGATGTGCCGGGGGGATTTGCTCTCACTCCGAGCCGGCTCTGTTTGGAAGAGCTGTGGTCGTGTGGCATCTCCTTGAGTAACAGTTCCAATTAAACTCTCTTGACAAGCTGTTGTGTGACTGCGGAACTGATGGGAGGAGCCCCCTCCTCAGCTGCTGAGGTTAAAACTCCAGCAGGGACGGAGATCAAACATGCAGCTAATTACCCTTTTAACACTTACACATATCCCCTTCCTCAGGCGAAAGCATCAGCCCCGAGCAGCAGCTTCTGTGCTGGGAGCCCTGAGTGCCAGCATGGTCCTGGCTGGCTGAGCACATGCCATGGGGTTGGGCATGGTGTGGACAGGGTGGTTGCAGCCTCTTCCCACTCCAGAGCAACTGCTCACCACCTTTTTCCTCCCTACATGGAACAATTGTGTCTGGGGCAGGTGTGAGTTAGGGAATCACTCACCCCTGCCCCTCGTAGGATGCAGAAGGGGAAGCTGTGAAGGTGGAATGGGATGGAAGATGTGACCCAAACCCTGTCTGTCTCCTAGAGTGCATCTCTGAGGATTGCCGCTCTGTCATCCAGGAACAGGCCACGGCCCTGGGGCTCTCCATGTTTGCCCTGCTGGTGAGGAGGTGCACCAACCTGCTGAGGGAATGTGTGCCAGGTAAGGGCTTAGCAGCAGGATTCCTGCATGGGCCCATGGGGCAGCCTGGTGGGGGGGAGGCCTTCATCCCCCGTTGGTTTGTACATCCCTTCCTCTCTTTTGGTGCCTTAGGATTTGCCCCCATCATCCCCAGCTCTGCCCAGGTTGTAGCTGGATCAGCAGGAAAGCCCCTGATGTGTACAGACAGAAATGCTTGTAGGAAAGGGATGGACTCAGGCCATGCTTTTTGCCAGTAACTGGGAAACTTCCCAAAACTGGGACCTGGGAGTCCTGTCTCTGTGATTGGTGCAGTGGCACCCTGCTGCTCTCGATAAAAGGGATCACAAACACCCTGGCTTGCCCTCCAGGCCAGTCCCTGTAGGGAGAACAGATCTGTCTTTGTGCTTGCTGTGGGTTGTGCTGTTCCCTTGTGCGTCCAAGGCTGGGATGTTGGGATCTGTGTCATACTTTCCCAGTCCCTGCCTGAGCCTGGCTGTGGTGAGCTGCCTCAGCTCTCACGTCTTGTATTTGCAGTTCAGCCACAAGAGATGGAGCAGGAGGATGAGGACGACGACATCAAGGTCTCTGCTTTGCCCCAGGACCTGAAGGAGCTGCTCCCCAGTGTGAAGGTCTGGTCGGACTGGATGCTTGGCCACCCGGACACCTGGAATCCTCCTCCAACGTCTCTTGAGCTCCCTAAACAGTACGTGCACGCTCTGGTTTCTGCTCCCTCCCTGAGCTCCTCGTGCCACCCTTCCCCCTTGCTCATGCTTTATGACTGGCTGTGGCACCATGACCTGAGCACCCAGGCAGGGCCCACTGCCCAGGGAATATTGGGAATTTGTCACCCTTGGTGACACAGTGACTTCTTCATTGATGTGTGAGTGGGGTTGGACGGTGCCTGTTGGCTGCCCTTTGTTACAATGTGTTAGAAGATGGCTTATGAGGTGGATTTTTACCTTCTGCTTAGGATGTGCATCTGGTTTTGTTGGGATACCCCTCCTTTAGGTGTTCCGCTGGCCCAGCCAGCTGGACAGGCAGGGCCTTCTCTGGACCAGAGGGAACTCCATTTCCAGCATAAGTGTTTTGCTACCTTTTTTTTTGACTGAGTCAGGCCAACCTTGGTTGGGCTGGGCCAGCCCAGATCAGCTTGCCTATTCCTGGAGCTCCAAAAGTCACCTCCCCTTTGCTTCAGAAACCGCTTGTCCCTACCCTGCAACGCACAAAAGGGTTAACTTCCTAAACTCCCAATTCCAGCCCATTAGTCCATAATGCGGACTAGGCAATTTGCATATTTTTGGACAGAAAATGGAGTGAAGGGGCCAAGTATGGAGAATGCGAAACGGCCTCTGAGCATGCTCCGTAGCTGCTTTCCCGCAGGATTTTCCATCTGCCTCCGGTACTCCGGATCCAGAGCCTGAAATCACGTCTTATTGTTAATCCAAAGGAGCCAGAACCCAGGGTGATGGGAAGGCGCATTAAGAGTAATCCAGCAAAGTGGCTTAACCATTAATGGGTCCCCGCTCCGTGCGTCAGGTCCAGTCCTGCTCTCCTGGTTTATTGCCTCTTACTCCAGTTCTTTTTCATTTGGCTGAGGAAATGGAAATCTCACACAGGAAGTTCTGGGCCTCATTTTGTGGAGATGGAGTCTGTTTTCTGTTTGTCGGCTGCTCGGTGTGGGACCGCTGCCTGCTCATGTGAACTGCTGCCCATCTTTGGGCAGGAACTCAAACTGGGATCCGTCACGTGAGCCCGGCTGCACCAATCCCCCCTTCCCTGCGCAGGGAGCGCCGAGCCCTTGGCCACGGGCAGCCTCGAGATGGAATTTCTGAGCGGGTTCACGCAGCTGGCGCTCGGCGCCTGCCCCAGAATGAGCTGCTCCCCCTCCTGCCGGGTGTGGGGCTGTGTCCCCCCGGGGTGACAGAGCAGGTGTGGGCTCCTGCTGGCCTCTTGGGTGGGAGATGATGGTGGTGGTGGTGACAGCCCACCCCAGGGCTCTTGAGGGAGCGGTGGGCGTAGTTTGGGGGCTCTACTCCACAAGGTCTTGATGTTCTCAGTGAAGGAGCAAGGATGGCTGAGCAGCCCCTCTTGTCCCATCCTGTCCCACCTACCCCATGTTGGCTCCACCCCTTTGTCTCACATGGAGAATCTGCCTTAGCCACGCTGCTCTTCCAGGCCAGGCCTCTTGTATGGATGGGTGTTGGTGGTCCAGGGCTCTGGGACAGCAGTGGTTGAGCTTTTGTGGAAATGCAGGTAGTGATGAACAGCAGGGAGCCAGCTCTGTTCTTGGGCATGACCTGGGATTTGCAACATTTGCCCTGGGGATAGGAAAGGAAAAGGAGAGCACTGGGTTAGTGTTTCAGCTCTCTATTGACACAAGCCTGCTGGCTGCCCTGGGGCGCTTCAGGAACCAGGTAGAGGCACCGAGTGCAGAGGTTTAGATAGGAGCAGCTTCAAAGGAGTTCAGAAGTAAAACATGGGTCAGAGCAGCAGGCGTGGTGGAGTAAGCCAAGATTTATGGGCAGGGTGAGCTCAGGAGCAGGGAGAGCACGTGAGGAGCAAGTGCAGATGCCAAGTTGCAGAGCTGAGTGAGGGGCCAGTGTCGTGTCACACATGCTCCCACCACTGGGACATGCTGTGAGATCCCACTGCTCCCAACAGAAGAGCTGGTTGGATACTCTTAAACCACTTTCCTTGCCTCTTGTGATGGCATGGGCACAGAAAAGGGATGTAGAAACCCCTGAAGCACAGCAAGCGCCCTGCAGGGATGCCATTAATGTGCTAAAGCTTCTGGAAAAAACAGGCCTCATACCCACCTGGCAGCCCACTCAGAGCCCAGAACTCGCATCAAAGTGCAGCTCATCCAGGGCCAGAATGCTGGGCTGGGCTCGTGGCCAGCAGGGCAGCTTGGCAGAGCTCAGCCAGAGCTTTGGGCTGGGGCTGTGTGTCCCAAGGCCTCCCTCACCATGTTCACAATCTCTCCTTCTTCATATGGGAGAGAGCTGGGGGACTTTGAGAACGTCTAAACTCAGCCCAGCTGTGGCAGTTGGTTTATTGCTTTCAGCTGGTACTTGAACCCGGGTCCTGGTCTTGGAGTCTTTCCCAGGTTTAATCCCCGGAGCTTTCTCTGCAGCTGTATGACACTGCGCTGACCCCGAATGAGGATAGGAAAATAGAAACGGTGCCAAGCCAGAGTCTCTTTTTCATTTGGAGTCTGGCTGTCTGCCCATGACCAGGGTTACATAATGGGAAACATAGCTGGGGCTCTGGAGAACCCGCGTTTCACCACGCTGCCCAGACCTTCGCGTTCTGATGCTATATATCTTCCTAATTGTAGCTCGGATGCATTTATCACACTGCTGGATTTGAGTCCTTACAATAAAAAAAGAAAAAAAGAAAAAAAGAAAAAATAAAACAAAACCAACCCCACACCAGATTCCTCAGCTCGCTGCTCTCCCCCTTGGACAGAGGCGGAGGGAAAGGTGTGAGGGGTGAGCGCTGCCGAGAGCCGGCAGATGGATGTGAGCCATGCAGGAGTGGGCTCCGTGGAGTGGGATGAGAGGCTCAGGAGGCTGTGTCTTCAGGGCCCTTTTTCTTGGTGGGAGCTTGGGAATGAACTCTGGTTGCTGGCAGGCGTCCTCTCCCTACCTGGGGGCTCAGCAGTCTTGAATTCAACCCAAATGAGAAGCTCCATCTTTCCCCAAATCCACCCTTCTTGGGCCAGGGCACTCATTGATCTCCTGGCCCCTCTGCACGGTCACCACGACTCAGGGGATGCCCTGGAACAGGTTTTCAGTTGTTGGACTTCCTAAACACCTCTCTGTGTGTATTTGAGAGGGGAAGGGTGTCCTTCCTATTTTGGAAGAGGTGCTCAGCAAGCTTTCCATGACTCTTTCCTTATGTCTTTCCAGAATAGGAGCTAAACTTAACCTTGGACATCCCTGCTTCTGTGCCTCGGGAATTGTGTGTCTGAACCAGGTGTTGCCAGGTCTTCTAGCAGCAAGCAGCTGTCACTTTTGTGTCTTAAAATTAATTTCTGTCTTCACATTTCATGGCAAACCTTGTGTCAAGTTCTCTGCAGGTGGTTGTTTATGGCAGTTGGAGAAGCACCTTTCAAGTGTCCCTGGGAGTGAATTGCAGAGATTGGGGTGTAAAAGCGGGGATTCTGGCAAGAAGGGAGCAGGGTGGATCTTCTGAGGCAGAAATATTGGCAGCAGATGGGTCAAAAGGTGGATATCCAAGGAGGCTGCTGAACAAATGACTCCATCCCCTTTTGGGGCATGTAGCTGGACAGAAGGGGTAGAGGGCTGGACAGAGGGAACGAAGCTGCTCCTTGCTGTGCTCTGTTGCCACAATTAATCCATTGCTAAATGAGGCACAAGGAGTGATGGGGAAGCCACTGGCTAGACAGGCACTGCTGCAGGGCTGACCCTGGCAAATCCATGCTCCTTCTACGCGGGGCCAAGGGCCTCTCAGTTTGTGGAGGCTGTCTGCAAGCATTTAAAAATGGTTAATTTAAACCGAGTATTAAATTAAATCCAAAAGCTGTGAGCACATTCTAGAGCTTACCTTCCCGGAGAGATGTGCCAGATCGCTCTCATCACATCGCTCTTGCGGAGAAGTGTCACTGAGATGGCAGCTCCCACTGGGAGGGATGGACAGAGTCTTGCACAGAGGTGCCAAGACATTGCTGGAGTTTGCTGGAGACTAAATGGAAAATCCCTTTTGCAGATCCCAGCCTCAGTAACACTGGCCACCAGAGTTTCCCTATCAAGATATTAAAACCAGGGCTCAGAGGTGTCTCAGTAGTGTAAACCTGGCTGAGATTGGAGATAAAGTCAACTGAAGGAGAAGCCAAAAGTCTCTGTGGAGAAGGGGGCTGTGGCAAAGCAGAAGTTGGCTGGGAAGAGACTGCACCTCTTCTGGGGAGAAGAGCGTCCCTCCAGCTCTTAAGGCAGGTTCTTGGGAGAGGAATGAGTTTATGGATGCCTGGCTGGCCAAAGGGACAATGTGCAGGGTAGAGTGGGGGAAAGCCCTGATGCAAAAGGGCTGTGACCACCTCATCCTGCTCTGTCCAAACCCAGACTGAGCTTGGTGAAGGCCTTTAGGGAAGAGCTCTGGTGGCCAACCCTTTTTGCTCCGTGCAGAGGAGCCACTTTTAGTTCAGCTTCCCGCGGTGCAGGAGAGAGGAAACCGGGGAGGAGGGTGCAGAGCAGCTCATCCGGCGGGCACCGGGAGCCGGCGGGGCCGGTCCTGGCCCCGGGAGCCACGGCCCGAGGCGTTTGCCATCTGCACGGCAGCGCTGCTCGGCAGCAGCGCCTGGGAACACAATGCAGGGCTTCTTCTGCGCCGCGCTTTCCGGGTTTGTGCTGCAGCTGTGCAGTTTGGATGTTAGTGTTTAAACAAGCTGGTATTACACAGGAAATGGCCACCTCCACAGGCCCCCGCAGGCTTGTAACATGGGGTCATTGTGCTTGATATTAATCACCAGGCAGCCCGCGCCCCCGGTGAGGATGGTGGCTCACGCCGGAGCCCTGCAAAGGGATTCAGGGAGCATCGGGCTCAGCCTGGCATCCTCTGCTCTCCCCGTGCTTCACCCTGTGCTTTTTGCCTCGTGATGATGCCCACCCGGGCATCATCTCTGCCAGGAGCCATCTCCAGCCTCTCTCTCTCAGGGCGGTGCTCAGCCCCGGGGCCACGGTCCAGCCCGCTGTGCTCTCGCTGCTGCCTGGCCGGGCCGTGTCCGTCGGCGTTGCAGCTGGGCTGCGCTCACACTGACAGCTACATTAAACCTGGAATCCTGAGGCAATAAAAAAGAAATTAACTCTTATTTTTTTTTCCCATCCTGGTGGAATAAGCAAATGTAAATGTGTCTGTGGGGAAGTGAATGAACCCCCGTTCCGAGGAAAGACCTCGCGCTCACCTCCTTCTCGCTTCCTCGGTTAAAAGCTCTGGGAGCCTCGTCCCTGTACCTGGGAGCTGCGTGCCTGGGCTCAGTGTCAGTAATTCAGGGCCTCCCTCCACAGAGGGACGTTGAAGCCGTGGCACTGTACATGCACAGAGCTTCCAGGCACCTGGAGCTGCATGGGCCCTGCACAGAGACTCCGGCACCGTGAGGTGACATGAGCCAGAAATGCCTGGGGGTGGCCGTGAGGTAGTCCTGGGCAGGGGCAGTGGGGAGGAGGAGGCTGACAGGGCTCACGAGTGCTGTGTGACCTTGCAGGGCGAGTGCATGTCCCAGCAGGAGATCCAGGGGGCCGTAGGTGTCAGTGTGAGCCGTTTGTCCTTGCTGGCTTTGCCAGCAGTAGCAGCTGGTGGATGATTTTGGTGGTGGCAGTGATGGGAGATGTGCTGCAGAGGAGGAGCTGCACCCGAGGGGTTGGCAGAAAATGGTCAGAACTGATCTCTGCAGTGCTGCCTCTGCCATCACAGGACAAAATCAGGGAAAAATGCCAACACTGCTTCTTTCTTGGCTTTCTGAAGGCTCTGCAGGGCGCTGCTGGGGTAGCACTGCAGTGAGAGCTGGCTACCCAGGGAGCCAGCACAGTCTGAGGTTTGACTGAAGTGAGCCCAGGGTGGGAATCTGTCACATCCAGGGCAAATGGGCAATGTGGCACGGCCCTGTCAAGCTGTAGGTGAAGGATGAAGTGACAGGGACTTCTCTCACTCTTAGGGGTGGTGAGGGGAGCCTTGCATGGCAGTGCTGGGGTGGGAGAGGAAAGGGGACTGCTGGGCTGGGTGCCTGCAAGGGCATTAGCAGTGCCAGCTCAGTGACTGGTCCTGTGGCATTTTTCTGACTTTGGATGCCAAGCCCTGTGGAGGGAGATGCTCCCTGTACTTTATCTGTGCCACCACCACCCCAGCCCTGCTGTGAATCCCAGTCCTGCTCAGCATCCTGCCACTGCCCTCTGCCTCCCTCCCACCCTCACTGTCATCATCGTCCCCCGCCTGTAGCTCTTTTTTTTGGGAATATGGGCGAGCTGTCTGCACTGTGTTTCTTTCCCCTCTCCTGCACCACGGCCCCATGCACCTGGCTGTCCCAGCCCCCTGGAAACATCCCCTGCATCCATGCCTGTCCCCAACACCCCAGTGCTCTCATTCCCCAGCAGCTGTGGGCACTTTTCCCATTCCTCTCCCTGCTGATGCCTCTGAACCTCCTTCATCCCAGCGAGCCCTCGTGGCCGTGGGGCCCCACCAGTGCTATGTGACTGTCCTCAGGCAGCCAAGCCCAGTTGCCAGCAGGGCACTGGGGGAGGCTGAGCCTCCCAAGCCCTGTGCATCTCCCATGGGCAGAGCTCGCCTTGGAGGTGGCCCAGAGCAGCCCTATCACATCCGGTGCTTGTCTCTGCAGCCTGGGCCGGAGGATAAACTATCAGGGCTGTGGGGCAGTGGATCATTCCTCTTATTATTTTCTTCTTTTGCAGATAGGGGTCGTGGAAAGTTCAGTTCCTTTTAACCCTCGCAGCTCTGTTTATTTTCCAGCTGGTAGCACAAACGCAGCGTTTCCCATTACATCACAAAGGGCCTCGGACAGATCCCTCCGAAAAACGTGTTGCAACTGTTTATTTTTTTCCATATTTAAACATTTCTGACAGCCAGACCTGGCTGAGCCAAGCGATGGAGCTTTGTGAATGAACCCAGCTCCTGGTGTCTGTGAGCAGAGGGTTTTGAAGGACCTCTTCTCCTCTGCAGGACCTGGGCTAGGGCTGGCTCGGGGACGTGGGCGACTCTGCGTTACATGTGTGCTGATTACGTGCCGGGCTTTGATTAATGGCTCCTCATTCTGCCTGGCTCCCAGGACGCTCTTGAAAACAAGATGTTTCATTTCAGTGTGCTTTCCTGGTACATTGATTCCCGTAAATAACCGAGTGCAGACTCTGTCCACCTGGAGCAGTTCAAAGAGCAGGGGGCCTCCCTCCCTCCAGCCCTGGGCTGCCTCGGCCCGCACCGGTCACTGCTGCACCCCCAGGGATGCTGGATTCCCTGTGCTGTTCTCCAGGGGTGTGGGCTGGAGGAGCAGCCCACCAGAAGCTCATCAGCCCCAGTTTCCCCGATTTCCTACTTAAATCCCAGTTTGCATCCTAAAAAAAACCCAACAATCTGAGTGTTTGTAGAAACAGGAGGGAGAAACGCAGTGTGAGGCAGCCTGGTCAGCTGTAGTACCCCTACACTTGGTGCCTGTTTCCCTGGTTTCTCCTCACTGGTTCTCTCTGGGGTCCTGGGCCCTCCCTGGGTTGTGCTCAGCTGTGGGGATGTGTGATGGGAATGCATGGAAAGCAGCCCAAGGCTGCCAATGGCCTCATGTTTGTACACCCTGCTCATCCCTGCTGCCCTGGGAACATGAGACATGGCAGAGGCAGCTTTGCAGGTCACTCATGGGTGTTGAAACCCAGGGCCAGAAGCAAAACACGGCTTTAACCCCCCCATGTCTGGGGTTTAACTGAGAAAATCTCTGTGCTGCACAGCGTGGCTGCAGCACGTGGTCGCAGCAGAGCTGTGAGAAGGAGAGGATGCTCCGGGCTGGGCTGGAACCCCTCGGGGTGGATTGGAGCCCTCCAAGAGCCCCTTCAGCCCCCACAGCACGGCGGGTGTTCCCTCTGCCCTCCCAGCTTTCAAACTGAGTAACAGCCATCCTTTCTCCCATCCACAACGAGCTGGGTTCCTGCCGGCGCCGCTCCCCTCGGGCAGAGCAGCGGGAAGGGCGACATCCCGGAGCTGTCCCCATGCAGGGGGGACGGTGACCGGGGTCAGCGCTGGCGGGCGAGGGTCACGGTCCCTGCCGGGGTCGGTGCCAGCGCAGCTGT
>JAHLSL010000039.1:2242335-2277321 GCA_025920805.1 Petroica traversi | reverse complement strand
AGGCGAGGCGAGGCCCGGCACCGCTGCTGCCCTGCCCCGCGGGACGGGCGCGACCGAAGCTGTGCCGGGGCCGTCCCGCGGGGCAGGGCAGCAGCGGTGCCGGGCCTCGCCTCGCCTCACCTCTCTGGTATTCGCTGCAGCATTGCAGGCAACTCCCAACGCATTCCAGCCCTCAATTGCTCACGTCTCTCCTCGTTCTCCCAGGGTCTCAGTAGATGTGTGGGCGACGCTGGCTGACTTCTGTAACATACTGACCACAGTGAATCAGTCGGAGGTGCCCTTGTACAAGGACCCAGATGACGACCTTGCCCTGCTTAGCCTGGAAGAGGATCGGCTGCTCTCGGGCTTCGTTCCCCTGCTGGTCGCCCCCCAGGAGCCCTGCTACGTGGAGAGGACCTCGGACAAGGTCAGCAGTAGGCCAAACATCCCCCCTCGATTCCTCCAGACTTTTATTCTTGGGAAGTTTTCTGTGCAAACGGAACACGATTAAGTCATTGAGAAGGGTGTTAAGGGAAAATATCGACCTTTCAGCCGCTGACATCCAGCTCTGTGTCATGAAAACCCCTCTCGACTTCCTCTGGTGTGTGTGTGCTCGCTGGCATGTTGTATATACGATCATTTCCTCACTTGTTTAAATAGTGCAGCTTGTGTTGGCAGAGCTCTCGGTGCACTCCAAATGGTTTGCATCATGCTTAAAGCACCCTCCCCCTCCCCCCGGCCACAAAACTCTGCCTTAGGAAGGCAGCCAGGACTTTTTTCCTTCTCTAAAGAGGAGAGTGATAAATAGGTGACTAGAGAGAAGCAGACACCATGTGTTAACGTACAAAAGGCTTTTAGGAATATGAAGCATTCCCCACTGCCCGCTCTCTATTTTCCTTTCTTTGCTCTAGGAGCCCATTCTAGGCTGAACTTTCCTTTGGCTGTTTGTTTTTAGAATAATGAAATCAGTTCCCTTGTTGATGTGGGGTTTTGGGTCTGCTCTCTGCCACCACCTGGCCAGGAGGGATCTGGGGGCTGCACTTGGAGAGCGTGTCTGAGCCTGGTGGGGGATGGAGGAGGCACAATGGCATTTGTTTTGCACGCCCTCGGAGGCACGGCAGGATGAGAGTGGCTCTCAACAGTTTCCTGCTCGGAGGCAGAGCTGCAGCTCCAAAAACGTGGCTCATCTGTGGAGCTGCAGTGTCCCCTCCCTGAGGAGTTGCTGCTCCAGGAGGAGAAGTGGGGATGCACAGGCAGGTTTCTGTGGAGAGCCTGTGTGTGACAATGTCAAGGTGCCTTTCCCTGTGCCACTTCTGCACAACATTGTCCTGAAATGACGGTGAGAAATTCAGGACCTTTCTCACAGAGATATCCAAAGGTGCAAATTTCTCTTTCACTTCTCTCTCTGCCCCAACCTGTGCTCCCAGCACTGCCTGCAGCATGGGAGCACAGGCTCCCAGTAAAACCAAGAGCCCTCTCAGTTTGGGGAAGCACCCTAGCCCAGGAAGTGTCTGTGGACACATGAATTTTCAAGGCACTATTTGACAGAGTTAAAATAAGAAGTGTGCAGGTTCCATTGCTACCCTAAGGTTTGCCCAGTGTGCGTGGTGGCCTCACAGGGGTTCTGCTGGGGACAGCCCCAGTGTCCCTGTACAGAGATTCTTTTCCCAGCAGGCACAAACCAGAGCCCTCAGCAGGCAGGTGAGGTGGCTGAGCAGCTCTGGTACCCTGTAACTTGTGGGAGGGGGGTCAGTATTCCTTGAACTCTGCCTCCTCTAACCACACACCCGTTTATTTGGAGTGCCATCTACCTGCCCTGCCAAGCACTTGCACTCATCTCTGTGTCTGTCCTGTAGCTACACCTGAGCTTCTGAGCTGAGTTCTCCCTGCCCCAGCTCCCTTTGGTTCTGGTGCTTTGTAAGGAAACTGCACAACTCCACAGGTCGGAGTTGGTGCCCTCACAGCTCAGCAAAAGCCACTCAGGAATTTGGGAATATCAGGCATGGTGTTATCTCAGCTCTGCTCAAAAAGCAGTACCGATCCCAGAGGGAAGCAGCCAGACCTGGCTGTACCTGTACCCCTTTATTTCCTTCTGAACAGTGTTTTCATTACTGGTCAGACAGGTGAAACAGCAGGTGTGCATGTTCACTGTGCAAAGGACACCTGAAGGGAAGAAGAGGAGGACAATGAGTTAGAAAACAAAGCTCAAAGCCTGATTTCCAAGAAGGGCCTGAGTGATCTGGGGCTTTTTAGTCTAAAGGAAATTCGGGGAAAAGGCAGAGAGGAGAACAAGCTGTCCTCCAGCTCCATGCTGAGAAGCACAGGAAGAAATGGGCAGAAATTGCATCAAAACAGATTAAGACAAAACTTTAGGGAAGGTTTCATAGCTTTGGGTAGTTCAGCACTTGAGAGCAGCCTCCTGCGTAATTCTTCAGGAGCTCTTCAGCCTTGGAGATTTTAAAAGCAGGCTGGGTGACTCTCTCAGCTTCAGCTTGGGTTGAGGTAAACACCTTGGAATAGGGGGCAAAGTGACCTCTTCGGATGATCCTTCCCCATTTTCTGCAATTTGGAAATGCTCTAGAAAGAGACTGGAGTGGCAGCTGCGTCAGTACAGTCAAGTGACAGCCCTGTTCCACAGATCTTATCCCTCTGCAGCATTAATGAAGGAATTATTGGACTCTGCAGGAGTGGGGTGTTGCAGAAGGCTCTGCAGAACCAGCCAGGACTGAGAGGCACAAACCCATGTGAGAGTGACTGTGAGCAAGACACAAAATGCACTCTCAAGCAAAGAATCCCCCAAACCAACTTAAACTTGTGTGCCATCTCCAGTCCACCATCTGTTCCCTGCCCTCCCTGTAGCCAGCAGAGCCCAGATGAATCCAATTCCTCAGCAATTATCAGTTCAAGGCCAGGCTGGACAGGGCTTGGTGCAACCCTCTGTCATAGAAGGTGTCCCTGTCCATGGCAGGGGATGGAAACTGGGTGGCCTTTAAGATCCAACCCAAACCATTCTGAGCCAATGGGGTGCATCTCTGGGCTGTTTGCAGTGAAAGGGTGCATGTCTGTGCCGAGTGTGGTGGCATTTTGGGATCTGTGTCCCTGAGCCTCCAGCGGGCGATGGCAGCAGAGCAACTCTCTCTGGCACTGATTTTTTTTCCCATACTGATTTTTCATTGCTTTTTAGCAGGAGTTATTTTTTGCACCCAATTTCTTTCTGTTGTGTTCTCAGTCTTGGCCCAGTTTTCAGCCCAAATTCCTTGCTGGAGAGGCAATGAGAATGTACTGCTCTTTATATGGCACAATGCAAATGTCTTGTGGGTTCTGGGGTGCCAGAGTGACTCTGGGTCCCTTTTCTATCCTTTGCAGGGCTAGGAAGAGGCAGTTGGCTTTTACTACAAGAGTATCTCACTTTGCTTGCTGATGCTCCAAATCCTTACCAATTCTCTTAACCCCTAGCTACTTAATTAATTTGCAACACTTCAGAGGAAAAGAATCTGTTGAAAGGCAGAACTGGAGGGAATTGGGCTTAAAATGGTGTTGGGTTCTTGGCTCTACCAAGAGGGTGGTTGTTTTGTAAGCTGTATAGGACAAACACTGTGCTTCCCACTCCTTTTTGTTCTCCACGTCCCATTTAGCAGATGGAGTGCAGAATCCAGCCAGAGTTTCTCAGTAAGTTTTTGAGCATTTGGCCCAGCTCTTATTTTGAGTGAAAATGTTCTGACTCCGTTCACTGCCATGAAGCCGCGCGTTCGGATTCCTGCTGGAGCCAGTGGGACACTTAGAGCTTCCCATCATCTCTTGCACTGTCATTGGAGCTGTAACCAACAAAAGCTGGCTCTGGGGTGAGCAGAATTCGGTGTTGTTTTCCTGGGTGTGTGTGTTGGGCACATCTCCACTGCAGCTTGTGTGATGGAACACCACCGACCATACCAGTCAGCAGCAAACTATGCAGCCTGGTGCCTGAGCTGTCAGCTGTGTCTGCAGCCTCTGCAGCCCCAGGAGACACTGCCAGGACCTCCCTCACCCAGCCTTGGGCCTGAGGCAAGAGCAGGGAGCATGGCTGAGTTAAGGTCGGGGAAGAGGGAAGGTGGCAACTGTGGAGTCATGGTGCTGGTAATGGAAAACACTTGGGTCGTGTTGAGGTTAAAGAGAGTCCTGGTGATGGTGCGTGGGTGCAGCCCTGGGAACCTGGGGCACGTCCTGGATTCCTCAGCTCTTGCTGGATGCTGTTGTCTCGGGAGCATCCTGCTCTGCAGTGACCCCATGGAGCTCGTGGCACAGCTGGGTGAGGACTGCAGATATCCCTGATGTGGAGCAGAGCAGGGAGGTTCTCCTCTCTGCAGGCGTGGATTGCCCACATCCCTGCAAGCTCCTCATGGGCTCAGCGTGTGCATCCCCCAGGCCTCACAGCCTCTGCCACATGCCCCAGCCGAGGGCAGATGTGGAGGAGAAAGTGTTAATGTCCCTTCCCACAATAAACCTCTCTGCATGGGGGGTCCTGAAACCTGAGCCTGTCTCTCCTCCCCCAGCCCTGACACACGTTAATAAAAGGTTTTTAAACGCCAATAAAAAGGCAGCAGCCCCAGCTCACCAGGTCCGGGGCCCAGGGTCCTTGGGAAGGCACTTCACAAATGTGTTTTTTGCATTTTCAGGCTTTTGGCTGGTGAATAAGATTGAGGAGAAATACTCCTTCCCCTGATAACAATACAGTGAGACGCAGGATCAGCAGTGTGTGGATTAAAACCAGACGGTGCATGATTAATACATGTGCTTATAGGGCCAGTCACTGTGGTTCCCTCCTCTCAAACAGAAAGGCACTTTTTTCCCTTTCCCTCATGTGAATGCTCATGTGTGGAGTGGACTGTCTCAGATACTCACCACTCAACTGGTCTCAACCCTGTCTCACCTCACCAGGCAAATGAAAGCCCTAAAATGCGAGGCTCTGAAAATTAATTAGCAATATTTTATTGCCAGACCTTCAAGCTGGGTATTGCGTGGCTCCTCCAGCTCTGGGGTGGCCAGTGAGCTTCCCACACTTGGGGCTGTTCCTTGTTTCACTCACCTGTCAGTGCAGATAGCCTAAATCCCAAACTTTATTCTCCTTAGAAATCCCAAATCTCTTTCCTCCTCACCGTCCAGCCCAGGTGGATAGTTGAAATGTGACCCTTTCTCTAGTTGCCCCAACACGCTCTGGATTGGCAGTAGCCTTTGGATTAGCTGTTTAGGAGCTAATTATTATTTAGACTTGGGCTAAAATTAGTCCTGTCTTGTTATTCAGTTCACTTATTTATGGTATTTCAGTCTTCCTAAGACTCTCAGAGATCTCTTGGCAGCGTGTAGTCACGTCTGATGCTTCTTGGAAAGGGAGCCCCAGGTTTAAAAGCCCAGGAGGAGTAGCTGTTGGTGTGACTGAGCTCTGTCATGCCTCTAAACACCATTTTTTTTGTTCTTTCTGAGACCTAATGACTCCTGGAATGCCAGGGATTAAATCCACCTTGGAGTGGCCACATTTCAGTGATTGTGGGAGGACTTTTTGCAAGGCATCAGAGAAAAGGTAGCAAGAGCAGGGCCCTGAGAGCACAAATTCTTTGTAAGCAGAGAGAAAACCCCAGTGAGCAAATGTAACTGTTTTCTCAGCATCCTTTCCATATTCCCATTCCATAGCCTTGGAGCATCTCCCTCCAGCTGGCAGGCAAATGCTCTCAGCCCATGAGAGCAAGAGCTTCCAGCTTGGAGTTTGCTCCAGAGAGGAAAAGGGAAACTGTGAGCAGAGATCGGAGCCCCAAGCAGGAGAGTCCAAGGAGGAGTCATCCTTGCAAAACTCCTTCCATTCCTGCCTGCCTCAGGTTCCAAACAAGCCGTGAAAGATCCCTGCCACGGGCAGCCCTGCTCGGAGCGGGGACTTGGCAGGAGCTGGCAGCCCCGAGGCGGCAGAGTAAGAGATGTTTACATTTTCTGACCAGTATCTGAACTCCATCCCAGCCTCGACCTTCCCTTTGATGTGGTGCCTTTGGATTGTAAAAGGCAATTAAACTAAATTATGGGCCATGTTGGAAGATGATGTCACGGGGTGATGGAGGAGAGGCTGGGGTTTATGCCACCACGAAGGTAGCGTGGGGAGCATCACCTGCTTTGAACTGCTCAGCTGTCCTTGGCATCACCTTGAACCACGAGTGCCAGGGGCTGTGTGGGCACCTTGGGAGCCTCTCTCTGCCTTTGCCAGGTGCCTTTAGCACAGTGGGAAGTGCCAGGCTCCATGTCCCCAGGTCTGGGTGGCAGAGGAGGAAAGGCTGGTGCCTTTCGTGCTGTTTTAAATGCAGTAGTGTAGCAGTGGGCACAAGTCCTGTCCAGTGGCTGCTGCCACATCTTTTAGGGCTGTGCAAGAAGAATCCTGTTCAGTTATCATTTGGCCTCCGTTTTTAATCACTCTTCAAGCTAAGGGCGTTCTGAGAATATTCTTAAAATTGAGTTTCTGTAGCTGAAGGTGAAGAGAACCTATGGCAAAAAGCACTAGCACGGCATGAGGACGCTGAATCCAGCACTGGAGAGATCTGCAATGTGGAATAATAGTTCAGCCTCTTGAAGGGGGGGTGGGTTAAAAAGAGAAAAAAAAAAAAAACCTGCAATAAATCTAGCGAGTGGAATCTGCGGGAAATGATCCCATCTGGAAAACTCCAGTGCTGGTGCTGCTGAAGGCTTAAGGAGCGATGCAGATCGCAAAAAGCAAAGCCTGCAGTCTGAGGATGACAGGCTGCTTAATTGATGTCCATTGCAACTGGTACTCTGCCAGTTTATGTTGGCCACCTGCCAGCGTGCTGTAATTTTGGGGCCAGGTGTGAAGCGTTTCTGTTCCATCTTGTTCCCAAGCACCTACAGAAGCCTCACACATCTCACTCGAGGCTGCAGCCCTGTAGGAAACAGCTGTACAGGTATAGGTGAAAGGAAATGTCACAGCTGGGCTGGGAGCCCTCCCCTGTGCCTTGCCCAGGGCTGTGTTGGGGGGCCACTCCCCCCCTCCGCCCCCACACTGGGTTTGGGGAGGTGGTCACTGTCACAGGCACACCTGCCTGTCTGTCAGCAAGGTGCTTTGAACATCAGGGAGCTTCTGGGAAGAATGTACAGGTCAGAAAGCCCCTGTTCAAAGAGGAGCCCACGGTGGTGTGCGTCAGTTCTGGGAACGGGGAATCCAGCCTGGGAGAGCCCCGGATGCTGGCAAGCTGGGGAAAGCTGTGGCCATCCCCACTGGATTTTTCTCCCTCATGAAACCACAAGGAAATTTCCAACAGCAGGTCTTGTAGAAAGCACAAACCCCTGCTTCAGGATCCTCAGCAAATTGTCACCAGACCCAGTTTCTGTTGCTGTTAAAAACACACATTATTTCCTGGCTAAATTTGCTTTGTCTCAGTTTCCAATAATTGACTTTTGCTGTAGGTTGGGAAGTCCTGGGTTGCTGCTCTAACTCTGATATGTAAATGTGTCCCAAGTCCCTCCAGTTCCCATCCTCTTTTCATAAGATGATGGAATGAGAAACAGGAGAGTCTCAGGGATGGTTTGGATCCCCTGAGCTGCTCTCCTGGTGAGTCTGAGCTGTGCCTGTCCAGGCTCCACATGTTGCCCCTCAGGAGGAGGTGACACTGTGCTGTCCCACTCTCCTCTGTACCCATGGTCACTCCCAGTGTCCCGCAGCCTTTGCTCCTTCCTGCAGGCACAACTTGGCATTAACTTGAAGTTTGTTCCTGAGTAGGTGACTGAGCAATTCCAAGATTTTGCCTGTTACTGAGCTGCTCACTTGAAAGCTGGGGAGGGTTTGAGCCGGTGTCTAATCTGCTGGCTTTATCAGGAGTGGTTTTCTTTGTCCAGGTCACTGAACCTATTGTTAAGCAGCATAAGCCCAAGCAAGCTTCCCCGCCAGCACTGCCCTCCTGTTTACACTGACATTTTAAGACCTCTGCTGACCAGATTTTAATCCAGGCCGTATCCTGTGCACTGCAGTCTCTGGGGCATAGGAGCTTTTCACGTCCTCTCGCCCCGGCCGTGCCGAGTGCTCGGGGCTGCTGACGCACGGCCGTGCCATGGGGCTGTGAAACAGCTCTGCCAGCAGCACTTCCAAGCCCTGCAGCCCCTTTGCCACAGCCAAGCGTGAGCAGGTCCTCTCCTAGCCCTGGGCAGGCAGGGTGGCCAGGAGGAGCAGATCTCACAGCAGCACCCCCGTGCCTGCTCCCTCTGTGTGTGGGAACTGCAGTCGCACTGTGAGGTGAGGAACCACCTGCCAATGTGTTAAGTTACACATGTTCTCCTCACCCCCCTGTCAGTGAGAGGCACAGTGGCTTTGTGGTCTGGGCACAGCTTGTCTGAGGTGTTGCCTTCCAGGCAGCCCCATCTCCTGCGGAGGGGAGCAGGGAGGGAAGAACCAGCAGTTGGTGGAAATAACCTTCCCTGTCCCTGAAATGCTTCTTTCCTGGCACGGGGAGGGAAGGAGCACTACCTCGGTGCGTGGGGAGTTTTCTCAAGTGGCTTGTGATGTTTCCATCCCTTCCTCCCCAGCCTTGGATGCACCTCTGCCTCTCCTCCAGGCTCATCTTGGACAGGGCGCTTCAACCACAGCGTCGGCTCCAAGTGAATCAGGGTGTGAGCTGTGCACGTGCCCCAGCACGTGTCGGGTCCTCAGCCAGCCCTGCTGGCTCTGCTGTCAGCTGACGGCTCTTTTAAAGTGTTTTCTGGGACTGAGATGGGATCATCAGCTCGAGGCAGAGACTGACAGGATAAATCAGCCTTGTCCCATGCCTGGGGTTGGAATTTTCCGCGTGGATCAGATGATGCTCGTTGTCGAACATCCTCACTTCTGTCATGGCCAGGCCAGGTTTATGTAAGGAGATGGGAAACTTGTGTTTAGTCCTTTTGTCCTAAAAGCTGCTTCCAGAGGTTCGGCACAGATTCTTGGGAAACGGGAAATGTCCTATTCAAGAAACTCGCTGACTGCGTGTTCCCGGAGTTGGGAATAGTGGAGTGACCTAGGAAAGGAGAGTCAGACACGTGCAGCACCTCCTTGGAGCACCCTGTGTGCACCCTTCACTTCCCCTGGGATTTTCTAGTGGGAAATGGCCTTGCTTCTGCTGTCCCAGCACCCAAATGGCACAAAACCTGCCACCTCTTGGCAGGACATGGGGCCCAGAGAGGGCACAGCTCTGGCTGTGCAGAGGTGTTGCCATGGCTTTAGTGTGCTTGGAATGACATATTAGAGCCCAGACCTCATGGAATTTGCTGATTAGTCTATAAATGTATTGAAAGGCCTCATTAAAACACCATTCATGCTGGATCCCCTCCCAATGAGCCATCTCTTATTGCTACCCAGAGAAACTCTGAGGAAATGGAAAGGCTGCTCTGGCTGGCTGAGCTGTCCCTGGGCATGAAGCGTGGCCTGGGACAATCTTTGTGCTGCTCAGGTGTTAATGAGGTGCTTTGGGTCACATGAGACAACCCCTGGGACTCAGGGTTGCATCTTTGCCTCACACTTTGCCAGCTGGATACACTGCCACTGCTCAGACTCTTCTTTCTGCTACTAAACTCAGTCCTTCACCTGACTCTTGGTCTCTGCCCGTGGCACAGCTTTGAAGGGACCCTTTTTCATGGCACTATTTTGTCCTTGCCCAACTGTAATGCTTAAATCCCATCTGAAGGCGAGGACGGCTGTGGTATCCACCAACGCAGCCATGGGAAGGACCTCAGGAAACCCGAAAAAAGACCCAATTAATAACTCCTCATTGTTATCCTGAATAAGAAAGATCCACGTCCTGCAGAGCTTGCCAAAGAAGTGGACGGGGTGGAATGCAGGGAGTGGTCAGCCCAAATAACAGATGGGGATCTACTCTGTCTCTACGGGAGACGGAAGGTGACCTCTGTCATTGAGCTTGGAGTCTGCTCCCCACGTTTCTGCTCCCAGCTGGAGCTTGTGTTGTTTTTGTGGATGCCAAATCCGTTTGCCAGCGCTGGGCTGGGGCTGGGTGAGGTTGGAGAGCCCAGCTCCCATGGCAGGACAGAGCTGTCACCCTCAGTGCCCTCCTGCTGTCACATCCCAAACCCGAGAGAGAAGAAGACACCACCATGATCTTATTTATTGTTTGTTTTGATGGTTTTTTTTTCTCAGAGTCATTGAAGTCAAAGCACTTCCCAGGCATTAATGAACATATCTCCACAACACGTTGTGACAGAAGGAAAAGCAATTTCCTTGTTAAGGATTGGCAACAGAGGTACACAGGGCTGAGGGACAGAGCTGGTCCCACAGGAAGCCTTGGCTTCAGGATGAGAACAAACCCCTGATACCCAGGATTTCAGGCCAGTGCCTCAGCCCCAGGCCACCCGTGTCCCTTAGGAACACGGAGGGGGTACTAAGGGAAGGTTCATTGGGAAGCATTAAAATTCTTCCCAAACACAGACCCCACATGAGCAGCTTGACTGCTGCTGGCCTGGCTGTGTCTGTGGTGGAACATGAAAAATGCTGGATATTGAATCCAGCAGATAATTTAATCACATTTTTCCCCATAACATATTTGCATATATTTCCTTAAACACAAGGTAACCCCCTTAATTTATTTAAATTAATAAAATTTGCCTTAACATTTTACATACCAGCATTTTACATGAAGCATTTTCCCCACCATATGTAACAAATATTTGTCTATATGTTTATATATCATGAATAGTGACAACTATAGTTCATATTTGTAGTCATTTTGTTGATTTATTTTTTTAAGCTTTCCCAAAACTTCATTGTGCTTTGAATAGGTAGATGCACATATAAACACAAGCTCTCAGTATGAAGACAAATGTGTTTTCTGAGGAGTTTCTGCCTGCCTGCTCTGTGAACAACAGGACAGATTTACATTCTGGTTCCGTATTTATCTTAAGCATAAACGATGTGGTGTTTATTACAGCACCCATTATTAGGCAAGGAAGATTTATGTCCATGCACTGAAAAAGGTGGAGTTTGCTACGTCCTTCCAGAGCTGTGTCACTTCACCTGCTACCTGTTCCATGTGTGATTCCCATGGAAAAGTGGCCCTGGAGCAGCTCCCCAGGGTGTGACAGGGACGTGCCTGTGCTGTGCATTTCTGGTGCTGCTGCAGTGACCTCCCAGCTGTCACTGTGGTGCCACATGTCTGGTGCTGAGGTCACTCCTGAGGATCATTTTTGCGCTCTTAAGTCACCCAGATGCTTCTGGAACTTGCACCCATTGCCAGTTTTTATTATTAGCTCCCTCTTGTACCAGTAACTTTTTTTAGTCCTAATGAGCGAAGATTTAATCAGCAGTGATCTGAGCTTTGCAGAAGCCCCGTGGATGAAATGCTCTTGTCAGTCCAGGCCGTGGGAGCAGAATTTGCTCAGCACTTGCCTGTTTTCACACTCAGAACTACAACTTCCATTTAGACATGAGCATCCTCACCAATTTCCCTGTGACTCGAGTTAATGACTGTCCTGATGTGGGAAAAGAGAGATCCTCCAAGTCTCCTCATTTGGGAAGTGTGGAATACCTGCTAAATGTGCTTTTCTTCCTGGGAATCTCTGGGGGCATCTCCAGTGCTGTCCCTGTGGAGGTAGCAGAGCCCTCACCACGGCCACACTTTGCTCCCCAACACCATCCTCTCTCCAGGATAAAATCCACGACTTTAGAGAATGATTTATTTAAATGAGCTTATTTTTTTGTGTGTTTTTTTGGTCTAAAGTGAAACATCTTGGCATGGTGAAGTGTGAGGATGGGAGAGAATTTGCTGAAAATTCTGAGAGACTTAGCATGCATGTGCTAATTGGATATAATTTCCACCCTGCCTTGTCTCTCCTCACACAGACTGAAGGGCATGGGCTGTTCCTCCTCCTGATGAAACCCTGGAATCCTGGTTTACATGGCTTCAGGGCAGGCTGGTGAGGAAGAGGAAGCCTGGCAGCCTGTTTCCCCCTCAGAGATGCCCCATCCTGTCTTGGGCAGTGCCACCCCTTCCTGCAGGCACCTCGCTCCTCCTGGAGCTTGTTCCCTTGGGCAGGATTCCCACTTTTCAGCTCTTCCCAGATTTCACCTCGGTTTCCCCCTTTTTAATAGGAATGTTTGGCCTCTTGCACTCGGGCTTGGGGAGGAGCAGCTTGTTTCTGCAGCTGGCCTGGTGCCAGATGTCATCACTTCAGGCAGTGCCACGCTGCACATCTTCAGCAGTTTGAAATGGAGAGACAGAGAGAGACAGATAAGATCAGCAGCTTTAGGTGATGGCATTGTTTCAAATAAACCATGCATGACCCAAAGCTTCCACTTCAAATGGGGAATGAAATTGCTTCATCCTTTGACAGCTTGCTCCATGAAAGAAATTTATCTTCACTTAATTGCTTTAGATCCCAAGAGGCTGTGTACAGTAATTTCTAGGAGATAATTATATCAAATTAAAAAAAATATGTGACTATCCGACTGCTGAGCATGAATGCAGTGGCCAGAGAGCAGAGAGGAGAGAGGCACCACAGCTGAGCCCTGCTCACAGGATCCCTCTCCTCATGGTCCACAGGCACTTGGAGAGCACAGCAGAGTCTGCCTGCAAGGGGTTGGGAGCTTTGTGCTGAGCAGAGAGCTTGGAGCTGAGAACTCTGCTCTCCCAGAGCATCTTCAGGAGCAGGGAAGTCTTTCTTTCCCTGCTGGGACGTGGCAGGGATGTCTGTCACCCATGCCTTGTCCCCTGTGGACAGAACACCTCGCCAGGAGAGCTTGGCAGTGCCTCCATCCGGTTCTGTGGATGTACAGTAGAGCTGAGGAACAAGAAAGCTTGTTGATTTAAAAACATGTATATTTAGAAGCAGAGTGTAAACTTCCTGCCCAGGCTGGGATTGGATTCTTGACTATGTTTGAGTTTCCAGTTTTCATTTCCTTTGCCCTCATACTTAACATTGTGTATCTCCCAGAGTGTGCCCCAGACTAATCTCTCTCTAACCCTCCCTTGCCCCGCATTTTTCTGCCATTATTTGCACATCAGTTCCAACTCTTCCAGGAAGCAGCATATCTCCTGATTGTCACTCCATGCCACGGCTTAGCCTGGGCTCCTGCAGGTCTCCTGTGTCCCTCTGGAACTGACCTGAGACCCCAGCCAGCAGCAGATCCAAGCTGGGGACTGCAGCAGGGACAGAACTGCTGGCAGTTGCCATCCCTCCGAGAAAGATGGCTCTTGGCACGGGTTTGAAATCCTGAAAGGACATTCATTCCTCTTGTTAGCTCATGGGAAACAATCACTGACCAGTCCCAGCAGGGCTAAATCCATCCTCTAAGTCTCCTCTTTCTCTCCTTCACATCAGACTTCACGCCCTCCCCGACTGCTCCTTGTGACAGCTCCTGCCCTGCCATTGCCTTTGCAGCCCATCTCCCGGGGACAAAGAGAAAGTTGTTCCCCCCGGGGCTGTGACAATTTTTGTGTGTGATCCTGCGTGGGCTTTGAAAGGGTTGACAACAATCCTGAGCCAGAAGTGAGCTCCTCCCCAGCCCTGTGATGTGCAGGCTGGTTTTTGAAGTGCGACGCTGCTTCAGCTGTTCCCAGGAAGTCTGCAGGGGAACCGTGTTTGTACTAACGAGGTAAAGTCCCCCTGTGTTTCTGGAGGGGATCTGCTCAATGGGCTCTTTGATGTCATCTCAGTTTTTGGACTTACATCAAGTAAATCTAAAAAAGAAAAGAAATGTTTTGGCTTAGCCCAGAACATTTGCACCTGAGCAAGATGACCTGTGGCTGTGCTGGTGTCTAAGGGAGAAATCCGTGGCCACCAGTAGAGCTGTGGCCTGGAGCAGGGAGGTGGAGGCTTCTGCTCCTTAAAGCTGCCTGGATTGTCTCAAAAGATGGGAGAATTGACACATGTGAAATATCTCAAGGTGCTGCTGATGGTTAATTTTATACCACCCTGGGTGCAGGCAGAACTGGGCAGTTCAGGCCATTTGTGCTGTGCTGTTCAGCCTCTCCCATCTCCCTGTGGCTCTAGAGCCTGAGAAATGTTATGCTGGGATGACTGCCCCTAAATATCCTCACTTTTCATGTGTTGTCTCCTAGCTCAGACCTCACAGGGGTGCCACAGGGCTTACACTGAATCATGTGAGTGTTTAATTGCAGGGAGGTTGGAGCCACATGATCTTTAAGGTCCCCTCCAGCCTAAACCATTCTGAGATTCTTGGTCCTGTCTGCCCAAGTCCAGCTCCCTGACAGGTCACACATCCTGGCCTTCAGTTGTAGCTTGTCATTATTTTATTTTTTTTATGAGATATCCTGACAAAGCTTGGCACATCACAATGGTTAACAGCTTCCACTGCTCTCCCTGACAGCCTCTGCAGCCCAGATAGCCTTTTGTCCCTTTGTGTCTTCCTGGGAATGATCCTGGGAACCTCCTTTCCTGCAGCATGGGGTGGCAGTTTTATGGGAGCACACTGTGTAGCTCCGTGACTGCCCTGACACACCAGTCCTATAACAATTAATCAGGAAAGGGATGCTCTGTTGAGGACAGCGAGGAGTGGGATGTGGTCAGATGTGAGGGACCAGCAGGCCATGGCATTGCCTGGCCACACCAGCCGGGTCCAGGAGCTCAAACCCTGCCCTCTTGGCCCCAGGGGTAAAATACAGCACTTTCTGCTGCTGTGGCATTGATCTGTGTTTTCCCATAAAAGTTGTCAGCAGCTGTCCCTCTGTCTCTCTCCTCTTGTCCTTTTCCCCTTTCCTACCATACTTTTTCACTTACTCCTTTTTCTTTCTGTTAGTGAAGAGCATTTCACCTAAAATCATTGAAATGCAGTTCCTGCCCTAAATCATTTCAGACTGTCTGCCCTAAGGGACAAAGCCTTGGGTGACAGGCCAGGGGGCTGCCAAGGATGGCAGAAAGTGGCAGAAGAGCATTTAAGAAATGGAGGATCCAAGGAGCTCATCTGGCTGGAAGCTGCTGCTCACAGCAAAGTCGGCGTTTTTGTTTCAGAGGCCACGAGTGAAGGAGTTAATGATGATCCCAGATGGCTTCAGACTTTGCCTCTTGCCACCCCTTCCTGTTCCCCCAGGATCTCAGATGGTGGCGGGAGATGAAGTAAAATTCTGGAGTTTATTGTAAAGTTCATCCCTCTCCCTAAATCATGCTGGAACTTGCATGTGCTGTGTTGGCAGCTTCAAGGGGATGCTACCTGGTAATTAATTAGTTGTCAAGAGACAGCCCAGAGCTTCCAAGTCTTTATATTCTTGCTAATAGGAATTGCTCTGATTACATTTTTCCCCTTGGCTGGAGGGATGAGGAGCGATGGTCCAGGGGCAGCTGGAGCACGCCTGCCTGGCCTTTGTTGGGACTCCTGTGAGCGTGCTAGCACACGCTTCCATGAGCTCAAACCCTGAGGGAGCCCTCTCCTGAGCCAAGGCTTTGCCAGCCTGTTCTGCTCACGTTTCTCATCACACACTTCCCCTGCCTTTGCAGGTGAGCCCTGCCACGATTTCCTTTCAGCTGCTCCTCAGGGTCTTACCTTGGCATCATTTCCTTCCCCTGCCCAGACAGAGGTGTTTTACATGTGCCTTTAGAGCTTTTTTTCTGGGCTAAGCTTAGAGAAATATTCAATATCTACAGAGGTTCCTGGTGTTTTCCCTCTGCCTCGCTTCTGTTTCCTTTTCATTTTTATCTCCATGTTTCTGTAGTTAGTTTCAGCAGATTTAGCTTTTTACCTGCAGAGTGTGGTCAGGGAGCAAGAGGTGCCTGGATTTTGGGCTCAGCCAAGCAGAGCACTGGTCCTAGGCTGGGTTGCCTTACCCAGTGGTTTGTTAAAGAATCATTTCCCTGTTTGTGCACTAGTTTATGTTTTTCCCTTTTTTTTTTTTTTTTTTTGCAGAGATTCTCTGCTAACAGCTGGCAGCTCCCCCTCTCCTCTTCTCTGGCCAGTGTCTGTGTGCCCCCCAACAGCCTGGCTGTGCCTGACACCTTGACCAGCCTCAAAATGAGCATTACCTAAATTCCATCATCCATCCATCCAGCTTCTCTGGTCAGCACCACCACCTTGGGGGCAGCAATGCTCAACACCCCAACTCTTTGGGAGGTGTCATTTTCAGTTTCAGTGAAGTGCCTAAACTCAAACCTTCCTGTGGCTGCAGAAAGCAACAGCCCTGCCCTCCTGCAAGTGAAGAGCCCATCCCAGGGATGCTGCAGCTCCTTGGAGCCCGTGTGCTGCCCTGGGGAGCAGCTCTGCCCTGGCTGATCCCAGGAAGCATCCCGGCCAGCATCCCTCTGGATGCAGCGTGGCTCTGCCGGATGCTCTCACGCCTGCAGGGGCTGTGCCTTCCCTTCCCACCCCCGGGGAGCCCCGGGAGCCGGGCTGGGCTCCGACCCACCTGACACGGCCGCCTTTGCAGACATGTGGTGCCTTCTCTTTGTGTTTGGTTTAGTGTGGGAGGGCTCCACGCTGAACTCCTGGAGCTTTTAAGCTATTGTTAGTGCCGACCCGGCCTCGCAGCAGCCGTGGCAATTTTACAGGCATGGCCCCATCCCTAACAAAGGCAATTAGGATGCTATTCTGTTGGAGCTTTGGGGATGAGAGATTTCTAGTGTCTGGAAGGAGAAGTCTGGAAAGGGCATAATCTAATGCAGAAGATGAAGACAAAGGCATTTTGGAGGCAGGATGTGGGGGAAACGGGGGCATGAGATGCTCAGAGGGCAGAGCTGCTGCAGGATTGGGGGTGTAGGAGCACAGCAGCTCAGCGTGCAAGGGTGGAGTGAGCAGGAGAGCAGCAGAGATGCAGCTCTGGGCAGGTACAGGGAGGTGTTTTGCCGGGGTGGGGTGAAGGGGGAAGGGGAAGAGTTGGGTGCTTTGTCCTTGGGCAGGAAATGATAGTTCTGGTGAGAAAAGTGCAGGGTGGAAAAAGCCCCAAGGTGTGACAACCACTACAGTGTGACCCTGCAAAGCAGTGATCACAGGAGATGGAGGTGACAATTGGGACAGGAGTGTCAAGGGCTGTCAAGTGACCTTGGGGGTGGCACAGGAGGGCTGGGGGAGCAGGAGAGGGTCACCAGGGCCAGCAGCACCACGTGGTTTGGTACGATTCACCCAGGGCGAGTCAGGAGGCCGTTCCCAGTCACAGGGCTCGAGTTGCATTTCTTGCTGCTGGCTCCTTCCTCGCTTGGCTTTTCCAGCATCTGATCTGAGTGTTTGTTTGCTTCCAGTGATTTCAGTTGTTTTCTATTTTAGCTCCTGACCCCGAGTGCCTGGGCTGGGGCAGGCAGGCACCGTTTGAAAGCCGCCACTTGGCGGCAATAACTGTTCGAGCCGTGGAGCAGCACCCATCTAACCCCTCTTTTCACACACTCGGAGCTTCCCAAACATTAACCTTTGGATTAAAATTTTCCATGCTTGGTCTCTCCCCAGATGTGATGTCTGAGCTTTGGTTTGGGTTCATGTTTTTCATGTTTGCTGGATTCGTATTATGGGAGAATGAAAGAAATACTTTTCCCATTTACAAAAAAAAAAAAATTATAGTCTTCATTTATTTGGCTTTTTTTTTTTTTCATTCGGGGATTCACCAAAAATGGTTGAAGTTTGAAGCTGAAAATTATTAGCTTGGCTGCAACAGGCTGTTGTCACAGCACTCACGGAAGTGTCACAGCTCCAGGTGTGTGACATTGTGGGTACCACCAGCACAGCCTGCCCAGCCCACTCCAGGTACACGCAGGCACTGCCAGCAGAGCCAGGAGAGCCTTGCTGTGAGTCAGCCTGAGTAACTCCAGATCTGGAAGAGGGCGTCTGGCTTTTTGTTTTTTAGAAAAGAGGGGAAAAACAAGTTGTTTTTCAGGCTCCACATGCAGGCTCCCGATGCGCTGGGACCACGCAGGCTCCTGGGCCGGGGTGAGTCAGGCTCAGGGCTCATCACTGCTCTTCCCAATCCCCTGCTCTGCTGCAGGTCATGGAGATGACGTGCTGGGGACACGGCTGTGTGGTCGCTGCAGGGTGGGAGTGCTGTGGCTCTGCTCCTGCCCCAAGGCCCCCGTGCAGCGTGGCTGTCACTGCCCTCCTTAGCAGGACTCATTCCATCTGATATCACCAAGTGGCTGCACCTTTCCTTCTCCCAAAGCCAAACACAGATCCCACTCTTGACACCTTCTCATCCACCTTGGACAATGCTCTGCATTTCCCTGCATTGATTTTTTTTTTCTTTTGCTGGCTGCTGCACCCCTCCTTTGTGCTCCAAGTCTGCTCACTGCTCATCGGGTGGGGACCTGTGCTGCTCACACCAGCGCTTGTAATGTCTGGCCTGCAGCTCTGCCAGAGGCCAGAATTGGCTCTCGGTGCACGGCTGGATCGCGAGGACGGTGTTAGATGGAGGGTGGAGTGAGCGAATACCCCTCTCTTCCTACTGTGCTTTCAGGAAATGTCTCTAATGCAGCTGTAAGTGTGAATGAAGTCAAAAGGATGGATCGGTGCCCCCGCTCCAGCCCACCCCACTTGTCGGGGCCCATCCAGAGTCCCCACCCTATTGTTCTGCTTCAGCTCCTCCGTTTCGGGGCAGGGGCCCTGCTCTGCACTCAGCATCCCACTCCCGAGAGGAGGAGCTCTCCCGAAAACAAAGACACAGCGAATAGTTTTCCTTTCCCCACCAAGCCAACGTTCCAATTCCTCCTTCCTTTCCCTTCCCTTCCCTTCCCTTCCCTTCCCTTCCCTTCCCTTCCCTTCCCTAGGTGTGTGTGCAGCTCTTGGCCCAGCTGGAAGCGAGCAACTGCAAGACTCGGGCCATTAATCATTTGCCAGAAGAGCTGAGTATTGGGTATAAGTAGCAGAGCTGTGCTTGCAGCTTCCTTAAAGCCGAGCAGGATCCGCGTGGGCCAGAGTGCCGAAAATTACCTCTCTGGTAGGCTAAGGGAGCATGTCCTGCTTGGAGCAGCCCCTCCTGGAAGAGGACGCGGGCTCTCAGGCACAAGAACGTCATCAGGAGTCCCCTAAGTGGCAGCATTTCACTGTAGAGCAAAACAGAGCGTTTGTCCCTCCCTGAAGTGGCTGCTGGAAATGGTGTGAGCCGCTTCCCGCCCTGCCCCGAGCCCGGAGCGCGCTGCCAGCGCGGTTCTTGTGGCGGGGGGGAAATGCCAGTGTGGGTAACATCTCTGGGGCTGTGGTGTCGCAGCCAGCCAGGCTGTGGTGGCATTTTTCTGGTGTTATTCCATTGCCTGCTGTATCCCCACCCTCTGTTTTCAAGGGAATTCAGCGCTGGCCCGATGGAGCAGCCAGCAGTTGGAGGAGCTCCTCCCTGCACGCGGCAGCCCCGCGAGCTGCCCTTTTCACCAGGGCTTTGTTAGTTCAAAGCAGAGCAGCTTCTCTTTCCCCTTCCAAAACTGAGGAGTGCCAGAGTGCTCAGAGCTTCCCAGCAGCATCCAGGGCTGGTGAGGCGTGCGAGCAGCACCGGGGCAGCTGGGCACTGACGTTGCTCTGTCTGGCTTCTGGTTTGTGGAGCAGAGGTTTCTCATCCCATGGCTCTGACTCAGGTGTCTCTTTCCTCTGATGTGGGCAGCCATCACTGCAGCTTTTGCCCTGGGCACGCTGTTGTTTTGTGCCCCTCAAGGGGTATGGGAGTTGTGGGAGAGCTCCCCGAGTGTTGCTACAGGTACTGTGGATCCCTGGGATGGGAAAAGCAGTGTTGCAGGAGCAGCATCTCCGTGTGCTAAAGTTCCCCTAAAATTGGTGGGATGAGCATTCAGTTTGTGTTCTAGACTAAAAAGCCTGAAGGAAATGAAACACACACACAACTTGACTCAAGCCAGTGTGTGCACTTTAACTCCAGTTTTGGGCTGCTGCTGGGTGTCAGCTCGAGGACCGTCAGCTCTCTGCTCCCCATCCAGCTTCATGTAATAGCAACACCAAATTCCTTTGGCACTGGATGCTTAGGAGGGATCTTTTGTGGTATTTATTTGGCTGCATTTTCCTGGCCAAACAGCCTTGCCTGAATTCAATACCGTTGTGCCACTGGCAGTAACCACTCTGACCAGTTTACCTAGAGCAGGATCCCAGTTCAGCAGGTTGGGATTATCACCCGCTGAGAATCGCTGGTGTTTGAGGAAGTGAAAACTCCCGTGGGGAGGCTGCGAGCAGTGGCCAGGTGGGAGCTGTGCTGCTTTAGGAGGTTTTAGTGGTTCTCATTAAAACAGTCTCCTGTAGACTCAGTTTCCTAAAAGAAGAGGAGAAAATTCCAAACGCTTTCATCCCAGTTCAAATATCCACCAGGGCAGGGAACTGTGGAACTTACGGTGGGATCTCAGATGACATTCTCTGGAAAGAAAACTTAATAGAGTGCAAGTATGAAATGCTCAGGCCAGAGCAGCTGTGCCCTCTGCAAGGGCTTGGCCAGTGCCTGCACCTCTCCCTCGCTTGTGCTGGCTGAGGAATGGCAGAGAAGGGGAAATCAGAGATTTGCTGGAGGAGCCCCTCCACTTTTGAAGCCTTTGGCACCTCCCTGAGATATTTAAATGACAGACAGACATATAGGGATCTGTAAATACTCATTTGGTGCCAACTAAACCACAAAGAAGATACAGCATTTGTGGTCCAAGGAAGTTTAAATATTTGTGGTCAAACTTAAAATTCGACATAAAACTCTCATCTGCGATGGAAGGCAGCCAGGAACTGCATGGAGAACGTATAAGCTGTGTAAACTCACAGAAATGGCTTCCCAGCCAGCTCTGCCAGGACCAGGCAGAATATTCCAGCTCTTGTCTCTTCTCTCCCCCACACTTGGTCAGGAGTCAAGTTTGTGAGGGATGGTTGCCCTGTTTACACCTCCAGGAGTGGAAGTCCACCTGAAGCAAAGGTGATACTGGAAGGGCAAGAGGTGGATGGTGCAGGCAGGGCAGGTGGGGGCTGTCAGGGTGAGCTCTGGTTTGCACCTTTTTTTTTACTATTTTTGTATTGTAGATTGCCATCCCTGCTCCCCAGTTCCTGTGTTACACTTTTCCTTCCACCACTCAACTTCCCACTGTCTCAGCACTCTGTGATATTGGTTCTTTGTCCAGTGGGACAGGAATCTCTGAGTTACTCTGTGGGTCAGATCGTGGGGCAGTTTCTCATTGTCTCCGTAGGAAAGTCCTCAGGAAAGAGTTTGTGCTGTTGGTGAATCTTCAGGGTTTCCTCCTTGTGAGCCCCCCAGCAGGGCCAGCTCCCTCCTACCACAGCTCCAGAGACACATTTTGGAGCAGGGAGGGTGCCAGATAACCACAGCACTGTCCCCACAGCGTGGGCAGCCTGGACTGGCTCCTGCCCTTTTTTTTCCCCTCCACATATCCTGCAGAAAGGGCTCTCACTGTCGCAAGAGCGCCCTGAGATTTGCAATCGAGATGTTGGATTGAACATTCATCAGCCGCATTTCCCAAATTCCAGGAGAGACAGATCCCAGTCCTGGCACAGGAACACAGGCTCCGGTCACCAGTGTGGCCCCACGAGCAGATGTACCCGAAAAACACCCGGGGTGGAGGGGTGTGGGGGTGGCCCTGCCTTGTCCCCAACGCCAGAGTGGTGGCCTCAGAGGAAGGGCAGCGTGTGGCTGCTGAGAGCACAGCGTTTGCCTTTCCCTTACTAAGCAATCCTCCCTTCCTCCACCGAAGAGCCTGCTAACCACTTTCTTATCTGTCTGAACTCTGCAAAACAATCTCTGGCAAGGCAGGCATCCTCCGAAATGGCAGAGGAAATAAATTCCCCCAGTCCCCGAAAAGGAAAAGACTGGAGGCTCCTGCGGCAGGGAGAGCAGCCCATGCCCTGTGAAAGCTGTCAGTGGTGCCATGTTGGCTTTGCTGAGGATAAGGAGCTTGCCTTCCTCCTTCCCCAGCCTGGGAGCACGGGTTAGGGGCAGGATTTCAGGGATTTGTCTTCCCCGGATCGTGTTCCGGTAGGATTTGCAAGGGAGGAGCAGAGTGGCCTCCTTCAGGCTTGGCTTTACTCTGTGGCCTGACTTCTTCTCTTTCTTTTCTCGGGAAGTCTGGGGATGTGCTGGGAGCTGGGATGGGAGAGAGGAAGGCGCTGAGGTGGCTGCAACAGGGAGTCCCTGTGTGTGACTCACTATTTCTCCAGGAGTCATCTGCCTCTTCCACAGCTGTGATTTTTCAGCTCCTCATTCGAATGACAGACAATTGAAATGTGTGGTCCTGTGCTCAAGGCTTCACCCCGAAGAGCAGAAATGCCCTGGATATGTCACTGCTGTGGGGATCAGCACATGTGGCTGTGGTGGGAGGAAGCAAATGCTTTCTCCAGTGAAAATTCCTGCAAAAATTCCTGCAGAGTCTGGAGGCACCATTTTGCACTGTGGAAGAGCCCACGGCCCTTGCTGAGCTGTTGGCAGCAATGCCTGAGGACACGAGGATAATCAGGCACTCACAAACCATTACTCACTGGAAACTTCCTGTATCCCATCATCTTCTCTGGGACTGCTCTGATGGGGGTAAAATTAAACAAGCTGAAGAGCCACCTCCTGCCTACGAGGTGTCGGATGCAGCCTGGAGCCAACTGCTCCGTGCTGCAAATGCTGCTGCTCCCTGGATCTGACAGTGAGGTTCTTTAGCACATTTAACAGGTGAATAAGACATTAGGGCAAGTCTTTCCAAGCATCAGTGAAAGCCAAAAGCTTGGTTTGGAATCCGTCAGGAACTTTCCTCTCTAGGCTTTGTAGCTCCAGGGAAGCAGTTGGTCCTTGGCTGGGCTGTGTTAGCCCTCCAGGCCATCCTGGGCACAGGAACTTTAGGTGGATCTGGAGGATGGGTTTTCATCTGGAACATCTGCTTCAGGCAGCTTTGGTGTTGATTAAAGGTTCCTGCAGGACCCTCAGAGGTATTTTGGCTCCGAGCCCCAGAGCTGCTCACAGCTTCCCCCTGTGTCACTGGGTCTCACCCTGATGTCCTACAGCGGCCAGCAGTGACAGGTACCAGAACCTTGTCAGGAATCTGTGCAGGCTACTCAGGGCTTCTTCTGGTCTCTGACCCCAAAAATTGGGTGACTCAGCTCAGATCCGTCACTTTGTACCTCTGTGTCACCCATGTGTATTCTGTGCATCACTGCATGGCTGAGGCAAGCCCAGCAACCCCTGGTGATGGTGGGCAGCTGGCTCCCTTTCCGTGCTGCTTTCCAGCTTTAAAGGCCAGTCCTGGCTGAGCTGTGTGGCCTTTAAAGCTGGAAAGACAGAGGTGTTTGCCAGGCCAAAGCACATCTGCTGTGATGACTCGTCTGAGACCGTGTGCCCCAGTGCAGAGGCTGGAGCTGTGCCTGTGTGAGGCTCAGGATGCTGGGAGAGAGTTTAGCATGAGACATGGCCATGGTTCTGCAGCTTGTGGCCATGGGGAAGAGCAGCTGGAATGGTTCTTCTGGACTTCTCTGTCTTCCTTGGGTGTTTTCTCATGCTCCTCTTTGTGATGGAGCATCTGGCATGGATGTGGTGGATCCTTTCCCCGGATGTGCTCTCTGGTTGGTACACAGGGTCCAGCAGTGAGATCCATCCAAGCCAGAGGTGCCTTGGTTTGCTCCCTGCTGCAGCCACAGTTGCTCTCTTGGGTCACTCACAGCATTGCAGGCACGTGGGAACCATGTCCACCAACCCTGCTTGTGGGACTGGTCGAAATTAAAAGTTTCTCTGGGTGACCTGTGGCTGCAGGCAGCTCTCAGCTGCCGAAACCAGGTTTACACCCAGCTGTGAGTGCCTCTGCCCAGCTGTGATGGACACCTTGGTTCTCCCTACCCAGGTGGCCAAACACCTCCAAGCTGCATTTGGGGCTGGGCAGAGCAAGGGGCTCCTCGGGTGGGGGAACAAGCCCAGAGGAGCTGGTGATGAGTCCTGGGTTAAACCCAGCCCAGCTTCTGTGCAAGCCTGTGAGATAAAAACCCAGAAGCGATGAGACCAAAAGCTCTTTCCTCGGTGCTCCTCCTCCGAGCTGGCTCCCCAGGGATGGGAGGAGGCAGCCCAGGGCACAGGGAGGCATTGAGCCGTGGCCTGCCTGGATGTTTTAGCAGGGTCAGTGCAAACGTTTCAGCTGGGCAGTGCAGTTGCTGCGTGGTTTAGATTGTTTGGGGCTCACTTGGTTTCAGCATCGTTCAGCTAAGACATGTTTTAAAATGATGTGGCAAAAACAGTGTTATCCCCACGCTGGATCGTGCTGGAGCTTGGCTCCGAGTCCCAGTCCTATCCCGTTCCCATCTCCGAATCTGGGATGGGATCTCTCCATGCTATGACTCAAGCTTCTCATGTCCTTTTCCCCTTCTGAATCCAGCTGTCAGGATGTTCTGGTGTCTCCCCCTCTCACACAGAAATGCAGAGCCGGCAATGGCAGCCCGTCCTCTGAGCAATCCCTTCTCCAGAGCCCCCCGTTTCCTTGTGGAGCCTCAGATTTTGCCGAGGGAGAAGCTGCCAGGATCCCTCCACACACCTCCAGCAGCAGCGTGGCATTGCCAGAGGCTGCCGTGGGTGTGGGACAGCCCCGTCCAGCCCCCGTCCCCCCCGGGATGTGGCAGGTCCCCAGGCTGAGCAGGGCTCCCCGGGCCAGCTGGCTGGGCTGCCGGAGGCTCTTTGGACTAGCTGAAGGAATCTGCATTCCTGCCTCCCAGTTGTTTGCTCTTTAGGACGCTGTGTAAAATTAACAAGTTGTAAAAGTTGATTGAAGGCGGCGGAGGGTGTGACAGCGATTTTCGGAGCTGCGGGAGAGCCGCGTGCGGAGCAGCGGGGCCGGCCCGGGGGCAGAGGCGCGGCCCCCCCGGCTCCAGGCGCTCCTGTGACCCAAAGCGAGAGCCGGGCTGGTTTCTGGTGCTGTCACCAGGTGCAGGTGTCCCCTCAGGCACAGAGCTCGCAGCTCTCGGAGCAAGCCCTTCCCTCCCTTTAAATCTCCCGGAGGACGCGTGGTGATGTGGTGTGGGAGTCCTCCACCCTCCACAGCGCTCAGGGAAGCTTTTCCCTTCTGCCTGTTTTATCAGTGGGGGGAAATAGAGGGACAATAGAGGGGATCAGCTTCTTTAGATCCTGGTTAGACTGGGGGAACCCCGCTCACCGCTGGCAGGAGGTGACACTTGCGAGGTCCTGGTGGCACTGGCACTGCAGAGTGGCTTTGCAAACACAACAGCTGGTACAGTTAATGCGCAGCCCAGTGGGTCTCAACAGGCAGTTAGCGTGTGTTAATGTGTGTCCCGCTGTGTCTTACTCAATGATCAGTATGTTAATGTGTGACCCATGAATTAGCAGTTGGCTAATGAGCCTCAGCAGCGTGGCCAAGCAGCCGCCAGCCCCCAGTGGGTGGCTGCTGCTGGAGCTGGTGGTGAGCCTGTCTGATGGAGCAGGAGATTAGAAATATCCCCCCTCCCGCCCCGATGGGATCGGGCTGGCAATCGGGGCTGCTGCAGCGGAAGCCACCTTGGTCCCACGCCTGGTCCCCAGCCACGTGTCCCCGAGAGGCACCGCGGTGGCGAGGGGCTGGGCAGTGGCTCTGGGGAACTGAGCCCGGGTCACGGACGGGGGCACCAGACCACTTCAGCAATTCTCGGTTTCGGTTTTCCTTTGCGAGCGGCTGCGTTCGTGTCAGGCCTATTTTCATACCCAGCAGTGACTCGGAGCCAGGCTTTCGGTTCCTGCTGTCACTCTGCACAGAGGGGGAAGGGCTCTGTCCCCTGCTGGGGCAGGGTGCCTGCTGCCACACCACCAGACACATCCCTCCCGTGTCACTTCATACTGCCATTCCTTTGGGAAGGTCGGGCACAGCTCCTGGTGTCCTCACCACGCACCTCCAGCATCACCACGTGCCCCCGCGAGCGCCTTCGCGGCCATCCCGGTTATCCCGGCGCTGCCACTCGCGTTTCCACCCCGAAACAGGAAGTTTCTGACACAAGTGGGTTGCTCGGCGGCACGCAAGATCCTTCTCTGCTGTTCTGGAGAGACCTGGGTGCCAGTCACGGGTCACTTCTTTCCCAGCCTGGCTGCCGGCAGCCCGGGGCTCTGCCGTGTCCTCCCCGAGCAGGGCTGCACGTGACGGGGATGTGCAGAGCGTTTGCTCCTTCCCTGTTTTTCATTCATGTGGGCTGGAAAAATGTGTTCATGAGACGAGTTGCTGTGGCATTATGTCATGGGCCTTTGGTTGGGCTCTTTTCTCCCCAGCAGATGAGCTGGATTTAAGCATGTGCTGTGCTGGCTTGGCAGGAAATCGGGTGTTTCCTACTGGTTTCTTCTTCAGGAGAGGGAGGAGTGATCCCACCTGCCCTCGCCCGCAGCCCCAGCCAAGGGTGAAGGGAGCTCTTCTACATTTTGCCCCATCGTTCCCAATCCAAGAGGCTCAGATTTAAGCCTTTGTGGAGCAGTGGCTGCGCTGCAGATCTTTCAGCACTCAGCCCCTCCTGAAAATCTCATGGATGTGGCTTTTATTTCCAGAGGTGTCTTCAGAAATCCCTCAGGAATGGTGTCAGGATGGGGCACCCATCTCTTCCCAAGTTACTCAGGCGGTTCCTGTGTCCCCTTCCCTGCTGCTGCTGCTCTTGGCTGCATCCTGGCATCCCCTGGCACATGGCTGGTGGTGGTGGGCACTCTGCTTGCCCAGCAGCCTGGGCACAGCAGAATTTCAGATGCCCAGACTGGAAAATCCCAGGGCAGAAGTTGCCCCGTGTGAGTCAGGCTGGGTCTCTGTGGCATCAGCCCGTAGAGCCTGGGGGTGAAGCCAGTGCTGAGGTTTCCACCACTTCCCTCAACTGCAGCCCAGAGCTCTCAGGAACTTTCAGGAGGGATGTTTCCCATGACAGCCATTCCCACTTCGCTCATGTTCTCTTTCCTTTGGACTTTCCCCTGCACACAATTGTTCCTAAAGGAGAGCCAGGAGGATGGGAATGTTCCTGTGGTGACACTTGCAGGGATTTCTCCTGGCTGGATGTCACAAGCAGCAAAAGGCTGTCCTGGGAAAGAGGGTCCCCAGCAGCTCCTGGAAGTGCTGAGCTGGTGTCACCTTATCCTTTGCTCACCTCAGTCCCATAGGATGCATTTTATAAGTGAAAAATCAGTGGTTATGAATCTGTTGCTCCTCAAAATACCAATTCTTGTGATCACCCTGCGCTCACCAACCTCCTGCAGCAACATCTGCCTCTGTAGGGAGGGACTGAGGAGGACAGGGCTTCTCCTCCTACCCCCGAGCAGCTACAGGAGGACAGAGGATTCCAGGGGGACACCTTCGAACAGAGGCCACCCCAGCTGCGGGTGCACGAGGGTGCCTCTCTCGGGCAGCAGCCGTGGTGGAAGGTTGGAGGTCAGAGGAGGGTCAGGTTTTTGACACGCACTGCAGCAACACGGTGGTTAAAATTAGCCCACAGAGAGGAAACTGGCAGTGCTGTGGAAGAGCAGAAGTTTCCTCTCACGGCCGCCTGGTGCAGCGGGGCCGGTGCCGCTGCCAGCCCTGGCTCACTGGGGCACAGCCCCGCTGGGGACAAAACGGTGTCCACCACACCAGGACTGGGCCTGGCATCACATGGTGTGTGCGTGACCTGACCCTCTCCCCAGCTTCAGAATCCCAGTCCTGGGAGCCTGCAGAGACCTTTTTGGGCTGGGGGTCTCTGAGATTGCTTTGGTCTACAAGCACAGCAAATCCAGGGTGGTTTGCGGGGCAGGAGAAGCTCAGGCATCAACACAGATTTTGTGTCCATAACATGTAGCACTTTTATTCTCATTTGCTGACTTTCTCCCTATAAATCTGCAGCTCCCTGGGTGTGACACTGGTCAGCAGGAAGCACCAGGGGAGAGCTGTGCAGGTGCAGAGCTCTGCTGCAAGGGGATGAGGGCTGAGCCAACGCCAGGCGTGGCGGAGGTGCCGGCCCAGGCTGTGCCGCGCGGGACAGGGCTGTGGAGGCACCGGGCTCCCAGGCTCTGGAAACTCCATTTGAGAGCCTCATAAATTGGATAATTACCCGAGCTATTGAGTTTCCTTCAGGCCAGATCCGTCCCAGCCTCCCCAACGTGGCTCCCCAGTTGGTCTGTGAGATGGGCCCGTGGGACGGGGTCGGGCTGGAGGTGAGATGGGGCTCAGATTTTCTCAAATGCCCCCATGCTCTCACTCTCACACCTGCATTCCTCCACAGCTTTTGGGAGGGAAATCCAGCAATGAAGCCAAAATGAAACGGGGATAGGCCACATCATTGATCTCTCGTGGTTCAGCAGGATTGTCCCCATTTGCTGGGGCTGGTCAGGGGGCTGGCTGTGCCCTGGCAGTCCTGCAGCCCTCGAGTGTGCAGAGGAGGCAGGACAGGATCAGTGTTGAGTGTCCGGACTTTGACTGACTCGTTTTTCCTGGGGACTGTGAAACAAAGCAAAGCCCTTCCACCCGTGTTTAGAAGAGGGGCACCCTGCACATCCCTGCAGTGCTGCCTGCATCCCGCTGGGCCTTCTATCCCCAACATTTCCCCCTGGTCGTTACTCATCCGCTCCCCTTTGCACTGACTTTGTTTTCCTTTCCCTCTCCCCAACCCCCTCGTCCTCACCCCGTAGGTTATTGCAGCCGACTGCAAGAGGGTCACAGTTCTGAAGTATTTCCTGGAAGCCCTTTGTGGACAAGAAGAGCCTTTGCTGGCATTCAAGGGTGGAAAATATGTGTCAGTGGCACCCGTCCCAGACGCCATGGGAAAGGAAATGGGAAGCCAAGAGGGAAAACAACTGGAAGATCAGGTACCGTGCGGGAAGAGCGCGCCTCGGTGAAGGAAGAATCACCCCTGTGGGGCCCAGCCTCTGCCTGCCCTGCAGCTCCCGCTATTTATAGCTGGCCTGGCTGCGTGTGCATTTTATGGGGGGGGAGGATGGGGGGGGAAAAATGGTGCACAGCCCTTGTCTCCCGAGTGTGCTTCGCTCGTGCCCTTTCCTGCCAGCCCAGCCCGCCTGCCTCTATCTCGCACGCCGCTATGAGTTCCAGATGCTGCTTCTTTCATACCCAGGCTGGGGGGAGCTTTAATAACGTGCAGCACCGCGGCCCCGGGAGAGGAGGTGGGCGAGGGGGTGTCAGGGTTCAGCTTCAGGATCAAGTTTATAGCCATGGAGCTCATTGTGGTGGAGGCCTGAGCTCCAGCCTCCAGCACACGTACAGGAAGAGCTGACATTGGCGCCCCGTCCCTCCCCTGCCTCTCACATCCTGATGTGATTAAGGAATTCAACTCTTGTTTTTCTGCCCTTGCTTGTTCCTGTAGGCCTTGCTTCACTCCAGGCTCCGTGTGTGTGTTTAAGGGCCCTGCCAGCCGCTCTGCAGGTTGACTCCTTTCTTCTGTTTAATCTTGCAGTTGGAAAGGCCAGGGAAACAGGAGAGAGGAGCAGAGGCGTTGGGAACGGGAAGCTGGGTGGCCTGGTGCTGCCCAGGCTCACTCTGGCTCCCGTCCCTGTTCTGGGGCTGGGCACTCAGAGCCAGAGGGATAACACCCTGTGCAGGGGCAGCACCTTGTCACTGTCCTGTGGGAACTGAAAGAGAAGCCCAGAGCAGCGCTGTACTCAGCACCCTCCTTGTCCCAGCTGAGAAGGGGACAACAAATCCCCAGGCTGCAAAAATTGTCTCTTTAAGTGGGAGACCTGGATCTTTGTCCTCTTCTGGCGTGTGCGATATGGAGAGGTGTTTAGGTATTTCCCAGTGTCCTGACAGGGATGGTCCTGTTCTCTGAAAGGCTCTCTTTATTGGGTCAGTCCCTCCAGTTGCTGTGAACAAGCACAATACGAGGATAGCTCCCTCCTGCCCCATCCCCACAGTCTCTGCTCAGCTGTGGGAATCTCTCCATGAGCTCATTGTGCAACCCTGGAGCTTCCCTCTTGGGCTCTGGTCTCAAGGGTGCTTGCAGCTTACCAGAGGGACCAGCACCACTGTGGGCAAGCAGGTCCTGACCCCCCACAGCAGATCTGCATCAGACAGAGGCTTTTCCCCACGGCCCTGGTGTGACACTCTCCCTCCGGCAGCATCCCCCCATCCCCTGTGGTCCAGGCTGTCCCAGCAGAGGGAAGTGAGCCTGAGGGCTCCCATCTTCCTCGTTCCCATGGCTGAAAGGTCACAAGGAGAGAAGAGAAGGTGGTTCTGTGGCCTGGGTGAAATGATTGAGTGCACGACTGTGCAGTGCTGGGGTTGTTCTAAATAAAGACCTCGAGTCCCTTCTGCTGACACGTGTTGTGGCAGCCTGCACAGGGCAGGGAGTGTAGCTGTGCTCTTAGCCCTCTGTGCAGGATCTGTCTCCTGCAGCCCTCCAGGGGCTCAGAGCCAGTTTTTCTGGCCAGTTGCCATCTGGGAACTCTAGCCAGCCCCATCACAACCCTTAGATTTTGTGCAGAGAAGGGAGGATGGGTAATGGCATGGCTTGGGAAGGCCACCCATGATCACTGGGGAGCAAGGTTGACTGCATGGGATGAGGGGTCTGCAGGCAGCAGTGGAGAGCTGGGCTCCTGGGCAGCACATGTGGGACACGTGTTGAGGAACAGGGACTTGTGGGCTCCCCTTTGGGTGCCGAGTCACTGGGGAGAGCAGCAAAGCTTGGGCAGAATTTGACTGTGAGTGATGCCCAATTAGACACCAGCCAGCACCTCCCACCCTCCTGTATCCCAGAGATTGGGGTACATGGGGACAGGCCAGCATGGCCTCCACCTGAGGTAGGAACAGCATGGCTCCTTCTGGGGTCTCCAGGTAGTGCAGGCATACTGGGAAGGGTCTGCAGAACTGGTGGGGAGCCCCAGGGAAGGGTCTCTAGGAGAGGAAGAAGATGCATCATGTTCCAGATGTACTCATTTGGGCAGAAGGTTGGAGAACCAGGGACCCTTGAATTCAGCAAAGACAAGGTTCCTGGACAGCAGGAGCATGGCAAAGGCTGACTAGAAGTAGGGTGGAAATGTTGACAGAGGAAGTCATGAACTGTTGAAATGAGTGACCTTGAGATGCAGTGGATGTGGAGCTTTAAAATCAAGATTTTGAGCATCTCCTTCTGAAACATCTGCTGAAGAGCAGCTGGAAGTTTTGGGGTGGGTGCAGGAATCTCTCTGGCCTACTCAGAGATCAGAGTGGAGAAGGGCACCTGCGTTCATGGATCTGAGGTCCCTGTCAGGATGAGCAGCCCGTGTGCTCTGTGGGATGAGGCAGCAGTGTTAGAGGAGCCTCATACACCCCTGGTGCAGGCAGGTGGGAAAAAGCAGCCTGAACAGGGATATGCAGCCTGAACAGCCAGGCAAGGCAGAGAGACAGGGAAATACCATGATTTCACAGAACTGGAGGCTATAAAACATCAGTGACTCACCCAAGGCTGTGGGAAGAGTTTTCCAAGGTGAGGAAGAGGGTGTGATTTTAGAACAGATCATAAAGCAGGGCTGCCCTTGCCCAGCCTGGTTGCTGCCTTTCCTGCCCTGTTACCTCCTGTCTCACCTTGTCATTTCCTGAATGTTTACTATTTATTTGGCTTCTTTTGGATGTTTAGACATAGTCAGTCACCCATCAGCAAGGGGTGATGGACTGTGCCTGACAGGGATTTGTCTGCTGGAAAACAGAGAGCAGAGCGATAACAATCCGTGCCACCAGCATTCCTTACAATGACTGCCCTCCTGTTTTTCTCTCTTTCTGCATTTCCTGGAAGAAGGAGGATGATGTGAGGATTGAGGCCTTTGAAGATGACTCTGAGACTGAAGGCAGTGGAGGAGAGATGGACATCAAGGAGCTCAGAGCCAAAAAGCAAGCACTGGCCAGGAAAGTGGCTGAACAACAGCGCCGTCAAGACAAGATTCAGGTAGGATGGGCTGATGCCACCTCACTGTGCCAAGGCTGTTTTCCTGCCATGATTGACCTCCTGGGATGTCCCATAGCACCTTGACCTTATTTGGTGTAATGTCAAGTGCTGCCTCTGTGAAACCCAGCAGCAAACTTAGCTTTGGCCCATAAGAAGGTCCAAATCTGTGTTTCTGTCCCCACCCTGAGTAAGATCTCCCTCCCAGGCCTTGAAATGAATGCTTTGAGGTCTCCTGGGATCCCTATGGAGCTGCCAGCACACCCAGGAGTGGCAGGGCAGTGCTTTAGCTGCTGGCTGTAGTGCCCTGTGTGCCAGGCACTGAGCTGTGCCCCAGGGCAGCAGCTCCTGTGTGTGTTTCAGGGCAGAGGCTCCGTGACAGGGAGATCTGGTGAGAAATTCAGCCTTCCTGTGCAGTGGGGCACAGGCAGACAGGGAGAGGGTGGGACGTGAACGGCAGAGTTCATGCAGGAGCCAGCGGTGGAAAAATAGTCTGTGATCTGCTGCTGCAGCCAGAACGTTGCCATCGTTATGCGGACAAACAGAAGGGATGCAGGTGATCCTGGCCTGATGTGAGCATGTTTCCCAGTGGGAACTGGTGAAGTAAACTGGTTGGACTGGGAGCAGACGCCTGGCGATGCACCCTGTTGCTTTAAGAGCAATCTCACATGCATGGATGGCTGTTGGCTGCCTCCTCGCTCGCAACCCCTCTTCCTCCAGCCTCGCGGCCCAGATGAGGATTTCTCAGCAGAGGAAAAATTCTCCCTGGCTCCCCTCCCCCTCACCTCCGCCCTCTCTAATGCCCAGGGCCCTTCACTTCCATAATTCTTCATTTTCCAGCCTTGAACGTAAGCCAGACACATCTGTCTGGCCATATGCGTGAACTCTGCAGTGTGTGCCGAGGTGGTTGTAAAACAGGGCTGCTGAAGGCCCTACTGGGAGAGCCTGCACATGTGTACCCTCGGGCTACTGGCACCAGGCCCAGAACCACTGCGCTTCGCTTTTCCAAACCCACCCCAACCTTTGCAGATTTCGCCTTTTTTCCCTTTTTCTTTCCTTTCTATTTTTTTTTTTTTCGTTTGAATTCGGAGCAGTCCGTATCAAGGCGAAGGTAGAGAAGTTTGTGTGCCGGGAGGGAGGGGCCGCCCCCGCAAAGCGAGTCCATTATTGTTGGCAGGTACCTGGGTCACGTTAATAGGAGGAGGAAGAAAGCAGCGACCAAACGAGCGATAGATTGGAGAGATGGGCTGTAAATTAAAGCAGCCTGAAGCCTTCCAGCCTCCCGTGGTTGTTAAGCGGGAGGTGTAAGTAAATTCCCCACTTCCCAGTGCCTTGTACAGACACAGCAAACAGGAACTGCACATGTTCGGGGAGGGCAGCGCGCCGCGGATCCCGGCGAGCGGCGCAGCTGCAGCGGGGCCCCCCGGGATGGCCGCTGCCCATTCTGCGGGGAGAGTGGGGGCTGCCTGATGTGTCAGGGGCTTTCTCCCCCCGGCCTGCTCCTCCCTTCCTCCCCAGCCGTGCTGGGGCCGATGCTCGCAGGCAGAGAGAGGTCAAAATGAGGGTGTGGGCAGCTTCAGGGGCTGCACAGCTGAGAGCTGAGGTGCAGTTGGAGTCTGAAGGCACGGGGTGGAGGAGAAGTCCTTGGGGTTTCAGTAAAGTCATCCAGGCCGTAGCTGGCTGGGAATGGCCTGGAGCAGAACATGTGTGCTTGCCCCAGTCCTCTCCCTGCCCGGGTACTGACCACGCAGCTGGAGCAGCAGAGGAGCTTGGGTGGAAAATGCTGCCGGGGGAGGGAAGGTTGGAGCCAGCTCAGCATCCACCCCCTTCACTTTCCCTCTTAACCTGTGATCCTTGACCTTTCTGCTCTTCCCAACAGATTTAGTGTTTCATGGGAGCTGGGGACCTTTTCCCTTCCCTGTTACAGCCTCTCATTCACTGCTCTCCTAGGGAGTGTCAGCTGCTCTCCAAGTCACCCTTTCATTTTTCTGGGGATAAGCCACAGCTCCATCCAAGTGCAGCAGATGTGACTCCTGTCTCAGCACACAGCACTCAGCTCCCCACACAGCACTGGGGACTCAGGTCCAGGTGCTGTGGCTGCCTCCTGTGGAATCAGTGATGGTTTGTGCAGTCCCCCAGGGTGCAGGGCAAAGCCTTCATCCCCTGGCTGTGTGGTTTCTTTCTGTGCCCAGAAAGAGTGCGGTGTCACCGCTTCACCGTGGACTTCTCACAGATAAAGTCACTCACTGCCTTCTCCCCTGATGATTTTCCTACCTTTGCCCTGCCCCCAATCTCTGGCAGCCCAGCTCTGCTGCTGATTGACACCTTGAGTGGGATTTGAGCTTCACTGCTCTCCTTAGGTCCCTGTCCCTGTCCCGGCTGTGTGCAGGACTGTGGCTTGAGCTGCTGGGGAAGCACAGGTCCAGGCAGGATAAATGGCAAAGGGGGTGGCCCTCGATCGGCACCAGCGTTAGAGAGAACTCAGCTCAGCTCCATTGCCCTACACAAGCACAGACCCCAAAACCATTACTCTGAGAGGAAATAGAGACCAGAGCAGGGTGAGGTCTCTTGTGTCCCTGGGCAGCTCTAGATGCAAAGCAGCTCCCTGGCTCCATTGCCAGCCAGCCCCTGTCCTCACCACATTCCCACACTGGGACAGAGCTGGTGACAGCTGGTGACAGCAGTGATGCATCAGGACGAGGTCAAAGACCAGGCACAGCCCTGGGTGCTGCTCAGGTGTTTGGAGGGAGGCGAGGCCAGGCAGGCAGGTGGACAAGAAGAGGTGGCAGCGACGCTGCTGGGGCAAGTAGCACTCTCAGGCAGGGCTGTCCCCAAGCCCCAGCGTGTCCTGCTGCTTGGCCAGCCCTTGGTCCATGCTGTTCAGCGTCCCCTGTCCTTTGTGCCGCCGCTGCGCGCTGGGAGCGGTCGAGTTTCCTGACCGGTTGAAAACATCCCACCTGAAACATAACAGGCTCTTCCTCTGGATGCTGCTATTGTTTTGCTCAGCATTACAGAAGCAGCTCAACCGGGGCGGCCAATTATGACATGTCTTCCCAAAATAGCCGCTCTCCTGTCCCTTCTGAGCCCACGGAACGGCCGCCCCCTTAAGATGCAGCCGCTCCTTTGTGGCGGTAGTGTGAGTAAGTGGCTAAATTTAGCCGTGTCCCATTCACGCTCTCCCTCCCCGCAGGAACAATGCCGCGGGCGCACACGCGCCGGGCTCAGCACCTGCCTGGGAGCGGGTGCCTGCTGCCTGCGGAAGGCGCACACCCACCCACGGCGGCTCCGCC
>JAHLSL010000039.1:2183413-2220607 GCA_025920805.1 Petroica traversi | reverse complement strand
GGGAGGTGGTGAGCTCACTGTCCTTAGAGGTGTTTAAGGATAGACTGGACATGGCATTCAGTGCTTTGGTCTGGGTGACAAATTGGGGATCGGTCACAGGCCAGACTCGGTAACCTCAGAGGTCTTTTCCAACCTAATTTATCCTGTGATTCTGTGAATATGAGGAACAGCCTCTGCCCTGTGCAGTGACCATGCACTGGCATGGGTGGAGAGTGTGGAGTCTCCCTCGCTGGAGATATTTCAGAACCTCTGGACACAACCCTGAGCCATAAGAATCATCCTGCTTGTGCAGGGAGGCTGGACCAGACGCTTCCAAACTGATTCCTCTGTGCTGACCCCATATCCCACAGGACCGAGGAGCAGGAGGAGGCAGCCCTGCTGCAGTTGTGCCACCAGACACCCACGGACAAGAAGCCAGAGGCTGCAAGCTGGTACCGGGAGCAGGGAAACCGGGAATTCAAGCGGGGCCAGTACCGGGCTGCCCTGAGGCTCTACTCCAAGGTATGAGAGGATCCAGGGGATCCCCACAACACCTCACAGCCACAGGGATCCTGTGAGGGGATCCTGGGGTCCCTCAACACCTCACAGCCACAGGGATTCCGGGAGGGGATCCCCGAGAGGGGATCCTGCAGCCCCTCATGGTTCCTATGAGGGCTGAGGAGTGATTTCTGTGAGGGCATCCCCAAAGAGGGGATCCTGCAGGCCCTGCTAAGAGGGTCCCATGAGGGATCCCCTGAGGCAGCAGCAGTTCTCTGGTCTCTGCAGGCAGCATCCCACGAGCTCCCTGGCAGCCCCGAGGTGTCCGTGTGCTTTGCCAACCGCTCTGCTGCCCTCCTCCACCTGGGGCACTTTGAGGTGAGTGGGGCCAGGGCAGCACCCACAGCACCCACCCCACAAGGTGCTGGGTGCCCCTGAGGTGTTTGATTGTTAGAACAAGAGGCAGCAGATCAGATGTGCTTCCCAAGCCGTGCTTAAAGCATCCATAACTCAACTCTCTGAAGGGCTGCTGCTTTGCTCCCATGTCAGGATGCTTTATTTGGGCAGGTTGGTTATGCACGTGGAATTTGCTGATTAACACACAGAATGCTTCCATGAGGCTGTCGTAGGTGGAATGAAAGAGCACGAGCTGGCTTTCAAGCCCACTTAAAAGGCCTTGTCTTTGTTCCTAGGTTTGTTTGGAGGATATTGCCAGGGCTGAAAGCCATGGCTATCCAGACAGGCTGCTGCCCAAGGTCCTGCTGAGGAAAGCTGAGTGTCTGCTGTGCCTGGGGAGGCTACAGGATGCACAGGATATCCTCAGAGTGCTGGAGAGTAAAATTGCTCTGGATGGGGTCATGACTACACACCTGACACGGCTGAAAAAATTAAGTCAGCTGAAGGTTAAATTAGGTGAGAAAGAGAGGTGTCCAGAGCCTGCAGGAGAAGCTCATGGTGGCATTCAAGGGAAGCCAGAGATCTGGGAAGAGAACAGCAGCATTTCAGGTGCATCTTCATCTCTGAGCTTGAGTTTCGATGCACAGAGAGGACGTCACTTGGTGGCCTCCCAGGACATCGTGCCAGGACAGAGCCTGCTGAAAGAGGAGGCCTTTGTGAGTGTGCTGTGCCCTGGGGAGAGCCTTCCTCTGCAGGAGGGTGACACAGCGTGGGACACTCGAGCCACCAGTGCAGATCTTTACTGCCACCACTGTCTGAGGCAGCTCCTGGCCTCAGTGCCCTGTCAGGGCTGCAGTTATGCCAAGTACTGCAGCCAGCACTGTGCAGATGTGGCATGGCAGCAGTACCACAGGACAGAGTGTTCCCTGGGAGCACTGCTCCTCACCCTGGGGGTCTTCTGCCACGTGGCCTTGAGGACTGTGCTGCTGGCAGGATTTGCAGAGGTCAGCAGGCTGGTGACGTGGTCCCACCGTGGGGACAAGGACCTTCAGATCCCTGAGGCAAGATGGAAACCTCTCAGTGAGGCTGCAGATGCACGAGCTGGTAACAGAGGCATCCCTGGTTGTGACAGCAGTGGTCGGTACCAGAGTTCTTACCAAGCTCTGTTCCACCTTTTGCCCCACACTGAGCAGCACAGCCCTGAGCACAAGTTCCTCTGCACGCTCAGTGTGGTGGCTCTATGCAAACAGCTGCAAGCAGCTGGCCTGGAGGCTGCTGTGTTGAGTCAGGAATTGCCTCAGCAGTGGTCCAAACCAAAGACATTTGAAAAAACCTCGGATGGATTGTCTCCAGAGCTGAAGACTGTGGCAGAAGCAATGCTGAGGCACATGTTGCAGCTGCAGTGTAATGCACAAGCAATCACTGTCATGCAGGAGCTGGGTAAGAGAAAAAAATTTTAAGCCCTACTTTGTTGTCACAGAATCACAGAATGGTTGGGGTTGGAAGGGACCTCTGGAGACCATTCAGTCCAAATCCCCTGCCCAGGCAGGGTCACCTGCAGCAGGTGACACAGGGACACGTCCAGGTGAGTTTGGAATGTCTCCAGACCTCCCTGGGCAGCCTGTTCCAATGCTCTGCCACCCTCAGTAGAAATAAGTTCTTCCTCATGTTGAGGTGGAATTTGTTGTTGAATTTATGGCCAGTACTCCTTATCCTGGCACTGCAGAAAAGAGTCCAGCACCATCCCCTGACACCTGCTTTTGAAATATTTACATTTATTGATGAGATCCCTTCTCAGTCTTCTCCAGACTAACCAAGCCCAGTCTCTCCTCATAAGAGAGATGCTCCAGACCCCTCATCACCTCTGTGGCCTCCACTGACCCTCTCCAGTAGCTCCTCTTTCCTGTCCTGAGGAGCTCAGAACCGTCCTGTCCTTGCTTATCTTCCTTGTGTGAAGTGAGGAGATTGAATTATCAGCTGTAAAAAGCTCCCACTGCAGATGGAAATGACTTGTTTAAAATTTAATGGCCTGTCCCATGCTGGCCTGCTCCTTGGTGCACATGCAGAGTGTGCTTAGCTGTTATTTATTGCAGCAATATACCAGGAACCTTTCTGCCACCGCCTGCCATCGGTCACCGTGCTCCTTGCAGAAATTGTGTGGGTTTGGGAGCATTCAATCTCAACCTGCTTGGTTTTCCTCTCCCTTCAGGGCCTGGAGATGGGGCTGTTGTAGATAAGAAGCCTGTGAGGCTGGCAACAGCTTTCTTCCCTGTGCTCAGCCTCCTGAACCACTCGTGCTGCCCCAACACCAGCGTGTCATTCAGCGGGACAGCTGCCACCGTCAGGGCATCACAGCCAATCCCAAGTGGCCAAGAGGTTTTGCATTGCTATGGTAAGCCCTAATTCTGTGTTTGCCTCAAGGCACAGACATCATTCACCTCTCCTCCTCATGCTGATGGCTATTTATATCATAATTCTCATCTAATTCTCATCTAATGTTGCCAGAGTCTTTGTTTAGCAAAGACCAACGCAGCATTTCCTCTCCTGAGCCCACTGTTAGATTTTCAGTCTCCAGTCATGCCCTCCCCAAAATATACCTGGTGTCAATTGTAACAAAAATCCATTTATTCTGATGTCTAGAACTGTACCTGTTGAGAGATCTCTACCTTTGCCATCCTTTGCAGGGCCTCACCAGTGTAGGATGAGGGTTGCTGAGAGACAGCAGCTTCTCACTCAGTATTTCTTTGAGTGTCGCTGCCGGGCATGCCTCGAGGAGTTGGAGTCTGGTGTCAAGAGTGTGGTGTCCATAAGAAACTCATTCTGCTGCCCCAAATGCCAGGCTCAAATGCAGGTAATTCTCCACAGTTATGACTGTTCACTTAGTGGGGTGTGTAAAGTTTGGGTCTGGGAAAGCCAAGAGTTGAAGACCTCACTTTGATCCCTTTTCAGAAGCCAGAAGCCCCTGTTGAGTCAAGACAGTATCTCACTGTTTCTTCTAAAATCAAATAAGCTGAAAACAATTTACACTTTGTTTAATGAATACAACTGAAAAAATATTTAGCATCTCTATAGCACAGAGCTAATGCAGGTAGAGAGTAAGCTTTGAGCTGAACATGAGCAGGAATGATCAAAAAGGTTATTTCCACAGGGGGAGGAAGACACACTTTGCTGTTCAAATGAATCTTGTGCAACCTCAGCCAGCAGAGAAAACCTGTCACGCCGTTTACAGGACCTTCAGCAACAAATCAAGAAAGCTTTGGACCTGCTGGGAGTTGGGAAGGCTGGTAAGGCTCAGCTTTGTGCCCTGAGGTCAGGAGCTGAGGAGCCCAGGATGGGACAGGAACCATGAGATGGCACTGTTGCTCATGCCATTGGGGTCCTGTGACATGTGGCCTGGTGTCCCTGGGGACTTCAGCTTTAGGTTTTTTATACTCCCTGATCCAGGTGTTAATCTAAGTGACCTGTTGTTCCTTAGTAAAGTAATTAAATAAAAAGAAATCAGGGTAACACTGGAGTTGGACATTCCCAAGCCTTGTTTTCCTGGAGGGAGTTGGGCTAACACTGGGGTAGAATAAGCAGAGGTGCAGATGAAGTCAGTGTTGAATCCTAACCAAACCCCAGTCATCTGTGTAACATGCAAAGATGAGATTGGATTGATTTTATTTCATGGGTCATGGAAAACTGGACACAGGGTGAATTTTATAACCTTTTTTTTTTTTTTTAATAGATCAAGCTATCAAAATGCTCCTGAAGTGTCAGATGGATGCTGGAACCTTCTTGTCTCCAGAGCATTTGCTGATGGGAAAGATGGAGGATCATCTGGCACAGGTCTATGCTACTCTTGGTATGGCATTGTCCTCCCACTGTCCCATGTTTCCTGAACTTTGAATTTAACATGACTAGCATTTTTTTGGACTGGCCCTTTCTTTTTTTTCCCTACTTTTGTCACCAAGGCTCTCAGAAAGACCCAGCCTGTGTTCCCAGCAGCCAGTGAACAATACTGTGCTCTCATGGTCTTTCAGATTCCCTGTCCTGGTTCTGTGGACAGAGTTCACCACAGTTTGATTAATTCTGTCAGATTCTTGGGGTGGCAGCAGCTCTAGGAAGTATTTATTAATTTCTCGTTGTTTTGCTTTGCTTTGTTTTCCCATCAGGGAAGTGGCAGGAAGCAGCCAGACACCTGAAGAAGAGTATTGAGATTGTGGAAATGCACCATGGGCCATCAAGTGTAGAAACAGGCCATGAACTGTTCAAGCTGGCACAAATCCTCTTCAATGGGTGAGTTTGGTTTCATCCTCTGTCCCTGCCCTGCACCACTCCTGTGTGTCTGACACAATATCAAGGCACCTTGAGGGTGTCTCACAGGACACAGGGCAGCCTGGCACAGGTGTTCTCTTAGGAGTCTGTGCTCTGCTTTGGCCTGTCTTTTTCTTCTTCCTGGCTCAATTTATTTCCTGTCCAATTGTTTCATTCAACTCGTCACCCTTGGTGTTTATACCTCAGTGAAATGTTGCTGACATCTTCTCAAGGGAGGGAAGGAAATCCTCTTGCTTTATTGGCAAGGAAATCCCCTGACTGCTTCTGAAAATCTCCTTTCAACAATGCCCTTTAACCAAATTAATTTTAGCAGGAGCTGCAGTGATGAAGAAGTGGGTACCTATATACTCAAAGATAATGTTTTCAGGTTTTGTCCATCTCCTTACCTTTCCCTCATCCTCCCTTTGCAGCTGAAGCAGACACAATTTTCCTGCTGCTGGAAGACAGGAGAGGGTGGGATCTGTACCCATGAACAGGTTTGGGTTTTTGTTAGGGAGGGCTTAAAGGTTGTGTAAGTCAAGAAGCTGAATTAAGTATTTTGCATGCTCTATTCTTATTATCTTCCTATTTCAGATTTGCAGTTTCTGAAGCTCTGAGCACGATTGAAAGAGCAGAGGGGATTTTGTCAGTGCACTTTGGTCCTCAGAGTGCTCAGATCCAGGAACTACAAGAGATGAAGGCCTGTCTGTCAGAGCTTCCCAGAAACATCCTTCAGAGGACTTAATTTCCCTGTCAAAGGAAGCTGCAATGTGATCTTTCATCAAAGCTAAGTGTCATGTGGTAAGGTAGTCATGTAGTACAAGCTGGAAAATCATGTGTAACAGCAACTTGAATGAAGTCTTGAAATGCTCTTTAGTGAGCCTGTTGTAAATAAAATGACCAATTCTAAAGTGAGAGGTGTGTGTGTGGTATGGTGGGAACAGGGGCTGTTGTGTAAGTTCTGTGTGTGGGTTGGAAGCAAATGTTTGAGTTGCTTTTGTGTGAGCTGTGACTCTCCCCTGTGGGGTGCCCTGAGCATTATGAACACACAGTCATCCAGAGCACGCTGCCTCCTATTTTTAATACTGTGAGGCACTTTCCTTCTTGCCAGTGTCAAATGGAAATGTTTGGAAGGGGCAAGGCAACAGCCTGGGAAGTGTAAACTTTATAAAAGGGGGCACTGCAGAACTTGGAGGGCTCCAGCACAGGACTGTGAGTGATGAGGGGTTCAGAATCAACAGCTGGTGTCAGGTTGGAAAACAGGATGGGGAACAATGCAGCATACACCAGATAATGCTTGATTTCAGACACAGAACTGCATTCCTCATCTGAGGAAATCAGGAGTGAAGGCACAGCATGTAGGCAGACAACCTTTCAAGGGAGAATACTTGGGCTTGCTGAGATTCATAGCAAAAGCTCTTTTATTGCAGCATGAAGGCGTAAGATTTGCAAGTTGTGTCTTTGTGCAGCAGAGCAGGGAGCCAGTATCCCTCCCAATAGCACCCTTTCCATTTGGGCCCTACCATTGCAGAATTGTGAAGGGATCTAAACACCCCTGGGATCCAGGATCTTGCCAATGAACAGGAGGGTTCCAGTGGTGTCATCCCTCAGTACAAGGAGGAAAGGTCTGTCCACGTGATATTCTATGGGGAAGGTCAGACGAGCAGCATTGGCCCCAGGGTTTGGTGTGGATCTTTCCCCATCCTCACTAAGCTCCAGCATTGCCTTGTGTTGCACATGAGATAACCTCAGAGGTTTGGCAGAAATCTTGGAGAAATCAGGTGATGTGAAAAGTGCCTGGAGCCCTGGAGAAAAGAGAGAAAGTTCCATTAGCTGAAGGCATGGATTGCAGAAGGGAGAGCAGCACTGTGATCCAGAAGGGCAGGGAGCTTGGGGAACAGGGAGAAGCAGCTTGTACTGAGCTTCACCCTCAATCTCAGCAGCACTGTATGAGCTTGGTGGAGGGATGTGATAAAAAGCTGCCAAGTCCTGGATGAAGGCGATTTGATTGCTGGTGAAATCTCCACAACCATAACTAACAACCCACCAGCTTCATATTCTGAGAGCTGCAAGCACCTTGAGCACTGCTTTGGGCCCTGCAGCCTGCAAAGGGGGTGTGATGCACATACTTGTCTCCTTTAGTGTGCTGCCCAGTGCCTCCTCGTGGTTCAGCTTTAGTTTGGGCAGGCTTAGCACAGCATGGACTGTCTTCAGCTCCTTGTCCACATCGTGGACAAACTCAGAAGTGAGGCTTTCCTCAATCAGAGTCATGTTCTGGGTCACCTTCGTGGGCAGGAAGAACATGGCACTGATCCCCTCTGTCAAGGGCAGCTGGGCAATCTGCAAGGCCAGAAATAAGAGAGAGATTAGAGAGAGTCACATCAATAATGCAAAGTTTTACCTATCCTGTACCAGGCCTGATTCCCAGGCTGGAATATCAGCCTTCTCAGTGAACATTTGATCTTTTTCCCTGTTTGCTTCTATCTGACATGATGCTTCCTGACCCTTCTGGCTTTCTCCCCAGGCTTTCATCCATGATTGCTGCATTCTTCCTGCAATTCCCTGGCAAATGCTCTCTCACCCTGCTGAATCCTGCAGCATTGCTTTGGGGAATTCACACTGGAACACCTTTGAGCTGATTCTCAAGGGAAGGATTGGTTGAAAGAGGTAGAGATGGAAAAGTTTTGAGAAGTGTGCCCTGCCCTTCTTGCCCAACTTTAGGTCAAGCAATACAGACTGGTAGGACCTGGGCATAATTTAAACTTTGGATTGCTTGTGACAGAACCAGTGCAGAAGCAGGATATCCTAAGAATCAACACACTGCCTTTCAAAACAGGGATTGCAAAAGCAGCTGATGGGAGGAGCAAGGCTGGAATGGGTTAACAGGCAGGTGTAGCTGAACCTGCTCCTCAGTAGATTTAGGAGATCTTATGCAATATTTGCTGTCTGACCTTGCAGTTGAGTTCCGAGTCAAAACCATATCTCAGGATGGCTTTGGGGTCTGACATCATGGACACCTGCACAGTTCTGTCCTCGTCCAGGTGGAAGTCCTTCAGGGCAGTCTTCTTGGTGTCAAACTTGGTTTTCCATGTCCCTTTTTTGGAAGAGAGAAAATGGAGTCTTTTCTGGAATAATAGCATATGAAACCAGCCTGTGGCTAAATAATCTTGTGCTTTAATATACAGTATTTGTGCTTTAAGAGCTGAGGCATAACAGGGATAGAAATAGACTGATTGGAGGTACTGATTTACTGCCATCCTTGGCCCCTCCTTTTCATCTGAGAATTGGCTAAATGGCAAATAAATAACCAAGCCAGTGTATGGGTGGAGTCGCCATTGGGAAGCTGATGTCTACTTATGTAATTACAAAACTATTTTAAAGGGTAACAGTCATGTCAATGCATATAAAGTGCTTCTCTCTCTCCACCCTTTATTTTGCTCCTTGTCTCCAAGCAATAATTCTCCAGGACACTGGCTTGCAGCATGTTTAAGAACAGCTCTCTAGTATCAAACTGTTCCTTCTACAGTGGTAAGAAGGCTCAGAACACTCTATGCTGTTCCTTCCCTAAATAGTAATATCCTGTCTCTAAAAGGAGTTTTGTGAGCTTTAACTTTCTTCTCTGGTCTTTTACTGCAAACAGGTCAAAATTCAACTTCCCAATAGTAATAATTCCTCCCTCAGGTCTATTTTTGTTCAGGTAGTGTGTACTTTTTTTCCCCTTCTTTACTAAATGTTCTCAAACACTTTCTTCTCACACTCTGTCTCTTTGACAGCCTGTTTGTTTTATTGGAAGTGAGAGCATTCCTTCACATTTCCTCTAACTTAATGGACTTTTTGTGTACCCAAGCACACAAGATTCTTACCCTTGAAGAAAGCAGCCCCAGCAAGGAGAATGCTGACATCTGTGGGCATCTCCTTCATGAACCTCATAATCCTTCCCTTTGTCTGCTGTCGGACCCAGTTGTTGATTTCTTGGAAGTCCAACTGGGTGTTGCCACTCAGTGCCCTCGGTCTCATCTTGTAGGACTTCTCGAGCTGGCTGTAAAATCCAGGCCTTGCCCTGAGTCCTGGGGAATAAAAGCATGGATACTGCAGCTTAGCTCCTTTATCAAAACAATCCCAAGGCAGCAGGTGGCAATGCAAAGCCCAGCAGCAGGTCTCTCATAAAATATCTGGGCTGTTTGTCTGCAGAAACCTGCTTTGAAGATTATCTGAAGGCACATTCAGGAAACTGATCCAAATCCTACAGCCACCATGCTGGAGCATGGGATAACTCTCTTCTGAAAAGTGAAAAAAGGAGATAAGAACTGAAGGCTTGGACACAGCCATTCCTACATCAGCCTTTCTTCTTTCCCCAGCCTGCTTTCTGAGTACAGCTTACTCAACCTATTGGATTCTTGGAAGCAGCAGGTTCCAAAAGATAGCTCTTAGCAGTCTCAGCAGATGTTTATTGCATGCCAGAAGCAGACATTTCAAATAGCTCTGCAAGGAATTAAACAAAGGAATATGGCTGAGTGTTATCACAAATAGAAAATGTGATCTGTGGTTCCTGGAAGCCAGCAACACCTGCCAGACAGCCTGGAGTGAAGGCAAAATTCTCAGCAAGTGTCCTTTAGGTCTTGTGTGAGTTAACTGTTCTGTCACCAATGTCTTTGTGTGCTTCTCTGGGCTTTTATTTAAGTGCACACAAACTTTCCAGGCTTTTTCTGGAGCAGCAAGAGCATTCCATGCCCTGTCTGCATCCTGGCTCAGCAGGATGTCAGAGCCAGAGCTGCTAGTGCTGTGTTACTCAGCGTACTTTTATTTATATACACACACCAAAGTAATTACTGCTGACAGTTATTTAGGTCAGATTCTATTTAGAGGGGAAGAAGGACTTTTACTTTTCTCCAAGATGATCCGGGAGGCACTTTTCATGCTCTTCTCTGGCCCAGTCACACTGCTCAGGAGGTCCTTGTAGGTGTCGTGGACCTCAGCCTTGTTGAGCAGGTCGTAGAAGAGGGCGCGAGAAATCACATTTTCCGTTCGTTCTCCAGCACCTGCCAACCACCAGGAAAACATGAGGGAAGGGCTGCCAGGCCAGAGGGTGAGTGTGGGAATGGGGCAATGAACTCACCAAGGGAGAGCCCAGACAGTGCAGTAGCCAGGCTGAAGGGAGACAGCAGCACGTTGGCAGTGGCTGTCCGGCTGGACTGCTGGCGGTACAGATCGTAGCCAAAGTTGGAGACTGCAGCTGCCAGCTTGTTCACAGGGCTCTTGTAGAATGGATCTTCCTCTTCTTCACCAGCATTGGCTCCATCAGCTGTGGCAGAGTTCTGGCAGGTTTCAAGGAGTGCTTTGGTTAGACTTGCAGGTGTGGTAAACACTTGAAAGGCAAATTACAGATCCTCTCCTATAACCTACAGAATCTTATAGAGAGTATAGGAACAATTACTTCAAGGTCAAAGGCAGCCCTGAGTTTGAAATTCTGCCTCGTGGTCATCCCCTGATATAACTACCATGGTTTTATCCAGGTAAAGCAGGAGTTAGTCTCATTATGTTGCTAAATAAAATCCTAGTAATTTAGGAGGGTAGTGCTTAATCCTTCGGTAAGAATCTCTAAAATTAAATTTCCTGCTCCACACCTCTCCCCTTCACTCTCTGCATATTGTCTCCTACTCACCTGCTCAGTAGCTGAGTTCTGGGTTCTGCTTGGGACAATTAAGAGACCCAGGAAAAGAAGAACCACTGGAATCTGCATGCCTGGATCTACAGAATAAGAATACGACAGAGAGAGTTTGAGCATCCAGGTAAATACATGTGTCCCACAACTATTCACTGTACCTGGTTGTGAATGGAGCTGCAGTGACAGATGCTGCTGCTTGTCCTTCCAGCTGTGAAACACACACCTGGTCTGAGCCAGGTTTCCTTCTCTGGTTGGAATTATTCAGCCAGACTGGCCCCAGTGACTTGAAAATTGGGCAAGCCCACGGTGTGGGTGTGCCTGAGCACAAAAGCAGATGTGTGTGGCCCAGACCACACTGATGCTGGCAGTTGCTGAGTGCCAAGGTCCAGAAAAGCACCACATCATTACTTCTGAGTCTTGGGCTTCAAAAAGTTCAAGACTTCATTTCCAAATGTTGAATGGGGCAGAAAGCAACCCTGACTGGTTACTACTTTAATATACAAATTAGCTGCCTCAGGGAGTAGTTTGCTGTTTCTTGTGTCTGCATGTACCTGTGTCCATCCTTTGTTGCTTATTTGCAATTTGAAGTAAAATAGAAAAGCTTTCTTAAAAGACAATAAGGAAATGTAGAGAAGTAAAAGGCAGAGCTTCACTTATTAAACATTTTTAATGGATGTGGAAGAAAAGCCCCAAACTCCCCAAAGCTGTTCCTTCTGTGGAATCCACTTTCCATCACTCCAGTACTGGGATGAGTGGCCCTTCCAGACAGATCTGTCTGCTCCAGAGGGCACGGACAGTCCCAGGGCTTGGCTGTGGGTAAACCAGAGCTACTGAAGCCTCCTGCCCTCAAGACCAGACGCCACTGAGGCTGGTCTGAAGCAATGTTTAGATAGATTCCCAGAAATTAAAGGAAGAGAGTTGTATTTAACTAACCCCTGTCATCCAGGCAACTAGAGAAATCAGAGGAAGAACATGTGTTTCAGATTAACTTCAGCTACAAAGAAAACACTCCTGCTGCTAAAATACACGTGGCGACAACAGCCCCGGCTCAAGACCCTGTTCGGGCAGAGTGAAAGGCAGTTTGCTGTTTCCTTTCCCTGCCTTTTCTTCTGGAGGCAGCTCTCCCTTGGAGAAAAAGGCATCACAGGGGAGGTTTAAGCTTTCATCTGTGTTCAGCCAGTGTAATACAGAAGTGGTACCCACTTTCCCCTGTGCGCTTGTATCCTGCAACCTGCTGCTGTCCCAGCTGCTGAGCAGGTGAGGTTTCTGGTGCAGAAGATGTGGATTGAGAGGATTTACTATCTGGTGGTATGATTGTGGATGTGATTTTTGGATTGCTCCTATCATTGCAGAGTTTTACAATGAACAGGCACCACGCTGGAAGAGGGATACCAGAAGCCCTGCATGAGTCTAAGTTAAAGAGGCCTCAGCCAGGGCTCTGAGGATGCCTGTACCAAGCTGCACTCTTGCACGCTTAGAGGAAGAGGTTTGGCCCAGGCTAGCTTAGAGATGAAGCTTTTCCATGGAGCATAACCTTTTCTCTGAAGAAAAAGAAAATAATCTTGACACAACCTCTGCTTCCAGCTACACTGAGCTCCTGGGAGCATGGGAGCGGAGATTGGTTTTGCAGATTGTATTGTTTTTGCCAGCACTGTCACCAGCTTCATATTTCTCAGGCTTCGCCAAAAAGCAATTTCCATTTTAAAAAAGACAAAGCTTTTTTGCGTTTGAATTGGCCTGAACATCTGGATTCTATTTGTATTTCTCTTAGCACGCAGCCAGAAACGCAGAGAAAAGAATTTGGTTGGGTCGGAGGTGGGATGGTTTCAGGCATGATATTAAAATCTGGGGCTGCCTTGAAGGAGAAGAGAAGGAGCAGCAGCGTGTGGTGTTACAGTCAAAAGGTACAGGAAGAAAACCTTGAGAAATGAGCTGAGAAGGAACTTTGTGTCTGGGAGTTGTCAATTTTTGAAGGCCTGCAGGTGCAAAGGAAATATTTCGCTTTCCACCTACAGTGGTACAAGTCTCTCACATAATTTATAAACACTTCTGACTTTGGAGGTGCTGTGAAACAAGATGCATGAGGTCAGACTGCTCACTCTGCTTGTTCCACAGCACCAGCTCCTGGAGCATCCTGCAACCACCAGCTCCAGAGGATTTGACTGTCACACCATCACAAACAAAAAACGTGCTCCCAGCTGCAAGGCAGATGCTTGAAAGGCAGAAAACCCACCCAGACCCCGAGCCCAGCTCAGCCCCGGGGGCAAAGCTGCTGCTGGTGGCTCCCCATCCTTGGTGAGGTCTCTTGGTGGGAATCCCACCTGCAGAAGAACCATTCTTCCCATTTCCCAAGTCCTCTGAGAGCTGCCCAGCCTCAGCCCCTGCCCTGGGCTCTCCTGGCTGCTGGCAGTGGCACAGGCGAGCTGTCCCTGAGCTGTCCCTTACCTGGGGCTCCTCTCGGCCGCTGCTCTCGGGGCTCCCAGCGGGTGCGAGTCGAGGACAGTGCGGCTTTGGTGCAGCCACATCTGCTTTTTGCTGCTTCCCCCGGCCCAGCCTTCGGCAGGCTTCAGGTTACAGCTTCCCAGGGCTCTCTTAAAGAGCTCTGCTCCCATTTTCTGCTGCTGCCACCCTTGCCCTGAATTGCACTGATTTTTTAACCTTTTTTTTTTTTCCCCCAAAAAATTCCTGCGCTAAGGGCAGCCTGGTGGGTAAAGCACAGGTGGGAAAGGCAAACACTCCTTGCCCCGTTTGAGCAAGTCTTTTATCCAGCAGTTCTGCCATAGGTCACATCAGGGAATTCCCTCTGTCTCAGAGGCATGGTTAATGCAGTAGTGTTTAATGGATTTATGGATTTATGTCCAGGATTTAATGGAGAGACTGTGGAAACAGGATTCTGCTGTTTCAGGCAGTTAAGGTGCTGGGAACTGCTTGTATCCCGTGATAGTTACTAGTTAACAAGAAATCATTAAGTGGCTTCAAGTTTTTGGCTGAAAAGGAAGAGGCTAGAAAGCCAAGGACTTGTTAAAATAGAAGATGAATTAAGAGAATCTTGAAAAAGCTTTCAGAATGATAAATTATACAGAGAAAGGAAAGGGACAGAGGAGTTCCATTATTACTTTCCACAGAAGGCTCAAGGGGAGCACCCACCCGTGCACATTTAAATCAAGGGAGTGTATTTTTAAACAAATATTAAATTGTAAAACTCATTATAACGAGATATTGCAGAAGATGAAAGATAAATAGATTTGAGGGTTAAAAGCCCAAACCAAATTAGTGGAAGTGAAGGATTCCAATGGTCAGCTATGCAATACAGCCAGAGAACAATTGGTTTTCCTTGTCTTGTGCCATTCTTTTTCTTTTCCCCACAGCCATTTGTCACTGGTTACTGAGAGAGCAGGATACTGGGCTGACTGGACACATTGCTAACCAGATCCAGCTGGTTTTGAAGTGCTGGAAAGGCAGAGATGTCAGAGCCCCCAGTCTGGGACATCTTTGGGCTCACTGCCAGCAGGTAAGGAGGAGCTCCTCCTGAGTGAGCACTGAGTTCCTCTGCCAAAGGGGAAGGATGGGCTCAGAGATGCATCAGCTGCTGGTTTTGCAAGGCAGGGAAGCAGATCAGGTGAGCCCTGGGATTAGTCAGTGCTTCAAAGGCCACCCCTCCTAACAAGAGGGGTGGCAGCTCTGCTTCCAGCTGCTTCTCAGCTTGCTCTGTGTGAAATCATCTGCAGAGAGAAAAATTGTGCTTGTTATTCTCCCATTCTCAGCCCAGGAATGGGGGTGTTGGATGTGGAAATGATTTCTGGTGGTTTTCTTCTCTTTTTGATACCTTGTTTGTGGCGTTAAAATGCCCTTTAAGGAAGGACCACTAGAAAAGTTTTTATTTTATCTTCAAATGAAACCACATCTGTTTAAATACAGGTTTGGCTTTAAAACCATTTAAATCAGAGTGGTAGTTTCACAGAATGTTATTACAGCCCAAAGCCAGCTTTATTCCTGTAGGTTAAGAGTATCCCTGAAATGCTGCATTAAACTCATCTAACAAAATCAGTTTTGTTAAATCAATACAAACATTTTCCTGTTGTTCTGCTTTGCTTTCAATATGCTCTCTGACAGGTTTCACCTCTGCTGTGGAAGTAGTGGTGATACGAATTTGCTCTAGGTAAGGAAAAAAATACATCTAATATTAAAGATCCTGGGACTGATTTGATATTCTGAGCCAGTGGTGCAGATGGATAGAGCAGACACCCTGTGCTAGTCATGTCTTTTCAGAATACAGCTCCGTCAAAATGAAAGCTTTAGCAATGCAAAGTGGAAATTCCTGAGCAGAAACATTAATATAACTTTGCATTTTACAAACTGCCTCTTCTGGAGAGTCAGTGGAGTGAAAAAGAGTCTTATGGTTGGTGTAACTGATAATTTGTTGAGCGAAGCACAGTCATGGAAGGCTGCTGTACTGTCAAATAAGATGAAATTAATAGTTTGACAAGAATAGCTTGGAGGAGGAGTGATGGCAGTAAGACAGAAAATAGGAAATAAGAACCAAGCTGTTCAGGAAACTGAGAACAAGGGAAAAAACTTTATAAAAGAGGGAGCTGGAGGGCAGAGGCGTGAAAAGGGAGACTTCAGCTTCAAATTCTGCAGAGGTTGCAGTGCAACAGGATGGCATTTAGGGAGGTCACAGGAGCCAGAGAAGACTTACCTAAGGCATGGAATGGTACTTCTGAATGCTAGGAATTAATCTGTATAAATAAATACACTGAAATGTTCCCTGTGGGATAGAGCTGTGCCCTCCAGTAAGAAAGGCTGAATTCTTGTGGGTTTTACTTGTTAAAATTGCACAGCCCTGTAATTACAGCCTCTTTCTGAAGGGTTTGTGTCACTTTGTTGGTTAGAGGGGTAGGCATTATCTTCAGCCATTCTTCCCCTTTTAGACTGGAAGAAATGCATAATTGGAGGTTGGAGCCAGGACGTTTCATTCCCCAAAGTCTCCTGCATCCCCGAAATTCATGGTTAGTGAGTCAGTCCTGCTCTTATGCCAGCAGATGGTGCAGACTATTCAGGGACGGAGGCTCCCAGAAGCATTCTGCTCCTTCCTTTGAGGGAAGGCAGCCTTCCCAAGCCAGGAAAGCACTGCCAGAAGGATGGCCCTTGGGCTCTCTAACTGCTGCTTTGCAAAAGCAGAGCACCATCCTTTCTGCCCAGAAGCTCAGGGGGTTTGGAAGCAGAAATTACTATGGGCAGGAGTTGTTTTGTACAGAAGTACTCGTGAGTTAGGCCCATATTTTTAAGTGGTAGGATGGCTTGGTTGGCTGGAGGGACCCCAAGATTCTTTGGTAGAATCATAAAAAGGTTTGGTTTGGAAGGGACCTTAAAGTTCATCTTGTTCCAACCCCCCTGCCATGGGCAGGGACACCTTCCACTATCCCAGATTGCCCCATGGGATGGGGCAGCCACAGCTTCTCTGCCCAACCTCTGCCAGGGCCTCATGGGCTTTTGGGCACTGCTGCCTTGGCAAAAGGACCCATCTCAGGAGGTCTGATGGGTTCTGCCCACCTCAGACCAAAGGGAAGCTATTACAGGACATTGTCTTTTGCCAAAACAAAAGCAGTGACATTCAGCTACAGGTGTCAAAGTGTCTCCTCCGTTCCCTGGAAGCTGTCCCAGCCATCCACAGCTCTGTGCTGTGGAGCCAGGAGAGTCCCAGTGAAGAACAAATCACAGCTAACAGATGCCAGATCAGCACCTCTGACCCTCTGAGCAGATCCCAGCAATTGTCAGGTTTTACCCAAGGGAAAGGTTAAGGGCTGTTACATCCTTGCTCATCCCTGCATTGCTGCTCACAGGCCAGACACCCTCCTGACCCTGTGCCACTGAGCTCGTGCCCTAATTCAGGGAATTCTGCCATCTCACAAAGCCAGCTCTGACCCAGAGAGCAGCCATCCCCTGCACACTGCCAGGGGAGATGCCCAAAACTTGTTGGACTCAGTCCTTGGAGATTCTTTACAGATTTGCCTTTTCACCTCACAGCCCCTGTTGTACTCTGTACAAGGTGTAGCAAAAAGCAGATCCTTTCCCAGAGCCCCTCCTCTCTTCTGTCATGCCCAGATTTTTTTCCTCCCAATCTTTGCAATTACTCAGTTTCTGTGCCTCTTTCCTTTCTCTGCTGGGTCCTTCAATGCAACACCTTCAGCAAATACATTCTGCTTTATTCTTTATTATTCTGCCAACATAAAAATCACTAAAAAACACTTTATAAAATATGCCTTGAAAAATCTAGCAGTACCCAGCCTCTAGAGGAAGGCCTGGAGAGAAGGATCCAAAGGGAGGGGTTTCCTACTGCAGAACCTCCTACATCAGATCCAAACAGCCAAGGAGTGGGAAAAGGGGATCTTTGAGAAGAGCCCGTGCCTGGAAGTGGCCGTGACTCATCCTAGAGAAGACAACTGGTTTCTAGTCCAGTTGCTCTGGAGGTCGTTGTCTAGGTGGGCACAGATGGTTCTCAGAGGAACACTGAGGGAGATTCATGTTCCCAGGAAGGAAGGAAGAGCCACATTAATACATCCCTGGCTGATGTCCAAGCTGCCAGATGCTAATGATGATTCCAGGCTACAGGGGACTCTAATAAGATCTTAATGAAGACTCTAATAACAGTCTGGGGACAAGAAAGTCGCCCTTCCATGACTGAGAGCCCTGGAAGGGAAATCCAGGCAGAACAAGATTTTCAGGTTCAACAGAGGGGAGCCCCAGCCTGGAGAAGCTCGTCAGGGCTGGAATGGGCTATCCCAGGACTGGTCTCTAGGGATCTGGGAAAGAAAACAGCAAGGAATTGCCTCCTGTGGCCTCAGAGGGGCAGGAGGGCTCTCTCAGCTGGTCCAGAGGGTCAGGCAGGAGTCCCAGAACACTCAGGCTCTGCCCCTCTCTCATTTGGGCACGCGGTGCTCGTTGGCGTCTGTGGCTTCACGCGAGTCCCGAGGCTCTCGGATCTGGGGAGCAGCATCAGGGCTGGGGTTCTGGACGCTGCCTATGAACAGTGGGATCCCTGTCTCATCCTCAAAGATGATGAAGATGAAGGGCCTGTCGAGGCTGAAGGCAGACACTGAGCGGGACAGCATGACACCGGTGGCAGCAGATGCTTCCACCCCGTCCTCTTTGAGCTCCAGGGTGGCCTGGTGCTGGACACTGGACACAAAGAGAGGCTCCTCCGTGATCTTCTGGAGATCTGGGCTCGTGAACAGCTCCTGGAGGCCTGCAGAGAAATGAGACCAAGTTGGTGCCACTCAGAGCTCTGAGTTTCCTCAAAGCTGTCTGAAGAAATCAATTCTTGATCTGTTGCTTCGTGTGCTGTCCACCATGGAGGACTGGAGAACTGGCAGGCAAGAGAAACAAAAACTCCACCTCTTTAAGAACAGCAGTGTAAGAACTTAAAGTCATCCTTAAAAAGCAGCAGCAAATCTGGAGACTCTCTCTAGCTGGGCTGGAAACACTTCTACAGAGATTATTTTTTTAAGCAATTCTGCAAAACAAAGTGAGCTCTTAAATTATTCTCATCTGGAAAGGCAGTGCCTGGTGTTTTATTTCAGCTCCAGGTTTTGTGATCTGCATTTTCTCTGCTGGCAATTTCCGTGTCCTGGGCACTGAATTAAATGACAATGTGAGATACCAAGGTTGTGGACACTGAATTAAATGACAATGTAAGACACCAAGATTGATGCACAGGGGGAAGTTGGTCTTGGCTGCAATAGGAGGAACTCGTAAGGATTGTGAGAAGCTGTGAACGCTGCCTTCTCTGTAGTATCATCTTGTTGGAGCAAAACATTTGGTGCCAGGCAAGCAAGGAGTAAGGAGGAGGAGGGGAAGAAGAGCTGGGAGAGTTTGGAGTTCTGGAGCAAGCTGTGAGGCACAGCTTTAGAAACAAGGGTGGCAGCTTTTGGTGTCAGGGAACAGATTGATCAGCTCCTCTTGTTCTGTGCAAACCCTGCTCGAGTCCTTACCCATTTGGCTGAGAACCTGGTTGAGTTCCAGCTGGAAGTCCAACTTTATTTTGGGGATCTTCACCATGGTGGGCACCTCTCTGGGGAAAAGCCTGCACAGTTGTTTGTATGGGAAGTTCTCCAGCACGTGGGAGGTGTTCAAGGAGTTGTGGTGTGGTACAATGACCACAAAACTCACGTTACTCTTAAAGGGAAACTTGGCCACCTGGAAATAAAACCAACCAGAGAAGAGTTCAGGGAAAAGGAAGGGGAGTCCAGAAAGTGATGCTTTTAATTTAGTATTTTTCTAATTGGTCTACAGGGCCACTCTTGCTCTGGGATGAAAACAGCCTGGTGAGAAGGAGGAATCTGATTTCTCCAGAGAAGAATTTGTTGGAATACCAGCTTTAGATTTTAATATTAGCCACTGGCTGGTAAAGCTTGAGCACAAGGCAGAGTGAAAGCCCACATGAACAAATTTGCCCCGCTCTGGGTTCTGAAGAACTCCAACAGCCCATTGTCCAAGGGAATTCCTTTCCCTATTTCCTCATTTATCTTTAACTCAGGGCTTTAAAACTCTAATAACTTCCAGTTAGTGGGAATATCTCTCTGTGGTTTTTCCTAGAGATTAAAAGGGAAGATTCAACATTCTTGCTGGAAGCAAGGACAAAGAATGATTATTAAATTTTTGTGTGCTATGCCTGTTTAAAAAACATTTGGGTTTTTTTTTTTTGGAGAGAATGTTTGCAGTTAGTAAAATACCACAGCAAGAGGAAATTCCAATCAAAATTTGCAGTGCTCCTGAGAGATCCCTACCTGAATATCCTGGGACTCCAGTGTAAACCAGCTCAGGGGGTACTGGTGGGCTTTCATCATCTCTACTGGGACCACAAACTCATTGTCAAGGTGGAACACATCTGGCCCGGTGAAGCTTGCATTAAACTTATTCCTCCAAAACCCTGTAAAAATAAAAGTTTTGAAAGTAACAAAGTTAAATTTGGGTAGAGAGCCAGGAACTGCTGGGCTGACACTCCTCCTATCTTGAGTTCTCTAACAAGGCCAGTAGTGACCAGGGAAGTAAAAAACAGCAAAGAGAAGTCAGCAGCAAGGCTGGAAGAGCCCTAACAGCAGGAAACTCTTATCAACCAGAGAGAAACTATGGAATAACAAAAAGAACATGGATTAATCCTCATGCCTCAGCGTGGGAGACACTGAAGGCTATAGAGATAAAAAAACTCTGTTTGTGCTTTGAAAAATGGAGAGTATTGCCTCTGTGCTGCAGAGGGGGAAACACTGCTCCAAGAGCAAGGTAAAACATTTGTAGATTTACACTGGAAGTGTTTGGTCTGTGCACAGCCCTCAGGGAATTAACAAAGGAAGATGTGGCTGACCACTGTGCTGCAGTCAGAGAGAAATCCACTGAAGCTGCCTCTGAGCTCTGTGGTGGGTGTGCAAACAACCTGGTTCCTCATTAAAGTTAGAAAAGGCCTTTAAGATCACTGAGTAGATGAGCAGGGATGTGCCACTGCCTGGCATCCTGAACCAGGAGGCAAAGATCCTGCAGGTCCCACCTGCTGTGCCCTGGCTCTGCTGTCAGGGAACATTTTTAGCTCATGTGAAGCAGTTGGGAATCATCACTGTAAAGAAATCCAAGCAAGAAGAACAGCAGATGCACAAGAACAAGCAGATTGCCTAGCAGGAAGGGAGGAGAGGAGATGCTGTTCAGCCACAGGGCTTGCAGAAAACTGGAGTTGTAGCTATTTCCTCTTGAGAAAAATAAGGAAGGCCTGTGGAGCTCACCGTGGAAATAGATGGCGTTGAGCAAGAGCATCACTGTGTTTCCAGGGAGCTGCTGGAGGAAGGAGGGGATTTGCCCATGAGTTGCTTCCTTTACCCAGTTGTTTATGGCCACGAGGTCGTCCTGACTGATCCCAGAAAGGCTCACGGGCTTTGCTCCATAGAATTTCTCTGAATCCTCCAGGAACTTCTCCTTCACCTCAAGCCCTGGCAAAGAAAGAAATGATGGAAAAGGTTTGCTCAGCGTGGCCAAGAGGAGGAAAGAGGGGAAATGGGTGTCTCCAGTGTGCTTCCATCCCTGTCTGTGACTGGGATGTTTATCCTACACCAGTGCAGCCCTCCCTGTGCCACCTCTCACCTTTCTGCAGGTACAGCCTTGACCCAAGGCTCAGGGTGGACTCTGTGAGCCTCCTGCGAAGGGTGCCCAGCATGTGGTGCAGGCAGGGCACTGACTCCAGGTGCATCACCTCCAGCAAATGCTTCTCTGTCTGATTTGCTGCTCCTAAAAAAATAAAATTCCTGTTGGTGTTAGGTGTCATGCTCATGGAGTGGAAAACAGGGATGTTACTCTGGCTGCCTCTTGTTAGAAACATGCTGAGCCTCACAAAAGAGCCTGGAGAAATCTGAGAGATGGGGCCTCAGAGGGCAGCTTCAATTGTAATCATGCCTAATTAAAGCTGCAGGAGCAGGGATAAGTGGAAGGGACTGTATTTCATTTGCATCTTGCACACTGGCTGCTCGTGCCTCGGGGAGAGGAAATGGGGACAGGCAGGGAATGGTGGCTTTGCCACCAAGAATTACCCAGTGCCAGGTGAGACAAGGCGAGGGCGATGCTGAGGGGGGACAGGACCACGTTGGTTCTGTTGGACTCCAGCTGCACCTCTCTCAGGAGATCAATGCTGAATCTCATCAAGCCATCTGTCAGCCTCTGGCTCTTCTTCCAAGTCATCTCACAGCTTTCCTCTCCAGCCTCTCCTTCCTCTTCAGAAGAGGCTTTTTCCCCAGGTGATTTCTTCCCAGGACAACCCCCAGCCCGAGGTTCATCCTCTGAGTTCCAGTCATCCCTGGTGTCTGGCAGGTTGGTGGTGAATGGTGACATGGCTCCATCGTTCTCCTGGAAGCTGTCATAGGTAAATTCCACCAGCTTTCCCTTTGGCAGGGTTGGGATGTCTTCCAGCGACTTCAACTGTGCAATTCCAGCACTTTTCACATCCTGGGGAGAAACAAGGATAGCACTGGGAAAGCACCGCAGTGACACCCTCAAGGGCTTTTACTGCACATCAAATTGGGCTGAGAAAACTGGAGAGAGCTGCACTCCTCTGGTTTTGCTTCAGTTTGCCTTTAACCTTGAGGATAACGACTTGAGGGAATGGCTTTGCAAGCAAGAAGGCTTTGTATCCTCTAAAAATGGACCCAGTGAGGGTCTGGCAGTGGTTCCTCCTCCACTGGATCTCAGGGAAGCTTGAGGGCAAGACCCACCCCCACCTCAGCACAGGTCCTGTGCCCTCAGCATTGAGAGATCCATCATCATCCTCAGCCTTGATTTCACCTCCTGCCCTCTCACATTTCAGCAGTGCCCACCTGCCTCCCTCACTCTGGTCAGCCCCTTCTGCTGCTGTCACAGCCCTGATCCAGTTTGGCTCAATTCCAGGCATCTGTGTTTTCTTGACCTGTGTGTTCTAGTCCATCTTTCTTTTCTCTGAATTTCCTCATTTTCCATTTTTCCAAGCTTTGGCCATTAGCACTCCCATTTGCGTGGTCTCAGACATCCCAGGCTCAATGGGTTGGATCAGGTATGGATCTTTCTCCCTGTCATCCCCACAGCTGGAGCTTTTCCTCACCTTTCCTGATCAATCAGAAATTAAATCATCCACCTGCCAGCCCCTGGACACACCAGTACTGATGTTAACTCCAGTTATTTAGGGTGGAGCTTCCAAATTGAGGGAGCCTTGGCAGCAGCTGAGACTAAAGCCTGCAGAAAGATGGACTTTCCCAAGGCACTGGCACTGCCTGGGCTTATCCTTTCTCAGGAAAAATTGCAAATCCCACAGGATAACCTCAGCCCCCTTGGGTGGAACCCATCACTGCTTACCCTCATTTTCCCATCTTTGTCCAGGAAGAGACGCTGCTGGTCAGTGGCCCGTGCCAGCTGTGGGGAAAAAATCAACAAAGAAACAAAGTCAGGATTTCTGGATTTCCAGAGTTTGTCTTTCCTGCTCCCTCTGCAGTCCTGGCTGTAGCAGCCCCCACAAGGTGACAGCACAGGCAGGATTTTGGGATGCAGACCCAGGCATGGGGGGCTGGAAGTGAGGAGACACTGCAAACACTGGATTTGTTTAGAAAGGGGTCAGGCCAGTCTGGCACAAAATAATGGATCTTTTTGAGAGTGAGTAGTGGGGTTTTGCAATCTCAGTTCTGACGGGGCTCCAGATTTAAAAGTGGGGAGGGGAGGAAAAACCTGCTTTACAAAAACCTCCTGTCAACTCCTGAAGGTCACGGTCACTAAATACAGTTGAGGTCAAGTTCCAAAAGAAAACTTTCTACAGAAATACAAATAATAAGAACATCCACAACTATTTTAGCTGGGTAAAAGATTAGAAACCTTGCTGGTGAACCCCCAGCAGTGTCCTCCACCTCTCTGCCTTGTAGTGTTTCTCTGGGTGGTATTTGCCCCATGGTCTGGCTCAGGGAGCCACCACACTTTTTCTGCTCTTTGCTGGAGTAGCAACTTACCCGCGGGAGGCTGTGCAGAGCAGCCAGGCAGAGCAGCCCCCAGAGGAACCCCATTTTCCTGGAACAGAAGGACCAGCCAAGAGAGGAGTTATTTCCAGCTGCGAGCTCAGCCTATTCAGGTCTACAGGGAGAAAATTATCAACCTGGCCAAACAGGTTGGCACAGGAGCTCGTGGAAAGCAACAGGGAGATGAACAATGCTGCAAAGAACCAGCGCAGGGCTCCCGGCTCGGGTGCCAAGGCAGGGAAATCAGAGAGGAGCAAGGACCCGCAGAGGAGCTGCAGGCACAGCCGGGCTCCGCTTGGATCCCGCCGGTCTGACCCCGCCGCCCTGGTTTCTCTGGATTGCAAATGGTATTTCCCTAATCAGCGCTGCACACACTGCGCCTCTGGAAGGAGACGAGAGCCTTTCTGCTCCTTTCCCATGGAAACCACCGAGATACAGGCACAGCATCCTCAGCTGTGCCCCAGGCTCCTGGGAGAGGGGCTACTGACCTGCAGCGCTCAGCAAGTGCTGCCCGGGAGGGAATTTGCAGGTAGGAAGTGCAAATGCACAGCAGTTTCCCAGCAATGTGTCCTGGAAGGGGGAGTCCTCCCCTTCCCAGCACTCATCTTCCCCCTTTGCTGGCAAACCCCGCCTCTCCCGGTGCTCCAGTTCCAGTGCGGGACAGTGGGATCAGAGCAGGGTCACGGACAAAACCCCACCCATTCCCCTGGCCAACGCTTCACCCAGCCACTTCTCCCTTTCAGACAGAAATAAAGTATCTTCTCCTTCTCATAAAACCTCCACGCCAAAGCCCAGCCCCCTGCGTGGCGTCCATCCCTAATTCCTGGGGCTGCTTCCCACTCTCCGAGCAGTCCTTACTTCACCCACGACTGCTGGGCTGGGATCCCACTGGCAGAAGCATAACTTGAGGCCATTTCATTCCCCCTTTCCCTCACCCCAAATCCTGCAGCTGCATACAACCCTAAACACCCCTTTTCCTTCCCCATGATGCCCATCCTTTAACCCTCTGCCAAATTCCCCCCTCTCTCCCAGAAGGGCATTGGAGAAACCCTCATTTATATAAAATAGTTTCATTTCTCCCTTACCTGAGGTTGTTCATGTCCACTTTGGAGCTGGCACTGCTTGAGCCTGTCCAGCAGCTCTGCGTGGGGCACACACAGCTCCTGTCCAGCCCTCCCTCCTGCAGCGACCTTGGGCACCACCCCCTGTTTGAGAATTGGGCAGGCAAATATTGATCCTCAGCATCCGGTTAAACATTGGTTTGGGGCAGAAAAGAGAATTTGCGGTGCATTTGGAGATTTGGGACACACTTCTGGGCTGCTGTGTCCTCAAGCCAATGTGAACACTTTACCAGATCCAAAACTCCCACCAGCAGAAGGAACTTGCAAGTGGCTCTACTTTGCAAACACTCCCCATGCTGGGAATGTTCTCTTTTATTCATAATCTTCAGTGAAAACACAGGCCTCAGTGTTTACTGCCACAGGGCTCTCAAGTTTGGGAATTTGCTTTGCTGAAACCTCCAGCTCCTCCCTCCCTGAGTCCCAGCTGCTCCTGCAGCCCGTGTGAGGCTCTGGTTTAACAGAGCAGGTGCCCAGGGCCCAGGGCTGCACACAGAGGGCTCTGATGCCGGGCTGGGCTGAGCCAAGAGCAGCTGCTCCCTTCCCTGGGGCACAGCACGCTCCAGAGCTCTCCAGGGCAGCTGGTCCCAGTGTCCAGGGCATGCACACACAGCTGGGGCACGGAGGAAAAGTCCTGGGATGGGCAGGACTCCAGCAGTCCTGTGTGGATTTGAGCCATAGGCAGCAGTGATGGTGATCCTGCCTCTGTCCATGGCCTCAGTGGGAGAGGAGTCACTGAGGACCAACAGGGAGCACCAACAGGATCTTTCACTCATCCATTCCTTGCAGGAACTCCTGGTTCCCACTCTCACCCCAACAACAACCCGCTCTGCACCCACATTTGGGACACAGTGCTGCAACACAGGGAGATAATCCCCTTTGGACAGGAAATCCTGTGCACAGAGTCCCATCCCACATGCAGGGCTCCCCCAGAACTCAAGAGGAGCCTGAGTGAGCAGCTGTCACTTCGGCTGAGGAGCAGGAGAGCTGCAGCCAGCACACCCAGCACCTCCAGCACAGAGTTACACACACACACAGAGCTCTGCAGCTCTTTCAAAGAGTTTATTAGAAGTAAATATTTACATCTATTGCAAATGGTTAATAGGCAACACGGGACTGAGAGCTCCCCTTGGGAAGGGAAGGACAGCACTGGCCAAGCACTCACCTCCCCAGCTGCAGGTGGCAGCTGGAGGGAAGCCCTTTCCCCTGCCAGGACAACCCACAGCAGGCTCCTCCTCTGCCCAAGGTGAGCGTTCCTGCTCCCCTCATACTGGCTCTGGCTAGGCTGAGGGATGGGTGGGAAAAGGGCTGCAACAGAAGGGAGGAAACTGCTCCTACTGATGGGGCAAAGAGCACCCTCTGTGCCCCAGGGTGGGAACAGACAGTGCTGTCCCAAAGGGAAGGTCAGAGAGACCCCGCTGGATTGAGACCTCCTGCCTCGCACCCTACAAGGGCAGGAGGGCACAAAACTGAGCACCTTTTTGCTGTCCTGTCTTCCCCAGGAGCCTGACCAGCACGAAGGAGAGGATTAGAAGGATTTATTGAGGATCACAGCCAGTGCATAGCACACATGGCATTCCTCACCCCTTACATCATTGTGGGATGCTGGGGCAGGAACCAACAACAGCCCTACCCCACTGCTCCAGAAGCCAAAATCCTCATGGAAGCATCTAGTTCTGTCCTCCCTAGAGTCACATTCCCACCCCAATCTGCCCCTCTGCAGCAGCCCACTCCTGCAGGAAGCAGATGGGGTTTGTGCCTTGGCTGGCTTCCACTGCAGTCCTTGCCCTGGAGCCAGCACGGCAGCAGAAGGGCTCTGGTGAACCTCTCCTCCTCCCAGGCAGGCTCTAAGTCAGCTGGCAGAACCTAAAGTTCACAGAGCACATCTCTGAGCTCTGAGCACAACCACAGAGGAGGAGATGCAGCTCCAAAGGCAGCAGCTCCCAGGCCCAGCTTCTGCCACCCCAGTGGGGCTGATCAGTGGTTCAGGAGAGGAAGGAAGGGGAGGTGCAGGTGGCAGTAGCTAAACTGTTGTGTTTTGTCAAGGGGCACCTCTTACCCCTCAGCTGAAGGGGGAGGGTACCTGTGGTCCCTATTACTGTGGAGGGCAGCTCACAGTCCCCTGGGGATCAGGCACACACGGTAAGGAAAGCTCCAGGCCTCTCTGCAGGGGTGACAGTGACCTACAACGCCCAATATCTCTCCCAGCAGCAGCGGAGGTTTCTCAGTTATGGCTTTTTTTTTCTTTTTCAAGATACAGAAAGAGGTTGGAGACTTAACAAGTACACCTCCCCCTGCACCCTCTGCTCAGAAACATCTGCCTGCCTCCTCCAAAAGCCACGCTGCTGGCTTCCAGCCCCAGCCCAGCCCTGTGGGACAGCCAGAGGCTGCCAGGTCACTACGCCAGGAGCCGGATGACGCCGTTGTCCGAGCCCAGCAGGAGGTGGCACTTTGTGGGCAGCACTGCCAGGCTGGTCAGCGTACCCCGAAAGTTCTCTGAGCTCAGCTTGGTGGTGCTGGTGGGCAGGGCTGAGGACTCCAGCATGGAGTAGACCCCGATCTTGTTGGCCACAGTGCCAGTGACCACCTCGTTACCGTAGAGGTCGAAGGCGTGGATGGGCTCGGAGGCAGATTTGTAGTGGTGCAGAGGTTTCTGCTCCAGCTCCTTCCACACTGTCAGGGAATGATCCGAAGAGGAGCTGATCAGCACGTTGCCCTCTGCAGCCTGCAGGAGAGGAAAGGCCAGTGAACCAACATTCCTGTAAAAACTCACAATCTGGTGCTGCTCGAGAGCAGCAGGTGGCTGCCTGTGATCCAATGTCACAGTGTGTCCCTTAGGACAGTCCCAGCCATTTCCAAGCAGCTGGTGGTGTTGAGTATGTTAGCAAGGCCTTGGGTGGACACTGCAAGCTAAAGGATGCTCTGGTAGCTGGCAATCTCCTCCAAGACACAGGCTGGGCCTCTTCTCAACAACACCCTGATACCCAACACAACTCATTCATCATCTGTTACTACTGTAGTGGGTAAAGGGATTACCATGCAGTCTCCCTCTCCACTAAATCAGCTGCCAAACTATTTTCCTCCTCAGGTGAAGGAATTGGGAGGCTCTCTCACAGTTTAAAATATTGCTGAGGATAGAAGCTTGGAGCTGGTATTAGCAGAGCTAGTGAGAGGGTAAACAACCCACACTGCTGAACTTTGTTTAACCCATGTTTGGGTCGAGGACACTGGAGACCAAGCACTGCTCCCTGGGGTGGGTAAATATGGACAAGAGTTACTCATTAGAGCAACACTCTCCCAGGGAAGCCGAGAGCCCCGTGGAGAAAGCAACACATTTGCTCCTTCACGGGAGCCACAGCTCCTCCCTGCCCTTGCTGCAGACCTGCCTGGCAGGCACTGAAACCCAGGAGGGCTGAACTCTGGCAGCACAACTTGGACCAAGAACAGCTGGCAGCAGCACCAACCATGGGGCAGGAGAGCTTGGGCAGCCTCTTAGGGACACAGCAAGGGATGGAGCACAGACGGAGCACACACGCTCTGCAGGAAGGATGCTCCACGTGGGCTCAGAGCACCGATGAGGCCCCACCCTGGTCCCAGGTGAGCCTCTCACCTTGATCTGCAGGATGTCTCCCTCGTGGGCAGGCCAGCCCCGCATGATGAGCCCCGTCCTGGTGTCCAGCAGGACGATGAAGCCGGAGGAGAAGCCGGCCATGACGCTGCGGCCGCTGGGGCTCACGGCCAGGCAGCGGATCAGCCCCGCGCTCACCCCACTGGCCAGGCGGAACTCGTGCTGCAAGACACACACTCCAGCTGGGGGTGAAGCTCAGGGGAGCTGGCATTTAAGGGACAAGCAAGGGACATCGCAGCTGGCTTTGGTAGTTGGGCTTTGGGCCAGCTGTGATCCCATCACCGAGCATGGGGATGGAGGAAGGTGACTCGCAGAGCAACACATCCCTACCTGAAGTCCCGGCTTCCTGTGGTCAATGAACCTCAGCACGGAGTCTGCGCTGGCCACGGAGATGCTGTGATAGGGAGGGGGCATGGTGGTCACAGCTGTGATGGGGACTTTGCTGTCTAACTCATCAAAAGTCCGCAGAAGTTTGCCTGTGAAAGGACAGCAGAGATATTACAGCAGGACAAGGCACAGAGGAATCTCCAGCTTTCTGCTGGTTTTTAACAGGAGCCATCAGGGCAACCCCTGCCTGTAAGGGCTGGACCAGCTCACTCCAGCTCCTCACCCTCTCCCTTCTTACCCGTGAACTGGTCCCAGATGTGCACGGTGCCATCACAGCTCACCACGTGCTGCGGTGCCTCCAGGTGGCTCACGTAGAACACAGACTTCTTGTGCTCAGCGTAGGTGAAGCGCGGGGGCACCTCGCTGGTGCCATCCCCGTAGTTGTACAGGGGCCAAAGCCTCACTGTCTTGTCCTTGCTGCCACTCAGGAAGAAATCCTCGCTGCCCAGCGGTGCCACGCACTTGATGGCCCCGGAATGCCCTGAGAAGCTCTGCAGCTTGATCTGGTGGAAGTGGAAGCGGGGGTCGTGCTGGCTCACCCCGATCTCGTACTGCCAGTAGGCCAGCCAGTTCCCACACAGCATGTGGGTGCTGCGGGGCAGCTCCTGCTTCAGGGCGTTCTCCTCGCTGGAGGAGCTGGGAACGAACCCATCAGTGCCAGCACCGAGGCGCAGCAAGCCCAGCCCCTCCCTCTGCGTGTCCACGGGCACCTGGATGCGGTTCCCCACCAGCACGCTCCCAAAAGTGCCAGAGTGAGTGTCCTCCTGGGGGCTGGAGAAAGGCTCGGACCCTCGAGGGTCTTGGTCGGAGCCCACCATGCTGGGTGTTTGTTCCAGGCCAACCTCCTGCAGGTTCTGGGGGTTCACGTTCTCCAGGTGGAGGCTGGCCAGCTTCTCAACCAGAGAGTGGTTGGGCACCACCATCCGGATAACGTCACCTGAGGGGACAGAGACAACGTGGCTGCAAGGGAAGCAATGTCCCCATCATCATCATCATCCCCCTCCATACACAGGAATGTGGACACAGCATCCCCCAAGTCAGCCACGTCTGCTCCCAGCCAAGGCAGCCTGAAGCCCAGTGGGTTCCCAACCCAAGAATCAGCCCAAGCTGTGCTGTAGAAGCTGTGGGTTTCCCCCAGCAGCCCTGTGAGCTGTGCTTTCTCTGGAGTTCAGGCCCAGCACACGTCCCCAGAGCATGGAGCTCCCTCACACACCCCTGGAGCTGGTGGCCAAGGCGTACCCAGCAAGCAGGAGAAGGGGATGTAGGTGATGTAGGCCATCTCAGGGTTGAACACCTTCTGCAACTCCACCAGCACAGATGGATCCAGGGCCAGCAGCTTCCCATCCGAAAGGGGCACCTCCATCACTGGCACCTCACAGCTGCTCAGAGACTCTGCTGTCAAGCCCTGGACAAGAGAAACAAGATCCCATAAACCCCAAGATGAGGTGCTCTTACCACACAAACACAACCAGGTATGCCCACCCCAATCCCACACCTGGGGGAGGGCAGGAGGGCCTCCCCCACAGCACTGACCTGGTCCTGCAGCTCCTGCAGCAGCGAGAATGCCCTGAAGAAGTTCCTCACTGTGTCACTCAGGTGCTGCTGCACCATCTCCTGCCCAATCCGCAGGCAGATCAAGGCAATGAGGCTGATTGTCTTCACACACAGCACAACACGGGCCTGGGCTCCACTGGGGAAACTGCAGAGGACATCCGTGATGTCATGGATGACAGAGATGGATGACATGGCCATGGATGACACGGCCATGGATGTCCAGCCTGCCCTCCACATATCCCCTTTTCCCATCCTCTGCCTCGTGCTTCCTGCCTTTTCTGTGTTACCAGAATGCTTCCAGTGCAAGGAGATGCACATCAGGCCAGAAACACCCTCCCAGCCCTGGCAGCATTAAGGTCCCCAGAGAAGCATTCCCAAATCCCTGATCCTGCAGCACTTACCCGACAGCTGGTGAAGTGAGGAAGCCCAGCACTGGGAGCAGCACCTCCTGGCTGATCTTGGGGAGGATGTCCATCAGGGTGGTGTCAGAGAGACACACCACAATCTTCTGTGCCAGGGTCACAGCAGCCAGGAGCCCGGCCTCCTTCCGGCTGTTCAGCCGGACACCGCCGGAGCCACCGCCGGGCGCGACCTGTGAAAGGGACACCTCCAGTGCCAGGGCCACCACTGCCCCAGCAGGACACACAAAAGGTGGCCCTGGGGTCACCTGAGCTCAGCCTCAAACCCAGCACGGCACTGCTGGTCACAGCTCCTGCGAGAGGAACCTGAGCACTGAGTCTCTACAGCAAAACGTGGCTGGCACTCAAGGGATGAGCCCAAAAACTGACAGGCACTGTCAGCACAAGAGAGGAGCCTGGAGAAATGGGGAATGACATCCCTGAGCTCCCAGGGTTCCTCTGCAGGGTACAACATCCCCACAAGTGGGAAGCTCAGTAGCAAGACCAACAACCCCACACTGGCCCAAAGCATCCTGGACACCCCAGGGTGCCATTTGTCAGCACAGAGAGGGGAAACTCTCCCATATACACAATTTAAAAGCAAGAATCGGTGTCTCCATCCCACAGTCTGCAGAGGAACAGCCCTTGCACGAAATATCCAAGCACAAATTATGGGCAAACCTGCTCCTGACTTCTAGAAATCCAGCTGCTAATAATTTCATGAGGCAGAACTGCACATCCTTTTTCTGCTGACAATGTACTGCTGCTGTTATGGCAGTGCCAAAGAGTTAATAACATCAGCAGCAACACTAAAATATTTCTTTCTAGATTGTCCTATTTCCTAACTCCTAGACAAATCAAACACCCAAGAAAAGAGAGCCAGTAACAAAACCCACAGACAATTCCCAGTTCCTGCTATATTTCTTGTACACCTGCCATCTTCCAGCTCATCACAGAGGCTCTTCCTCTCACAAAATAGCCACCCTGCCAAATCCTGCAAGAAGGATTGACTTTATCCTATTTGTGACCTGCAAGTTCCATGGCTCCAATATCAGGTTGCCAAATGCTGTTTCACAGGGGTATTAATCCCCTCCGTGCCCCCAAGCAATGAGCTTAGGAAAGCAAAGCAGAACAGCTGGAGCTATGATTGCAACTGGGTGGAGAATGATTTTGCTGAAAAATGGGATTTTTTCCCCTGAAAAATCTCCCCCTTCAACACTGGAAAAACTGACAATGCCTTTTTGTTTTCTTTAAATGAACAGCTGTGGCCTCTTTTTCTCTATGTTTAAATTATCAGAAAGCTACTGAAGTTTTCCATTTAAACGAGAATCCATAACCAAAGTGTTCACAACCACTAAAGAGGGAGCAATATGAAAAATAAGCCTGTTTAAAACATTCAAAACATTTATCCTTTTTAATGAAAAATTAAGTTTTTCAACCAGCTGCATTATACATTTCCTCCTTGCTGTTCAGCCACGAATTTCAAGCTGAGAAGCTGGTGAGCCTTGCCAGAGCTTTTCATACAGTTTAAAACCCGTTGGTCTCCCCCCAGCTCACCCCTATCTACCCACACAGACCTCTGGGAACACTCACTCCTGCAACCCCACAGCAGCACAAGCTGCTCCTCCTGCCTGTTATCACAATCCCACCCTTGTGCCAGCTCTCTTTGGGCACAGAAAAGCAGAAGAAAAGCTTTTTTCTCTGCTTTCACGAGGTCTGACAGGGAAAGAGGGGTATGAACACAGCCGGGCACTTTGCTGGGAGCAGTCTGGAGCTGGCAGGAGGTGAAAGTGCCTCTCCTGCCCTTCTCAGCCAGAGCTGCTCAATCCACACTGGCCCAGTTAAGCTCAGTTTTTATGCAGGAGGTTCCTGGGTGAGGCTGGACTATTATTTTTACATTTTCCATCTCTGCCCAGACACAGCTCTTGCCCCACCAGAGAGGAGAAAAAGGCACTACTGACCAGGTAGCTGATGTAGGGCAGGTACTGGTAGGTGAGGACAGGCTCTCCATACAAATATGCCACGTGCACCAGGCAGGCCAGCACTGGTTTGGACACCTGATCTCCCAGCACGGGCCGTTTCTGGTAGATATTTCCTGTGCTCAGGGGACTGTTCTCATCACTGCTCGGTACAAACTGCTGCCTGGTGGGGCCTGCCAAGGGAACAACACACCATGAGCTGAAGCAGCAGCCACACTCAAGCCACCAGCAGACAGACTGGGGGCACAGCCCAGCCTGGGACCCGGGGAAGGGGCATTACCGACGTAGCAGGAGGTGAGCAGCCGGAGCAGGTTCCTGGCGATGAAACGGGACGTGACCGTCGGGCCCAGCTTGGCCGAGAGCCACCTCACCATCTTACAGGCTGTGTCTGCAAAACAACAGCAGTCACAAGGACATCACCCCATTAGCTATCAGCCCCAGCCCTGGCTCTCAGAGCCACATGCACACCAGGCCTCTTTCCCTGTTTTCATCCCTGCTCTCAAACGGGACCACAAACAAGCCCAAATCTGGACCAGCTTTTCCCCAGGCTCTGCCCAACAGCCCGGACACCACGGGGCCTTACCCAGCAGTATGGTCTGCTCTTTGTCATCAGAGTGATCTGGCAGCTCCTCTCCCTCCCCATCCTCTGGCTCGCTGCTGTCATCAGCCAGGGTGACATCCACGGAGGCCCCAGCAGCATCCACAACCACCGTCAGCTCCGCATCGACCGCCGCGTCCTCGTGCTCTTCTTCCTCGTGCTCCTCTTCCTCCTCCTCCGACTCCTCGCTCTGTTTCAGGTCCTGGCTGCTGTCCACGGACTTCAAGCTGCTCTTGTCCTTCTGGGAGTCCCCATCAGCAGGTCTGTCCTCGCCCAGGGACACCTCGCTAGCGCTGCTCTTGTCACTCAGCCGGCCGAGGCTGAGCGATTCCTGCTCCTGGGGCTGCAGGGATTCCCCGACGTAGAGACCACTCTGGAAGTCCTCACCCTCGGGCAGGTAGGCCTGGTCGTGGAAGCTGACCCCAGAGGTGTAGTCCAGGAGGTCAAGGGCAGCAGAGCCGTGCTCCACGTCCATCTTGATCTCCTCCCCAAACACACACGACACCGGGCTCTCCCCTCCGCTCTCGTCGTCCTCGGTGGTGCCGAGGAAGGATTTGCTCTCCTCCCGCGAGCTCTCGATGCCCACGAGGATCTGCAGGATGTGGGGCAGCAGGTTCAGGAGGAAGGACTGCAGCCCCAGGCGCACGATCAGCTGGGCCACAAAGCAGTCTGTGTACAGGTAGAACCTGCCGTGGCGGGCGCAGGGCGTCTCGTAGGCTCCGATCAGGGGCTTCAGCAGGTATTTGTTGGCATTCTTGGGGCCGAGGGATTTAGCTATGGGTTCAAAGAGGTACCACGCTGCATAGACAGCGGTGTTTTCCTCGGACATCAGAGATAATATAAAAGGCAGAAGAATCTCCAAGCCCTCAGGAGTGATTTCAGAAAGGATCCCCTCCAGCTGCTGCCACAGCTGGAAAACGAGCTCCCGGCCTTGCCCTTCATCCTCGATCTTCTTTGCCTGATAGGTGAAAATGAACTTGTGCAGAGCTGGGAAGTACGTGGGGAAGGGGACGATGGAGCTGAAGGGGCTGAGGAGCTGGGTGGGACAGGGTGGGGGGAGGCCCTGGGAGATGGGTTTGTATTCAAACAACTGCACTGCACCCTTGCCCAGCCTGTTCTTCAGCAGCTTCTCCACGGGCTCACTCAGCTGCAGCAGGACGTGCAGCACGTGCTGGAGCGGGGCTGGGATCTCCTTGGGGTGGTAACGGCACAGGTTCCTCACCATCAGGAACCTCTCCAGCAGGGATGCATCAGGTTTGGAAGGACGAAGCCTCGGTGCAAAGATAATCTCAGCTACCAGGACGCCCAGAGCTTGCATGTCCCTCTGGAAGAGATCAGAGAGACCCAAGGGTGGCTCTTCCCACGGCTGCTCCATCAGCTGCATCTCACTGCTTAAGCCTTTAACCAAGAAATTGTCCAGTTTCTCCAGTTCCTCCAGGGCCTGGAGAGGATTGAATCCTTCAGGAAGGGTGATCTTCATGTCAAGCTGATCCACAGCCCCTCCCTTGCTCCGGCGGAGCGGTCGGACCCCCGAGGATTTGCCATCAGTGGCATAAGCAGGGAGGGTGGAGGGCTGTGCTGGAGGCACAGTGGCACAGGGCTGGTCAGCGGCTCGACCAGGAGCAGAGATGGAATCCAGGGCTTCCGTGCCTTGCTCCAACTCATCCTCACCAGCGATGGGTTTCTCCCCAGACCAGGTGGTTTCACTGGGAGTAGCCTCCAGGACCAGCCCATTGACTGCATCCGTCACCTGGCCTTGGATGTCCTCCAAAACCACGGTCTCCCGGATGTTCTGGAGCAGCGGCCGGGCAATGGCTGGAGCTTCAGCAGGAGTGTAGGCAGGTCCCACCATGCGCCTGGGGTGGGGCTGGTCAAAGAGCTGCACCACCCCGTAGGTCGTCAGGTGCGTGTGGTTGTCAACCAAGTGGAGGCAGACGTTCTTCTCCTTGACGGCGTCCTTGCCCAGCAGCTTGTAGCCAAAGGTGAGGTCAATCCAGTGGTGCAGGTCCTGGGAGACCTCGCGGCTCTCCAGCAGCGTGCGGTGAACTCGGATAAACTCCTCGTAGGAGCTGCACCACGATGGCACGTCCAGGTCGGGCATGTCCGGGTGGATGGAGCGGAAGATGGAGGGGTCTGTGTAGAACTCAGGGATGCACTCATCCGGTGTCCAGCTCTGCATGCGCTCCATGCTGGCCGGGTACTCGTTGGGCTCCCACTGGGACCTCACGTGGCAGCACAGCACGGCCTTGGGCGTCCTGCGGGCCGTGTACACGTAGTAGGTGATGTCTGAAAGGACATCAGAGATGTGGTGGGGGACGTGGAGCTGCTCCCCACTGGACCCCCCCGCAACAAACGCCTGCTTGGTCATCTCATAGGTGAAGTCCAACTGCTTGTCCCCCTTGTTGAGACGGAACTTGGATTTCCTCAGGTCCCTGAACTTGCCGTTTCTGGTGGTGAAGTCCACCACCCAGGGAAGAACCGGGTGGTAATTGGGGTCTCCCATTCTCCTCCCAGCCAAGCTGTTCAGACGCATCAGGTAGTCAAAGTTGCTGACCTGCCCATGCACCCACTGCAACACCAGGTCTCGGAGGTCCTTCTGGCAGGCACTGCATGTCACCTCCTGCCTTTGCACGCAGCTCTGCTCACTCTCTCGTTCCAGATTCTCCTCCTCCTCCCCAGGTCCCTCATACCCCCTGAAGTTCACACGCAGCCGGCTGCACAGCTTCTCATCCACTGCCACGTCCCGAAGGGAGAAATCTCCACAAGCCAGACCCACCTGGTGACAAGCCCTCATGGCCTGCAGCACGTGGAAGAGGAGGAAGAGGATTTTGGCGTGGCTGTTGGTCAGCTTGGCCGGGCTGAAGGTGACGACGTCGTGCAGGCAGTACTGCACGTAGGGGTAGATGACATACAGCATGTCGGCCGACTCCAGCAGCGCCTCAGCCTGCAGCACATTGGGGCACAGCCCTTTGGCCACGCTCTCCTTGGCAGGGGACGTGCCAGGCACGTTCCTGCCCACCTGGAGGATGGGGCAGCCGTAGGCTCTGTGCAGGGCAGCTCGGAGGGCGTCCAGCGCCGGCACCGTGGGCGGCGCGTCCTGGCGCCGGTAGGGCCGGGCGTACATCCCGTGAGCCCGGCCCCACAGGTTGTGGTAGTTCTGGGTGGCCACGCTCTGCATGAAGCCGTGCAGGGTGTCCACGTTCCCGCAGCGCTGGTCAGGGGGCTGTGCCCTCAGCGGGTACCCCAGCCGGGCCTTCCGCAGCCCGTGGATCTCCACCCGTGTCCAGCCCGCCGGGAGCTTCTGCACCGAGTGCTGCAGGAACGTCCTGACCTCCACCTCGCTCAGCCCCTCGGGCCGTGGGCAGCCCGTGGGCAGCACCCGCCGCTCCCTGAGGCTCTGCAGCCATTTCAGCGGGACGAAGGCAGTGACGTGGGTCCTCTCGGGGGCCAGCTGCCGGCGGTCGATGTTCAGGTCCCTCTCCACGCTCTGCAGGAAGCCTTCCATGCTGGGTTCTGCTGGGAGAAACGGGCTGTGAGCAGAACAGAACCTCCCTGCCCGCCGCAGTGAGTGACAAGTCTCACTTCCCCATTGGAGTAAAAAAAAGGTGGTTTGAGGAGCTTGGTCGCTGTGTCAGGGTGTGGGGGGTGAGAAGGGACCAGCCCTGGCTGTGCGGGATGAGGTGGGATCTCTGCAGCCAGGCAGGGTGATGTGGTGTGGGGCTTTCCCAGCCCCAGGCAGGGGGACATGATGGGGAATTGCCCATCCAGGTGCTGGGGGAAGGGACATGAGGAACCTCTGCAGGCTTAGGGCTGGTGGGGGACACACAATGGCACATCCACAGCCAGCGAGTGGGACGTGATGGCAAATCTTCAGCTCCAGGCTTGAGGGACACAATGCGACATTCACACCCCTAAGAACTGAAAAGGGACACGATGGGATGTGGAGGGGACATCAGCAGCCCCAGGGCTGGCGCTGGGGGCACAGTGGCACTTCCGCAGCTGCAGGGGGTACACAATGGGATCTCTGCAGCACAACCCCCGTGCCAGGGACGCAAGGGGACCTCTGCAGCGCCAGGCTCAGGGAACGGAGCCACGGGGAGACACAGAGGATGCTCACAGCAAGGAGCGCGGACCCAGCACCGAGCCACGGCCACGGCCGGTCAGGCGGCCCCGGCGCCTCAGGGCCCTCGCT
>JAHLSL010000039.1:2161369-2178413 GCA_025920805.1 Petroica traversi | reverse complement strand
ACCGGGCTCCGGCCTCCCCCGCTGCCCGCCCAGGCCCGGGGCCACCCGCGGTCCCCAGTGCCTTTGGGGTGACGCTGGTGGGAGGATGCTGTGCTGGCCACCCGGGGGTTTCCCATGTTTGCCATCTGCCCCCACCGTGCCCGGTTTCCCGGGAGATTCCCATAACTCGACCCCCAGCAGCCAAAGCGCTGGGCGGTGTAGAAAAGGGATTTTTCCCGTCCCGAGGGGGAAGCAGTGGGATCCCACACTAGCCCTGGGGTTGGCGTCCTCGCCCTCCAACAAAACGACTCAGAAAGGGGCCGAGCTGCCCAGAATTCCCCCGCCGGCTGTGGCTTGGCAGCAGCCGCCTGACAAAGTGTCTTCCCCGTCAGGAAGCGGCTGGCTCCCGTCCAGGTGGGACCCTGCCAGCGCTGATGGATGCCCGAGGTGAGCCCTGGGAACCGTAACCCCTACCTGCAGTGGCCTCCCTGCCGCGCCACTGGGCCCTGCCCGAGCAGGTTGCTTTATCTCTTATTTTCCAGCAGAAATGGCCTTGGATTTCCCTGCCTGTCGCTTGTGGTTTAGGGCTGGCTGCAGGTGCTGGAGCTCATGCACTGCCTGCTTTGGGAGCGGGGAGGGATGGGGAGAGTTGAGGTCAGAGCTGCTCCTGGATTTCCTGCGATGGGGGGATGTCCCTGGGGAGAGGACAGAGCGATAGATCAGGGTTGGTGTTGGGATGAGGGAGAGAAGCAGCTGTGGCTGCCCTGGGTGATGGCACAGTTTGATCCTGGCTCTGAAATGTGTGTTCCCTTCCCAGGTGCTGCCGTGCCACCCTGCTCCTGGCTAACCAGCACCAGTTCTTCAGTGGCAAGCTTTATGTCCTTCTCCAGTAGCTAAAGCTGCCAGTTGAAGAACTGTTGAATGTAGCCACTCTCTTCTCGTCACTGGGACCTTGGATGCCAGCCAGAGCCGTGCCCTGAGCGACTGGGATGAGCCACTCTGCAGCGTCCTGTGGATTGGAGGGCTGAGGATGAGTCCAACCAGGATGAAGAAAGTCTCCCTGCAGCCTCCAGACAGAGCCTTGGCTGGAGGATTGCCAGGCAGCTGTGCCAGCAGGGCTGTCAAACTGTGTCCCCTCCTCAGTGGGGTGGCACTGAGCTGGGAGGTGACTGGAGGAGACCAAAAGAGGCATTAAACGTTGTTTTGCTCAACTGTTTGGTTTTAGGAAGTTTTTTGGATCTGGTGGGGGCTGCAGACCCTGGATGGGGCACAGCACCAGAGCTGTGATGCCACTCTGGGGTCTGCAGGTTGAGGGTTGATCCTTCAGATGCCTTGGGTTTGTCCTGAGCCAAAGGGGTGAGCCAAGGCTGGGCGTAGCCCACAGGTCTGACCTGCTGCTGAGCTCAGGAGCTGGATTAATCCTGCAGCATGCCAGGCAGTGGGATGGAGCCTGGGGAGAGGGCTGGCTCCACACCCACGCTGCCCTGCTGCGGGTCGGGCTGGGTGCGGTGGGGCCGGGCCACTGGGACACAGTGACTCAGGGCCGAGTCACGCAAGGCTGTTCCCAGAACCTCTGTCCCTGGGAGGCCATGCAGCCCTGACTGCTGCTGCCCTCCAGCAGTGCCAGAATTCCAGGTATTTTGGAGCCAGCAGCACTAGAAGGGGCCATGGTGTACTTTATTGGGCTCCTCCATGGTCCAGGCTCTGGCAGAAGACTGCTCTGGAAGGAACTTGGGAGCCACTCTCCAGGACTGGAGAAGCCCCTGCCTTGCACTGAATGAGAGGGGAGATCCATGGGCCCAGTGGGAGCTCCAAGGAGTGTCTGCACCCCAGGCTCTCCCACAGGACTGCTGGGACCACCAGCTCTCAGGCTGCCTTGGTGAATGGGAATCAGGGGAGTGTCCAGGCATTGCTGCTCCGGGCCTGCCAGGGAGAGCACAGCTCATCCCAGCTCCGAGGGCGGGCAGGGAGGAACAGCCCTGTGCTGAAATGTCTGCACAATCTCAACTTAATCTGCCTGCCCAGGCTGCAGCTGCCCAAGGCAGGGCTGCTCCCAAACTTTGGCACCCAGCAAAGCACAGAAAGTGGCCTGGTGTCCATTAAGTGGTAGAAGTAGAATAAGTCTGTTGTCCTGGGATCTTTCCTTCTTACATAAAGCTGCTGTGCTTGGTGTGTTCTTGCTGATGGCTACGAGAAGCTGGGTTTCTTTGGGGTGGTTGTCACCCAGAGGGAGTGGGGCTGTAGAACACCCTTGAATGAGTTCCTCCAGCTTGAGGCAAAGCCTGTCTCTTCCACCACAGCTGCCCTCCTGCAAGTCCATGCAAAACAGCTGGCACCTGCTCTGTGCCCAACACATCCTGGACTGCATCGAGGGGCAGAAAGTCATGATGGGGGATGTGGAGAGTGCCTGAGGGCAGGGAGGAGCAGCTTCTGGGCTGTGCTCCCCCTCTCCTGCAGCACAGATTGATCTGTATGGGAGCTGTGTGCCTCACAGATTTATCATGAAGGAACAACCTGTGCTGCTGAAAACCAGCTCTTTCCTGGCTAACATGCTGCTGTTTCAGAGCAGAGGGTTGCCCTGAGCAGAAGCACCAAACCCATGGGGTCAGGAAATGCAAAATATCATATTTCAGGTCAAATTCATGTGGGAGAAGGGGCCAAAGGACAAGTTTGGGTGTTGAACACAAAACCAGCACTGCAGTATCTCACCTGCTGAGCAGAGGGCTCATGCTCTGGCTAACCTGCACTTCATACCAAACCAGAGAGAGTCCCTGTGAGTGTCCCTGTGGGAACTTGCCTGGCTCCTGGGACTTACCCTTCCTCCTGTACAGCCCCATGTGACTGGTGAGTAAGTGCAAGGTTTCCTGTAGAAAGCCCAGCCTTGCTCATTCGCTGTTGCCTTGCAAATCAAATAACTCTTTCCTCCAGCATCTGGCCATCTCATCCAAGCATCCAGCACACAGGGACACAGCAGGAAAGGCTGGATCTGGGATTTCACTGCCAGAGGCTGGCTGCTCACTGCAGCAGCTAATGCAATATTCAAGCCAGCAGTGACACTGCCAGCAGGTGCTGCTGGCTCAGAGGTTGGGTGGCATCCCTCTGTCCTTAGGGCCAGGGTATTCTGTGCAAGTTCCTGCACACAGCCCACCTTGTTCCCTGCTGGGAGAGCAGCCTGCCTCGGTCACAGCTCCCCTTGCTGGGAAAATGTGTTTTTGCAAAGGAGAAGGTCAGCATGACCAGTGTGCTGAATGAGAGCTCCCTGCCAACAGGGAAGGAACAGCAGGAGCTGGTGTATCTCTGGCTGGTGCATCTGTGGAAGTGTGGTGGCTGCTGCCAGCTCAGACCCTCAGCTGAGCCCCAGGCCATGGGCATCCTCCTCTCATCCAGCCCAGCAGATGAGCAGCTCTGCTGTGCTTTGCCCAGCACAAGTGGACAGCTGCAAACACAAAATGCAGGTGCTGGGTTCAGCTTTGCTGATGGTTTTATTGCTCCAGAGTGGGAGGATGTGGAGCTGTTAACACTTGGTTGTGAGCCCCTCACAAGGGGCATACACAAAGCTTAGCTTTGTGCCAGTGAGGAGATGTTGCCGATGTCACAGGCCCTGCAAATGAGAGGTAGGTTGGGGATTTGCAGTGACTCCTCTTGGTTTCGTGTCTCTCAGTGGGCTCTGCTGACAAGGGGAACAGTACAGAGCCACCCACCAGCTCAGTCAGAATTCACTTACTCTGCTTCTTCTTTGGAGATTTGTTTCCCCAAGTACAAAACTTCTGCAATCAGAGACACCATGGGGTCGCAGTTCAGGCTGGCAGCTGCAGTCACATGGCCATCCCTGGAAGGGAAAGAGGAAGAATGTGGATCTTCTCAGAGTACATAGCTCAGCACAGCAGCATCCCCGTGGCACAGTGGCCAGGGAGCAGCTGTATTTCAGAGGGCTCAGGGCAGGGTGGCTGGTGCTGCAGGATGCACAGGGACTCGTGGTAGATTGCCTGGCACTGCTGGGAGCTGGGCACCGATCCTGGGAGCAGTGGGGCAGAGGGAGAGGAGATGTGTCCCAGGCTCTCTGCCCAGCTGGTGTCATCATTTGAGTTCATTTCTCCTTCCCTGCCCTGCTTTGGTTTTCTCTGGTACAGCACCCAGCAGCTGCCTTTAGTGCACAGCCACGGGATGTGGAGCCTCTGTGGGATCTCTGCAGGCTGTAAGAGAGGACTGTGTCCTGTTTCCAGGGCACGGAGTGGCCATGGATTCACTCACCTGATGTAAAAGATCAGGAATTTCTGTTGCTCCAGGCTGCCCTTCACAACAGTTTCCGTGTATCCTGTCCCACAGCCTGTGAGGGAGAGCCTGCTCAGGGAGCCCTGGCACAGCAGTTGCCACCCATCCCACCTCAGGGACAGAGGGGACAGTGACTGGGGCCGGGACAGGGCTGGGGAGTAGACTTGAAGGCCCTGGACAAGCAGAACTGACTTTGAGCTTCTCCTTGGTTTGGAGAGGGAAGTTCTTCCTCTGTGACCTCTAAGCCACTGGACATCAGCAAAGAACAAGAGCTCTGGGTGGCCTCCAGGCCCAGGGCTCAAACTCACCATGGCAGCCAGTCCAGAGCCTGAGCTGCTGCAGGTGAACTCTGCAACCACACTGTGTTTACAAGCCCCAGACCCAGGTGGTGGGAAGTTGTTCTGGTCTCTTCTCTCTGCCCTCTCCTACCTGCATAGCGGATGCTTTTCCCAAGCAACGTGGTCCAGAAGTAAGGGACAGTGTGCAGCTCCTTCCCTCTCTTCAGCATGTTCAAGGCAGCAAAGTGACCTGTGATGACCCAACGGAGGGAATATTTTTCTTGCATGTCCTTAAAAATCATTCCCTGTGTCTCCTGCTGTCCTTCCTGCCCCATTCCCATCTCCAGGGGAGCTGGAAGGTGACGTGGCTGTGCCCTCACCGTGGGCCTCGGCCACTTGTTGGTGGCGGATGCTGGACCTGTCCCCATCGAGCAGCGCCACCGGAAAGGTGACCACGTCCCCCGCAGCGAAGACATTGGGGATGTTGGTTTGCATGTGCTGATGGACAAAAGGCAATTAGGGCAGTGATGAGAGGCAAGGGTGGGGAGTGAGCTGGGGAACGCAGCTGGCACTCACCAGATTCACCAGGATGGCACCTTTGTCATCTCTCTCGATGGAGCTGCCCTTCAGAAATGCTGAGTTGGGGGTCGACCCTGTGGGGAGAAGAGCAGGGATGAAATGGAGAGAAGATCTGCAGGGATGGGGGGAAAATTTGGCCCCACATTGCCTGTTCCTGCTCAGAGCAGAGCATTTGGAGCAGTGACCTGTACTTGGGCTGGTGCTGAGCCAGTGCAGGGGCAATAAAACCAGGGCCCGGGACACAGCACGCTCTGGGAACACAGCAGGGACCTGTGGAGCTCAGCAAGAGCCAAAGGCACAGCAAGAGTGTAACCAGCTCCTTTCCTCCTGCCAAGTGTGTGCTCATGGGCTGCTGACTTTTCCAGGTGCTTGTGGCCAAGAGGAAGGGCTGGATGATAACAGAATGGGGAAGAGGCTGCAGGGAATGGTGTCCTGGAAATGAACTCTGATGCCCTGGGCTTGCTGGATTCCCAAAGCTGCCTCCCTCTCCCAGCTGGGGTCTCTTACCTATTCCCACCACTACCACATCTGCAGGGAGAGTCTCTCCATTGGCAAGAACAGCCTTTGTGACCTAGGAAAGAAGGAAAGATCATTAATAAAGGGTTAAAACCTCTGTCCTAATTCCCACAGCCTCCCTGCTGCTGTGCTCTTTGCTGCCTTTTTTCTTCCCCAGGTTCGGATCACCTTGTCCAACTCATGTGTGGCTGGGAATGTAAAAGAAAATCACACTGCTGTCCCTGGGATAGGAGCACTTGCTGGTGCCCTTTGAGCCCAGAGCTGTGCTCAGTGAAAAGGAAGGGAGGGTCCAGACATGGGAGAGGAAAGCCTGATGTAGGCACTGGGTTATACCTCAACTTGGGCTTTTTCCCCCCTAAAATTAGCAGTTCAGGGATCACAAAGGCATGACTGACCTTTCCATCCTTCCCTTTCAGCTCACAGAGTTCTGTTTTCATGTGGAACTTCACCCCTTTATTTTGCAGCATCTGAAAAGGACTGGTTTGAGTATTCATTAGGAAATTCCAGGCTATAAAAACAGCTGTACCCAGCCAAAAACCCAGGCAGGCAGCTCTGCTGCTGCTCCAGGCTGCTGGGAGGTTCCATTTGTGTCCCTGGCTGGTTCAGGCAGCCTGGAATCCTGGCTTTTCTCTGCAGTCCTGGTCAGGACTGGTGTGTGAGGTGGGTTTGGGATGAAGAATGTGATGTGTGTTGGGGGGGAGGATGGGGAGCAGCCGTGTGTGCAGAGCTCGTGGGTGAGCTGTGGGTGAGGACAGAGGCTGGGCATGCAGAGTTATGACTCAGCACAGGGGCGAGGTTTCCTGGGCTGGTGTGGATCCCCGGGCTGCTCGGATACCACGTGTTCTCCATCCTAGAAATGAGCCCCAGGTTTTCCTCACCTTCATGGCGACACCTCCAACCTGAGGACCCAGGGCATGCTGGAAAGGGAACTCCTCTCTATCCACCACTGAGATGGTTCCAGCCTTGTCTGAGAGGAAGGCAGCCACCTCCATTCCTGCAAGGAAGAGGCATGCCCAAGGTAAGGCTGCTGCAAGCAGGAACCTGCACCCTTGGAAACCTTCTCCCCTTCCAGGAGAGCAAATCTGATGTGCTGCCAGTGCTGAACTGCTTTGCTATGCATTTCTGGGCTGAGGTATTTAGCTCCCCCCATTCTTTGTTCTCCTGCACACAGACCTGGGTTTTAGGAGATGCAAAGAATGGCTCCTGGTTATGTACAAAATAGCTCCCTTTCTGTGCCTTAGCCCCTTGCTTTCCCAGTGCTTCTGAGGAATCCAGCTCCTCTGGAGGACAGTGACCTTTTCAGAAGGCACATTTCCCTCTGTCCATGTGCAGCAATTGTTTATAGCTGTCAAAGTTTCTGGCTATCAGAGGGAAGAATGAGTGTGTGCTGTGCAACACACACCCCCAGCAGCTACAAGGCTCCAGGGAGGATCCCAGCTGGGTAAAAAAGGAACATCCCTTCCCTGAGGGCCTCTAGTTAATGTGCACATGCAACAGAAGGGGGTTTGAAGGCTCTCACTGAAGTTTTGACACCCACTCCAGGCTGGTACCTATGAATGAAGCTCCTACAATCAGTAGATTCTTCCCGGTTGCCAGCTCCAAAATCTTGCTGGACTCTTCTGGGGTTTGGAGCATGCACACGTTCTGCAGGTCTGCACCTGGGATTTTGAGGAAACCAGAGCTGAAAAAGAGAGAGAATCCAGATGCATTTCATGATATAAATTAAACTGAAAGAGTGAGAAGGCAGCACAAACCCACGGCTATGTCATTCCACTCTGCTTTTTCACCTCATTTCCTACTTCCACCTCCACATCCCAGTGTTGTCCTGCCTAAAATCCCATGTGGGGCAAACACTGTGCACTCACTTGCTGCCTGTTGCAATGAGCAGCTGGTGGTATTTCTGAGAGGAGCCATCCATGAAGTGAACCTTCTGCTTCTGGAAATCCACTGACACTGCCTGCAGGAGAGGGGACACAGGTCAGACAGGTACTCTGATCCACCCTCTGTGTTGCCTGTGCATGGGTGCCTTGTTTGCTGGACACTCAGGTGACATGAGGGATGCTGGGCTCCTCTCTCCCACTTCCCACAGGTCCATCCATGGATGCTCAGATCAGTTTACACCCTCCCCATGGCAGAAGCAGGATCACCCACTGAGGACTGAGCTCAGCTCCCTGGTACCTCTTTTTCTGTCCAGAGCTCTATGCCTTGAGCCTCGAGGAATTCAGGTTTCCTCAGGTAGACGTCTTCAGCTTTCAAATTCATTTGCTGGAAACACAACAAAAACATGAAATGAAGCACTTCTTACAGACAGCAATTCTCCTGAAGTGCTCACTGGGGAGTCAGTTTACAAAAGAGGTGAATTTTACATTAGTGAACCACAGCTCCCCACACTGCCCCATCCCTATCACCTTGTCCCCACCTCAGAAAAATCATCCAACTGTAGAGGGAAAAACTCAATAAAAGGAGATTAAAACATCAGCTTATGTTGGCTCTGATCAAAGACTTTCTGGGAGGAAGAAGATGTTTTCCTGGAAAAAACACTCATATTCCTTTTGGATGCCTCAGCACTCCTGCTTTGCCCACTCCACTGCTCCTGGCCCTGAGTGTGGCCCACATCGCACGTGGTGCCCAGGCACAGTCCTGTCCTTGTCACACACAGACCTTGCTCAGTTTGGATTTGTCATAGGGAACGTGTTTCTCATTGGTGGCCATGATAATCCTGCCAGTGAATCCCTCCTGGCGAAGAGTCTCTGCACACACCAGGGCAGCCACACCTACGAGAGATGCTCATCTCAGCCCCCTCACACGTCACTGTGGAGGAGGAGGAGCAGATCTGTCCTCCCTGGAGAGGTGAGTGGCAGCTCCCAGCGTGTGTGCAGGGGGCAGAACTCAGATCCCTTCACTGACCTCCCCCCAGCAGCAGCATCGTGCTGTTGTTGAGGAGGCACCTCCTGCTTGAGTCCTTCACCCTCTGGCTGCTTTCAAGGTCCTGCAACAAAATGCAGAATGCTGAAGTCACACGCAGCCCGAGGTGCTGCCTGTGCTCAGTGACAGCAGGTAAGGTCAGTACCTTCTTTTTTGCTGTAATAAACACCTTTCCATCTTCCACTGTTACCTGAAGGAGGGAAAGGAGAGGTTTTTTAACTGCTGCATCCATGAGGTTGTGGTAGGAGCTCTCCTGGGAGATCCTGGTCCAGTGTGCCATCTGCTCTGTCTCTGATCTTGGATGTCACATAGTGCTGAGGAGCTCATGAGCTTTTCTCCTCATCCTAAGAGCACTCAGGAAGAGCTGTAAATCCTCCTTTTCTTTCCAAAAGCACTTGTGCTGGCTCTGAGGGATACCAGGTTCTACAGCATCACCTTTGACTGAAATGAGCTTTAGGGCAGGGAGTTACATGATCCCAAGAAACCATCCCAAGGATCATCCCTTGCGCTGCAGCCCTGAATGACAGAGCTGTGGTCAGGGCAGGGGGCTTTCAGTCAGTGTCAGGGACATGGAGCTTGTGAGAGAGAACAAATGTGAGAGTCAAGAAGTCACCTTAAAGCAGGAGATACAATCCAGGGCAGGGTATTCCTCGATGTCTCCAGTCCTGATGTTAAAGCAGGCCCCATGCCAGGGGCAGCGCAGCCTCTCCCCTCTCAAGACCCCTGAAACAGAATCCCCCCAGCTGGGCAGTGAGAACCAACTTCCCCAACATGGCTTTTCTCCCCCTACCCCGAGCTGGGGTTACCTTTGCTCAGCGGGGCACCGTAGTGGGGACATTTGCTGCCCAGAGCCTGGAATTCCTTCCTGTTCCTCACCAGCAGCACTGGGTAGCCGGCCACCATCACCTCCAGGAGCCTGGGGGAGAGGTGCAGAGGTGGGCACAGAACCATCCAAATCCCCACACCACCCCCAGGTACTCACTGTCCATCCCCAACGTCGTCCTCCCTGCAGACCTCAGCGGTGATGGTGTCATCGCTGTCCATGCCAGTGGCTGCTGCAAGCTGGTCAAAGTCAGGCACTCAAAGGGTCCCAAACTTCTGATGAAGCAGCAAGATGACCTTCAACTGATAGAAAACACCCCTTTTTAAACTTTGGGTCCATTCCTCTGCCCTTTTCTCCTCTGAATTAACTCACTTCTTGTTTTCAGCCCTGCGTCCCATTAAACTCAACGGCAGCGCAGGGTGAGTGAGCAGATGTGATTAATGGCTCTTGTAAACAAATGCAATTATTTATGGGGAGGTGCTGCTGCCATACCCCACGCCTCATTCAAATTTGGTCTAAAGAGGTGCTTCAGCCTCTCCAACATTTGTGCACAGATGTTATTCATGGTAATTGCCATCAGAGCACTAATCCCCACCCAAAATGCCTCCTGGGCTACAAAAGAGTCAAACCCCTTGGTCCTTAGTGCTCTCCGTGTCTTAGCAGTCATTGAGAGGCTGATTAGGAATCCCCCTCTCTATTTTGGGGGAAAAAAAACAAGAAATGGAGCAGAGAAGGTCATTCAAGGCAGGTTTTAGTGCAGGGTGGCGACTCCTGCAAATCCCCGCTGCACCACTGCCCCAGTTCCAGGTTCTTTAGGAGAAGCATTGGTGGGTACTCACCTGGTCCTGCCAGGGGGGGTTCAGGCACCTGTCCCCCAGGTCAGAGAGACACCACTGCTGCTGCCTGAGACTTTCTCCTGTGAGGTGACACCCTGGTGTCTCACCACAGGTGCTCTGCCTGCTGCCAGCCCACGGCTGGTGATGCTCTCCCCAAGTTGCACAACGTTCCCATCCATCAGGAGATGCAGCTCCTGGAAGCGGCTGCCTGCTAGGGAGTTTTATCTGATTTCTGCAACTGGCATGGGCCTAATTAAGGGTATTTTGTTGGGGTTTAGAGTTGCAAAAGAATTGAGGGCACATAGGAATTATGGCACAGGCGTGGTGTAAAGATGGGGTGCGTCACGGGCAGTGAGACCAGAAACTCAAGGGGATGCAGTGACATCCCATGGTCCCTTCCCACTGCCCCTTTTCCTGATGGAAAGCACTCCAGCTACTCACAACATATTTTCACAGCACTTTGGAATGACATTTCTACTTTTTATATATTCTGACAGCACTTAAAATTCTTTAATTTGATCTTTTGGTAGGATTTTTCTCCATTGATTTTAAGGAACATGAAGTTTTCAGCAGCTCTGCTCCTGGTTCAGTTACAATGTCCACGCACACGATTCCTTCATCCCTTGGCCCATGAAGGATGACATGGAGCAGGGTGCTGCTCGCTGTGCTATTTTTACAACAAAGTGGGAGTTGCAAAAAGACGGGAGTAACACCTACACTGTTTGTGTCTCCTCTTGTTCTTATCTCTATTTCACAGTCAATATGTTTCACAACTTAAAATATGCCTCAAAAATTAAGAGGGGAAAAGTTACCAACAGCGTGTTTCCATCATCTCCCTCACAGAACAGGAGATCCGCAGGGATCAGCTCCCTGCCAGCGGCACGTTCCCAAATCCAGCAGCAGGGGGGATAAAAATCCTCTGGTGGGTAGGACCTGGAGAAGAAGGCATGTGCAGGATGCTGGTTAAATATAGGCTGGATTGTTTGGGTAGCAGTTCAATTCAAAGGACCCTCCAAGCCATGAGCACCCCTTCCTTCAGAGCAGGAGGCTGGGACACTTCTGTGTCTGGATAATCCCGGCCCACGGGTGCTGCACACCCACGATGAGCACAGGAATGAGGGATTTTCTCACAGCACCAATGAGCAGCTTCTGGGCTCTGCCCTCCTGGCCAGCAGCCTGAATGTGAAGCAATTTGGCTGCCAAACGTCCGTATTTAAACTCTCTGTAATTATTCCCCAGAAGCGCGTTCCCACGTGGAGGAGCAGCAGCCCTCGTGGAGCGTTCTCTGACTCAGCAGAAATCGCTGGAAAAACGTTTGTTCACAGATAGAAAACTGCAGTGAACAGGCAAAGGGGCAGGTACAGAGGTGTGCAGCTTTGGGATGAGGCAGATGGAGCTTGGTCCTGTGCAGGGATGTTTGTACTGCAGGGCTGAGCAGCAAATTCAGCTGCTGGATGCTGCTGGATGCAGCCGAGCACCCAGGAAAGGCTTTTGTAAAGTACAAATGAAAGGGCAAAACAAAATGCCTGACAGAGGCAAAGATGATAGAAAGGATATAGAAAAGGTGACAGACAAAGGATAGAAAGTGATAAAGAGATTTGGATGTCAGAGACAAAGCTGGGGCTGGCTGCAGGGATGCTGGTATGTCAGGAACACACAATATGCTGCACAAAATGCCCTCGAGGGACTGGGACGAGATTGGGGGCAGATTTTCAGGAAGATGCTCTGTAAATATCTTTTGGCCCTTTTTAGGCAAACCAAAGGTGGTTTCTCAGGGTGTTTTAGACCTTTCCTGGTAGCACAAGTCAAGATTAAACATAGGAAGGAAGAGAGGAAAAGGAAGTGGTGCCCTCAACCACAAACAGAGCCCAGGTGGGCATCAGATATCTCTGAGCAGATCTGCCACCCACATTGGTGCTGACTCACATGAGCTGCTGAGCTGACCTTGGGTTTTTTAGATACCTTCACTTCTGCTGTGTCTCCCCAGTATTGCTGGCCCTCCAAAAACTCAAGTTTTGAGGCAAGGATTTAAGGGGTGTAACTTTCCTCCCTTCACCTTCCCACCACCATCAGCTGTTGTAGCACATTTTTTTCATGCCATGGCTGTGTGGATCCATTTCCTCCCATCTTTTTCTCAGCTCGCCCAGCTCAGGGCCCTTCCCTGCCCTGCCAGACCCACTGATTTTAACAAGCAGCACCCACGGAGTCAAATCATAGGAAAACTGCTCAGTTGCAGGAAGAGGAAGCGAGGTGAAACCTGCAGCAGAGCTGAAGTGATTAATGGGGCACTGCTCTCAGAACAGCTTGGTTTGTGATATTAATAACGAGAGAATTCAGGAGGGAACCTAACCTGTTCCAAGCTGTGGAGCCAGCAGCAGCAGGAGATGCAGTGGGGAAGCTCCTGTGCTTGTGTTTGTAAAACTGAAGGAACTGAGGGTGTGAGACTGAACTGGGTGTAGGGGCTGGGATGTGCTTCCACATTGGAAAACTCATTCTTAACCTGTCTGAAATGCAAAAAAAACCCAAACCCATGCAGTTACAAATGCATGGTGATGTAATCATAAAGCTCATGCATATTCATCAAAAATTACTTAAGCTTGAGACTGGTGAATTAAAGAGGAGAAAAAATGTTTATCCCACAAGGGAAGAAGGAAAAGGAAATATTTAGTCAGGACTGAATTTGCTTACAAGCTAAGAATAATTATATGTGGTGTTTCACATTTTCTTCCTAAGCATTCATGTCTGGTGATGGTGAGAGATGGCCTGGCAGACACCTGGAACCACTTTTCCTCAGTGAACTTTGGGAAAGGAAATAAGAAAACTGAAACCTTACTAATAACAGCAGATAAACAGTTCAGAAAGTCGAAACATTTGGGGCAGGGCAGCTGCTGGAAGCAGAGAAATGTAAGGAACTGCCCATGCTGCTGTGCTTGAAGGGGATTTGCCAGTCAGGGTGTTCTCAGTGGAATTTTATTGATCCCATGGCATACCTATGCAACTGGAGTGAGGAGACAGCACATCCTTTGTGCCACTGGTTCGTGACAGCTGGTCCAGCCCAAGCCCTGGAGAAACAGCTGAGCATGCAGCATCCTTAGGGACACCCTGCTGTCAACACAGGTTTCTCCAAAAAGTCCCTTGTGCCAAGTCCTGAGGAAAACAAATATCCTTCCAGTCCTAAAGAAAAGGAAGAAGGCCAAAAGAAGAGCATCTAGATCAGCCTGCCCTGGGGTCATTTATCATGTGGGCAAAGCAGGCTGTGCCTGAGTGGTTTGGGAGCATTCCCACATGCCAGGCTACAGAAGGCAGCTGCTGTGCCCAGTCTGCAGCTGGGATCTGGCACCAGAACCTCCTGGTCCTGTAAAGCTCCCAGGAGACACTGTATTCCAGGAATGATGTCAGGAGGGATGAGCAGCCTGGGCAGCAGAACACCTGCAGGGCTGGTCAAAACACTGTGGGGTGGAAGGGAGAACCTTCCCTCAGGAGTGGGACCTTGCAGACATGGGCAGGGTGGATGGACAGGCTGTGGTGTGAGCACAGATTATTTCCTCTGCCAGATGAGATCAAGTCCTGAGGTCAGTAGTAAAGTGCTGCACATTTTGGCATTTCTTGCCTTAAATTCTGGAGCTGCTCACCACACTCACAGAGACTGAAATCCCTGACTCCCATGTCCACAGCAAGTTCTACCTGGAGAATATCCAGCTTCCACATCAGGAAAGTGTTCCTGGCTGGAAGGGGTGGATGCTCAAGTATGAATTGATTTCAGGTCTCTCCACAGCTGCTTCTGCAATTCATGGGCACGCTTTGCCATGCAGAACCTGCATTTTGCACAGTAGATCCTTTCATAAGTGTGGAGTTCCAGACTTCCTGAATGGAGATGTGGATATATAAAGCATTCCTACATCATCTGACTCCTTATGGCCTAAGCAGACAGAGTGGTGACACAGTTTAGAGAGGGATGGAGACAACAGCTTATTCAAGTTTGGAAACCAAGCTGCTTGATTTGTTTTGAGCTCTTGGACTCCTCAGATTACTTCAGGTGTGAGCCAGGTCTGGCATTAGGTGAGCAGATGGGTTTTATGACTCCCTGGATGCAGAGAAGCAGATTAAGGGAGGGAGGCTTTCCAAAAAACAGGAGCATAACTTGTGCCTGGCTCCCACATCTGTTGGCTTCAGTGAGTCCTCTGTGGCATTTGGGAGCAGAGTGGGCTCCTCCTTAAGTAAAGAATGGTGGAATTGCAAAAGCACCCCCAAAACCCCCACCCAGGAGTAGTTGGGGAGCATCTGGAGGGGACAGAGTTCAGCTGGCAGAATCCCTGTGGTGAATTACCACTAAATTGACAGATTTTATTGTATAAAATGTGTTCTGTCTCTCATATGTGCTGCAGAGAAACTCCAGCCTGGGAAACGGAGGCAAAAACGATTGTCCAGCTATTGAATAAAATCCCCCATCCTCGATTTACACCCCGAGTGCTGCTGGAAAGCCCCCGCTGTGGGATTATCCGTGGTGCCCATGGTATTACAGGATGGACCTGGGCACGTCCTTGCTGGTACCTGCAAGGAGTCCCCTGCCCTGCTGGCAGCAGGCACCGGCAGGCACCGGCACCAGGCTGAGCTGCCTCCCCGCAGAAAACCAGGTCGTTCGGGGACAGCCGGAAAACTTCTGGAAATCTGGGTGAAAAAGGCAGTATCTCCAAATAAGGTGGGAATGAGGAATCCCATCGGAGCGGGCTCCCGGTTCTCCAGCGGGCGAGCAGGGACCTCTTGTGGCAGCTGCGCCCGGGAGCTCCCGTCCCTTCTCCTCCGTTCGGGTTCTTTTGGGACAAGCCTGGCCCCCGAGCCTGTGGCGTGTGGTTGAATATTTGGCCTGATCTGGTGTCAAGGGACTTGTTTGTAACTGGGCTTGGAAGTCTGCAGTTCCAAAACCGCCCCCGGTTAATGCCAATGCTGCAGAGGAAGGAGAAAAGGCTGGAGTCGGGGTTGTAAGAAAATGCGGCTCAATGGGAAGTCCTGGTAAAATTAAGTAAAATCTGGGCTAAAATGAACCAAAAAGTAGTTTATATGTAACTGTTTGTAGTGCTTTAGCAATGGGATCAAAGTCCTTGAACCGGAGGCTCAATTAATCACGGCTTAAATTTCTCCCATGCAGAAGTGGTAGGTAAAAGCTCTCCAGTCTCCAGAAATATTTTAACTATTCCTGTCCCCGAGGCTGGCTGAATGTTCATCTTTAGGATAAACACACCACAAATGGAGGAGCCCCTGGGGAAATGGGGCTGTATTTGCAGGCATTCCACCGTGTGGGATTTTCCCTGCAGGCAGGTGAAGGGCAGAGCTGTCACCAGGGAAAGGGGCAGTCAAGGTTTTTTGAGGCTAAAACACCACAGATGACTTCTCATTCGGAAAATGGCTCTGTGCAATTTTATACTCAATTAATTGTTAAATGATTTTTCTCCTCAGTGCCCTGAGCAGCCCAGCACGTCTCCAAGGCATGTCATTCTTTCCTCAGCACATTTTATGCTGAACAAAAACGTCTCTGCGTTTGGTCTTCTCAGTAACAGATTAGTCTGCTTGATCCTTCGAGTCCTAATACACGAGATTATTTAAAATCCCCTGAGCACTCAGGGCTGCCTGTTACTTCAGGCAGAGTCTCTCTGCCACGTAACTGTTATGAAAGTACATTGTCTTGCCTGGCTTTTAAGCAAATTTGTGCAGCATGAACAGATGCTTTTCTGCCAGATGAGGCTATCATAGAAACACAGAATCGTTTAGGTTGGAAAAGAACCTCACCCTGCTCCCAGTTCAATTTAATCACTCGGCGTCCCTTCCATCAGTGTGTATTTGATGTTTTTGTGTCCATCACCCCAGAGTCAGGACAGCAACTCAGAGCTCAGGCTCTACACGCTTCTGTTTCAGCCAAGAGGAAGTGGAAGATTTCATCCAAAATTAGTACCTCAAAGGAGAGGTAGAGTTTGACATTAATTGGTGTGTACACTGTGACTCAGCCCGGCGGCAGAAGGGGAAGCGAGGGCTGTGCAGCAGCTTCTGCAGGAGACATCAAAAAGCAACAAGGGAGTGATCAAATTACGGGAAGCTGGAAAAGCAGCGTAGTTGTAGGGTAGAACTAAAATTGTGGCTACGGGATCGTGAATTTCCACAACCTCCAGACTGGGGTATCTCAGACATCGGGGAGCTCCTCTCGGGACAGGCGTGGGACAGGGGGCTAGGGGGTAACAGTGCCGTTGGCAGAGCATTTTTTAGGCGAGGCAATCGGATCTTTTTCCTTGCTTGATGTGCGATCAGCCCCGGTGGTGTGGTCTGGGGGGAGTCCTGACCCGGGGTGAGCAACGGCTTGTAGAGCTCCTGCCCAAGGAAACAATGACGGAGACGGTAATCACCTGCCGGGGATGCTTTGGGGTGAAGGACCACCGGCCGCAGCACCTCACGGGAGAGGCGTTCGGCCACCCGGTGCCACCAAGATGGAGAAGGAACCTCTGGGGAACGAGGGAAGCGCCCCAAGCTCCCGCAAAGCGACGGGACACGCATTCCCCGCTCCGTGCCGCGCTCTCAGCCAGCTCCGGGCTGGCGCCGCTTCTGCCGTGCGATGCCGGGAAAGGCGGATACATCCCCGGGGGCTCAATTCCCGTCCTCCCGCTCCCCGCGTCCCACGCCCCGACGGGAAGCGCTGCCGCTGCGTGCATCCTTGCGCGGGGGGATGAGGGAACTGCCAGCGCCAGCAGCGGGGCGGCTCCCGGCCCTTCCCCTCGGGGCGTGGGACGCGGGGAGCGGGAGGACGGGAATTTTTTTTTTTTTTTTTTTTTTTTTTTTTTTTTTTTTTTTTT
>JAHLSL010000039.1:2138463-2156369 GCA_025920805.1 Petroica traversi | reverse complement strand
GGGCGGGGGTGGCGGGGGAGCGACTGGCGGCGGCTTCGTGGTGGTCCCGTACCTCTCCCTGAGGCCCTCTCCATTCTCTCGCCAGTTGCGTCGCCATGGCCGCCGTGTTCCCGTACCGCGGCGGCTGCGCCCCGGTGCCCAACCCGCTGGCGCCGCTGCCCGATTACATGTCCGAGGAGAAGCTGCAGGAGAAAGGTAGGTACGGCCCCGGCCACCCCCGATCCTCCGCGGGGGACAAGGCCTGAGCCGCCGCCTCTGTGTCCCCGCAGCCCGCAAGTGGCAGCAGCTGCAGGCCAAGCGCTATGCGGAGAAGAGGAAATTCGGCTTCGTGGACGCGCAGAAGGAGGACATGCCCCCCGAGCATGTCCGAAAAATCATCCGCGACCACGGCGACATGACCAATAGGAAGTTCCGGCACGACAAGCGCGTTTACCTGGGGTAAGGGACCCCCGGTGTGTGAGGGGGGGAGCTCAGGGGATCCGCAGCTGCTGCCTTGGTAATTGTTGAAGGGAGACATTTCTGCAAAGAGCTCTCTGTAGCTCGGTGAGGATGCCCTGAGGTATCAGTGCAAGCAGAATATCAGCAAAGGGAATTGTTGCTTTGAATTTATGAGAAAAAACATTACCCTGCATAACACAGTGGCTTAGAAGAATTTGTGGAGGGTATGAAATACTGTTTTTGCAAGATTGAAAAGCATCCTGAGTGCTTCTGTGCTGTTCAGGTGCAGGCACCTGTCTAATGAGCATCATGGTCTGTTGCTCTAACTTACCATTACCCATAAAAACGCCAGAAATTCACTTAAAACTTCAGGTTTTGTTTGTAACATTTATGAAAGCTAAATCGGTAGAAAACCTTTTGATAGCATAAAGGTGGAGTGGGAAGTTTGTGGATTTGCCTTTTGAACGGGTCAGATGAGCAGCTCGAAGGAGGGAAAGCTGGGAGGTAGCTGAGCTTGTGGCAGGTGGTTGGCTGTCCTTGAGATCAATTCCAACGTGGTTTTCCCTGACCTGTGGTTGCAGAGCTCTGAAGTACATGCCCCACGCAGTGCTGAAGCTCCTGGAGAACATGCCCATGCCCTGGGAGCAGATCAGAGATGTCCCTGTCCTGTACCACATCACGGGTGCCATCTCCTTTGTCAACGAGATCCCCTGGGTCATCGAGCCCGTCTACATTGCCCAGTGGGGGTAGGTGCCTCCTGCTTCATCCAGCTGGGGCAAACCTTTGTGCATGCACCATAAAATCGCCCTGATTTCAACGGTCCCCTGATTCCCTGCAGCTCCATGTGGATTATGATGAGGCGGGAGAAGAGGGACAGGCGTCACTTCAAGAGGATGAGGTTCCCCCCGTTTGATGATGAAGAGCCCCCTCTGGATTATGCTGATAACATCCTGGATGTGGAGCCCCTGGAAGCCATTCAGCTGGAGCTGGATCCAGAGGAGGATGCCCCTGTGCTGGACTGGTTCTATGACCACCAGCCCCTGAAGGATAACAGGAAGTATGTAGCTGTGGTAGCACAATTTTCTGGGAGAGGTGAAAAACAATGCGTGAATCACCTGTAGAGAGCAGTGTGTAACCTCTGTGTGATGCTGGAGTGGAGAGAAAAACCTTCCCTCGAGGGTGGGAGGGAAAACCTGATTGTTGCAAAGCTGCATCTTTTGCCTGCAGGTTGCTCAGAGAAGCTGTGGCTGCCCCATCCTTGGAATTGTACAAGGCAGGTTGGATGGGGCTCTGAGCAGCCTGGGCTGGTGGAAGGGTTGGAACAAGAGGAGCTTTCATGTTCCTTCCAACCCAGACCATTCTGGGATTTTTTGATTCTATCCAGGAGGGCTGTTAACCAGTTATGTGCTAAAACTGGTGTTTCTGACTGTGCTGTGAAGCTGGCAGGCTGCATTGTCTAGCTGGAGTTTGAAACTGGTGTTTGCTAAAGGTGCACAGATGTTCTGTGTCAGTTTGGACACAGAGGAGGAGAGAACTGGAACAGCCAGCATTTTCTGGGCAGGAAGAGTCCAGACTGGTCCTTCACAGTGCTGCAGCCTTTCTTGCAGCCTAGAGACAGCCATGTGTTACCTGCCCTTGATGAATGACGGTGGCAGAAGGTGTTTGGTTATTCCTTTGGCTGTGTCTGGAGTGTCCCTGCTCTGCTTTCCCAGGTATGTCAATGGCTCCACGTACCAGCGCTGGCAGTTCACCCTGCCCATGATGTCCACCCTGTACCGCCTGGCCAACCAGCTGCTCACTGACTTGGTGGATGACAACTACTTCTACCTGTTCGACCTGAAAGCGTTCTTCACCTCCAAGGCACTCAACATGGCCATTCCTGGAGGCCCCAAGTTTGAGCCCCTTGTCAGAGACATCAATCTTCAGTAAGTGTTTGGTTTAGCAGAAAATGAATAGTTATCTAGGAAAGAGCTCATCACTTGTTTTCAGTCACCAGTGTTTGACTCTCTCATCCTGAATGTCTGCATAATAACAATTTCTTGTCTCATTTCAGGGATGAAGACTGGAATGAATTTAATGACATCAACAAAATCATCATCAGGCAGCCCATCAGGACAGAGTACAAAATTGCTTTTCCCTACCTGTACAACAACCTGCCACACCATGTCCACCTCACCTGGTGAGTGCAGCAGCCTCCAGAGCCAGGGGAGGAGAGGAAAGAGAGGAGGGAGGGGCTGTCAGAGGCTCTAATACAAATTTTTTGTTGCAGGTATCATACTCCAAACGTTGTTTTCATTAAAACAGAAGATCCTGATCTCCCAGCTTTTTACTTCGATCCTCTGATCAACCCCATTTCACACAGACATTCTGTCAAGGTGAGTTCTTGGGTTTACTGTGATAAACCCTATGTATGGAAGTAGGGGGCTTTAGTATCTTCCTTCTGAGAGCAGCCCACAAACATAGGTATTTCAGGAGAAGGCACATGCCCTTTGACAAAAAACCTGCAGTTGTCATTTTAGTATTTTTCTACTGGAGTTGTTGTCTCCTTTTCTGAAGGATAAAGCCCAATGTCTAATTAACAGTGTTAGAGTTTTCTGACAGATTATTTATCTTTCTGGTTGTCCTTGGTGTGTTCATGGAGCTGATATGTCCCTGAAGTTTCCTCCATAACTCTTAACTCAGGGTTTAGTAGCCACAGTTTGCCTTGTTGAGTCCTTTTTGCCTCTCTCATACTCAGTACAGCCACACTTCTTCCATGAGAGCAAAGAGATGATTTTTTTATTTGCTTAACTCAGAAAACTGAGCTGAAGGAATCAGGAAACACCTTGTGTGGTGCTCTGTGTTTCAGAGCCAGGAACCGCTGCCTGATGACGATGAAGAGTTTGAGTTGCCAGAGTTTGTGGAACCTTTCCTGAAGGATACCCCTCTCTACACTGATAACACAGCCAATGGCATTGCCTTGCTGTGGGCCCCACGACCCTTCAATCTGAGGTCTGGCAGGACCCGGAGAGCTCTTGACATCCCACTGGTCAAGAACTGGTGAGTTCTGTCCTGGGGGAAGGGCTGATGTAGTGACAGTGACATTATTACCTTGTTATCATGAATAAAGACATCATGATGTGTGGTTTCTAGAGATTTAGGAGCATTTCTGCAGACTTTTCTCCAAGAATGTCAGTTAACTGAAGCCCTGGAGTGTGGTTTATCCATAGGTACCGCGAGCACTGCCCAGCAGGACAGCCAGTCAAGGTGAGAGTCTCCTACCAGAAGCTGCTGAAGTACTATGTCCTGAATGCACTCAAACACAGACCTCCCAAGGCCCAGAAGAAGAGGTGAGTGAGCTCTGTTCAATGGGGAACTGACCTGTGTAGAGGATTGAGCTGATTTTGTGGTATCTGCTCTTTCCAGGTACCTGTTCCGCTCCTTCAAGGCTACCAAGTTTTTCCAGTCGACCAAGCTGGACTGGGTGGAAGTTGGCCTGCAGGTGTGTCGCCAGGGCTACAACATGCTGAACTTGCTGATCCACAGAAAGAACCTGAATTACCTTCATTTGGACTACAACTTCAACCTGAAGCCTGTGAAGACCCTCACCACAAAGGTATCAGTCCATGTGCAGTTGTACTCAAGAAGAGTTTACCTGATGGTTGTTGTGTAACCAGTGTGGAAAGACAGACCCACAGTGCCTCAGCTGCTCAGTTTTTGTACAGACTGACCAAGTTGGAGTTGTTTCACTCTTTTGTGGTATTGTTATGTGAATTGTGAATATTTTGTCTTATCCAGGAAAGAAAAAAATCCCGTTTTGGGAATGCTTTCCATCTGTGCCGAGAGGTCCTGCGGCTGACTAAGCTGGTGGTGGACAGCCACGTCCAGTACAGACTGGGAAATGTGGATGCCTTTCAGGTAGGCTCTCTTTGGTTGTTTTTGGTTTTATTTTAATGTGAGAGGAAGTTAAGAGGAGAGTTGGAGTATTTTATATGGAAAAGAACATCTATGGGATGCACAAAGTGGCTGAATGCTGCAGTTTTATGGAGAAGAGAGGAAACAATGAAAATATGCAGCGTTGTTTGAAATCCTGCTTTTATATTAGTTCATAAGAACTGCTCGTTGTTTGAGCCAGCTTTAGGAGCTTTGTATGACCTGAAACACTCTGTCCAATAAACCTGGCTGCTGGAGGTGATGTCTGAGGTGTTGGTTTTATCCCTGACTGTGTCCCATGTCTCAGCTGGCAGATGGCCTGCAGTACATCTTTGCCCACGTGGGTCAGCTCACAGGGATGTACCGCTACAAATACAAACTGATGAGGCAGATTCGGATGTGCAAGGACCTGAAACATCTCATCTACTACAGGTTTAACACAGTAAGTTCCACCTTTTCACTGAGGAACAAGAGAGGGATTCTGGAGTGTCAATAAATGACCTGATCTCACCATGTCTCTGCTCTTCCAGGGGCCTGTGGGCAAAGGTCCTGGCTGTGGTTTCTGGGCTCCAGGCTGGAGAGTGTGGCTGTTCTTCATGAGGGGCATCACCCCACTGCTGGAACGCTGGCTGGGGAATCTGCTGGCCAGGCAGTTTGAAGGTCAGCACCCTGTAAATCCTGCATGTGGGAGGAGCATGGGGTAAAGATTAATACTGTTTGCTTGCCAGCCAGTTTTCTGTTCACACTGGTGGTCTTATCCATGCTTAATTGACCTGTTCAGAGCTTTGACAAGATCTGTGGCCCAGAATAGATTCTAAATGGAAGTGGGATTCCCTGCTCCATTTCTCCAACCATGTTGCACCTCCATGCACTCCTGAATCAGGAAGGAGGAGAATCACTGCCCATGGTGTCAGAATTCCTGAAGGACTTTGCTTTTTCCAGGCCGTCACTCAAAGGGTGTCGCAAAGACTGTCACAAAGCAGCGTGTGGAGTCTCACTTTGACCTGGAGCTCAGGGCAGCTGTGATGCACGACATCCTGGACATGATGCCAGAAGGGATCAAGCAGAACAAAGCCAGAACCATCCTGCAGCACCTGAGTGAGGCTTGGCGCTGCTGGAAGGCCAATATTCCCTGGAAGGTAAATCCCTCACTCGGCCTTTTGGTTCAGTTTTAACATCTCCCAAGTGGAGCTGCTCTTGGAAGGCTCCCACTCTGGCTTCCCTCAAGCTCCTGTCCCTCCCCAGGTGCCAGGGCTGCCAACTCCCATTGAGAACATGATCCTGAGGTACGTGAAGGCCAAAGCTGACTGGTGGACAAACACAGCTCACTACAACCGGGAGCGGATCCGCCGGGGAGCCACTGTTGACAAAACCGTCTGTAAGAAGAACCTGGGCAGGCTGACCAGACTCTACCTGAAAGCTGAGCAGGAACGGCAGCATAATTACCTGAAGGTACTTCTGTCTTCCCTGAAATTGCCAAAATTAATGTTGTTTTCATTGGGAAGCTTTCACTGATTTCTTTCTGGTGGTGTGGTTCTGCAGGATGGGCCTTACATCACTGCCGAAGAGGCCGTTGCTGTGTACACAACCACAGTGCACTGGCTGGAGAGCAGGAGGTTCTCTCCCATTCCTTTCCCCCCACTGTCCTACAAGCATGACACCAAATTGCTGATCTTAGCCCTGGAGAGGCTGAAGGAAGCTTACAGGTAAGCAGTGGGAAATTATCTTGATCTTCGGGGGCACTGGGAAGGCTTCTGTTTTGTTACCTGTTATTCCTATGATTAAGTATGGTGTAAAATCTACCCTGGTGGACTGGTAAAGCTGTTGGTTTTGATACTGCCAACTTACCTGGGAGTTCTTATTGATTCTGTCACTTGGGCAAAACCACTGCCATGTTTGCAAGTTTGGGGATGTGGATTGTGAGGATTTATAGGTTGAGCGCTATCATTCATCACTTTAGTGCAGTGGCCATTAGGCTGTTCTGTGCAGGTGCTGAGCTGTTCTCCCTTGTTTTCAGTGTGAAATCACGCCTGAATCAGTCACAGAGAGAGGAGCTGGGCTTGATTGAGCAGGCTTATGATAATCCCCACGAAGCTCTGTCCAGAATCAAGCGACATCTGTTGACTCAGAGAGCCTTCAAGGAGGTGAGTGAAAGCCTGGTGAAAACACAGCCACATTATGCTGCATTTGGAAGCTGAATAGCACCAAAATTTTGTATTTTCTCTCAATTGTCAGCCTCAGTTTTCCCCCCTCTTCTTTTTTTAAGGTGGGAATTGAGTTCATGGATCTCTACAGCCACTTGGTCCCTGTTTATGATGTTGAGCCCCTGGAGAAGATCACAGATGCTTATCTGGATCAGTACTTGTGGTATGAGGCTGATAAGAGAAGGCTCTTCCCTCCTTGGATCAAACCTGCTGACACTGAGCCACCCCCACTGCTGGTGTACAAGTGGTGCCAAGGTCAGTGAGCTCTTGGATTCCATGCAAAAATTATTTTTTCTATGTGAACTTGTGTCCTTTGAGTCGCCTTGGGAGCTGAATTTTTATAGTTGCATTTTGTAGTCGATAATTACAATCAGAGATGTATTTTGTAGGCTTATATGCTGGAGGAAAGATAACTTGTACAGGATTTGTGATTGATATAGCTTTCCTCCCATTTCTGGATAAGACTGGGAGATCCAGAGTCTGAAAAATTAGGCATTACAGGACCTATGTTGAGTTCCTGTACCCAGGAGGTGCTTCTGTGCTCTGATGTCAGATAACACATTATTTGTTCCCTCAGGCATTAATAACCTGCAGGATGTTTGGGAGACCAGTGAAGGAGAATGCAACGTGATGCTGGAGTCTCGCTTTGAGAAGATGTATGAGAAGATTGACCTGACCTTGCTCAACAGGCTGCTGCGTCTCATTGTTGATCACAACATTGCTGACTACATGACAGCCAAGAACAACGTGGTGATCAACTACAAGGTGATTGTTGATGTCAGGAAAAGGGAGTTTGTGATAAAAGTGATCCATGGGGGAGGAGGTTTTGGACCTGCGTCAAAGAAGGAGCACAAAAATTGCAGGAGAAAAGTGATGAGGGAGTAAAAAAACCCTTCTGGATCCTGCTGAAGAACAGCTGCTCAGGTGAAAGGTTCCTGATGCATTGTATTTTCTCACAATTGCCCTTCATCTCCTTAGGACATGAATCACACAAACTCCTACGGGATTATTCGTGGGCTGCAGTTTGCTTCCTTCATTGTCCAGTACTATGGGCTGGTGATGGACCTGCTGGTGCTGGGCCTGCACAGGGCCAGTGAGATGGCTGGGCCTCCCCAGATGCCAAATGACTTCCTCAGTTTCCAGGACATTGCCACTGAGGTGGCCCATCCCATTCGCCTCTTCTGCAGATACATTGACAGGATTCACATCTTCTTCAGGTGAGATCTCTGAGGCCCTGCTTTCCTCAGGTCAGCACAAAGGAAAGGGGGAATTAGTATGTTCCTGCTCCTGGCTTTTGTTCCCTTTGCTACTGAAGATCAGGAGTGTTTGAATTGACAGACTTCCCTGGATAACTGGATGTCCACATGCCTCCTCTTGCTTTCTCAGTTTCCTTTTCTGCAGCTTCACTGCACCAAGAGAAACACAACAGTATCAAGAAACACGAATGACCAATAGAAATACAAAAATGCTCATTTGTTAGGGATTTGGTGAATTATAGACTGGTAAAATAAGCCTTTCTGTCTCTTCGTGAAAAGATAACCCAAGCCCTGAGTTGCTCTGTGCTAATGAAATTCCCCCATTTGTTGGGAGGATACAAAAATGGCATAGTTACTGACAAACAGCTTTTCCTGATTAAATCCTTATCTTTCTGGCCAGACTGGTGTTGATAAGTAGATCATGTAATTCCAAATCCTTTCCTGTGCATTTCCAGGTTTACAGCTGACGAGGCAAGAGACCTGATCCAGCGGTACCTGACAGAGCACCCCGACCCCAACAACGAGAACATTGTGGGCTACAACAACAAGAAGTGCTGGCCCAGGGATGCTCGGATGCGCCTCATGAAGCACGACGTGAACCTGTAAGTGCAGCCAGTAGGGAAGAAGTGGTAGGAAAAGAGAAAAATCAGTTGTGATAAATAAGTGTTGGAGGCTGATAGGTGCTCAGGAGGAGATGTGAGAAGTGAGGGGTCTGTGCTGAAGTCCTGAAGAATTAGGGAAGCTCTGAGAATTTGTTTTTAGGCAGATTATTATGTGTCACTGTGCACATCCTGTTTTCTAGTGGCCGTGCAGTGTTCTGGGATATCAAGAACCGTTTGCCACGCTCGGTGACCACGGTGCAGTGGGAGAACAGCTTTGTGTCCGTGTACAGCAAAGACAACCCCAACCTGCTGTTCAACATGTGCGGCTTCGAGTGCCGCATCCTGCCCAAGTGCCGCACCAGCTACGAGGAGTTCACCCACAAGGACGGCGTCTGGAACCTGCAGAACGAGGTGGGCTGGGACAGCAATCCCTGGGGGGATTTCCAGCTTGGAGAGGGGCTGCCAGGAGGGAACTGATGGGTCTGTGCTCTGTAGGTCACCAAGGAGCGCACAGCTCAGTGCTTCCTGCGCGTGGATGATGAGTCTATGCAGAGGTTTCACAACAGAGTGAGGCAGATCCTCATGGCCTCTGGCTCCACAACCTTCACTAAGGTAAGGGGAAGGGGGATTTATGGCAGAGCTTTCTGCAGATTCTTGAGGAACGAGCCAGGAGCTGATCCTTTCCTTTCCTTTCTAGATCGTCAATAAATGGAACACAGCCCTGATTGGCTTGATGACTTATTTCCGGGAAGCTGTTGTAAATACTCAGGAGCTGCTTGATTTGCTGGTGAAGTGTGAGAATAAAATCCAGACTCGGATCAAGATCGGCCTGAACTCCAAAATGCCCAGCCGTTTTCCTCCTGTGGTGTTCTACACCCCTAAGGAGCTGGGAGGGCTGGGCATGCTCTCCATGGGCCACGTGCTCATCCCTCAGTCTGACCTGAGGTGAGTTGTGTTGCTCTAATTCCTGCATTGCTTGAGTGTTCTCCTAGATGTTCTTTCCCCTAAAAGTGTTCCAAGAGTGCTAAACCATGCCATGGTACAGAGCTGTGTTGCCTTTACAGTAGCTCATGGCAGTGATCAGGGAAGTTCCAATTCCTCCTACCTCATTCTCGTGTCTCTTTGCTCCAGGTGGTCCAAGCAGACAGATGTTGGCATCACTCACTTCCGCTCAGGAATGAGTCATGAGGAGGACCAGCTCATCCCAAATCTGTACCGTTACATCCAGCCATGGGAGAGTGAATTCATTGACTCTCAGAGGGTGTGGGCAGAGTATGCCCTGAAACGACAGGAGGCTATAGCCCAGAACAGGTGTGTGCCCACAGGCAGCAGTGGGAAGTTTTGTGCTGTCTGGGGGTTTTGGAGACCTTGCTGCCCCTGTGGTACCTGCAAAGCTGTTCCCTTACCTCTGGAGGAGGATTCTGGAGGGAGAAAGTGCAACCTTTAAGGGAAAATGGTGTGACCATCAGGAAAAGCTGATACCAGACCCATTTGCAGTTCTGTGCACTTCCAAGGGCTTTTTCTTTTGCCTGTTTGGTATCATGTTCACAGTGACAGCTGCAGGCACTTCACTGAGTGTTTGACATTTTAGTGTCCCCTTCCAGAGCCCTGAGCTCTGTGTCATGTCTGTGATCTCATCTGAACTACTCATCAATGCATTGCTGTAAATTGAGAGGTAACAAAGTGTGGGGATTTTTTTCCTTCAGGCGTCTGACACTGGAGGATCTGGAAGATTCATGGGACAGGGGAATTCCTCGGATTAACACCCTTTTCCAGAAGGACCGGCATACCCTGGCTTATGACAAAGGATGGAGAGTCAGGACTGACTTCAAACAGTATCAGGTACTGACGGGGAATTCCTCCTCACCTGAATGAGGTTCAGATACCTGTTCCATACAAAGTCCTTTCACCTTGCATTATTGCAGGTGCACTTCTGTGTGTCTGCTGCAGAAAGAATTTACAGCTTGGTGTTGGGACTGGTAGAGGCTGTTTGGAACTAAATGCTCCAGAATTTGTAGCTAACTACTTTTGAAGCATTGGATAGATTGTAGTGCATTGGGGAAAACCACAATGAGCACGTCTACATATTACAGAATCTGGAGAGAGAAAAAAAATTATCCCCAAAACAAACATTCTAAAATATAAAGTTTTAAAAATAGTGGAATAAATTGTTATTTAAAGCCTTTAATGACAGCTCTGTAGAAGGCCAGTCCCTGAAAGATAAAAATATCACCTGAGATTCCACCCAGTGTGAATTGTGCAGTAGTAGTGACACAACTTGTGTTGTACATGAGCTGTGTCCTCCAGCACTGAGGCCATGAGGCTTTTTACTTGTTCACTGACATAATGATGGTGTTGGTTCCCACAACCAGTGCAGCCAGGTGAATGATCTGCTCCCTGCTGTCTCCAGGTGCTGAAGCAGAACCCGTTCTGGTGGACACACCAGCGCCACGATGGCAAACTCTGGAACCTGAACAATTACCGCACGGACATGATCCAGGCTCTGGGCGGGGTGGAAGGGATCCTGGAGCACACTCTCTTCAAGGGCACCTACTTCCCCACCTGGGAGGGTCTCTTCTGGTAAGAGGAGCTTTGATCTGGGCTCAGGATGTGCTGGTTCTGTTGAGTTTCTGCTGGTTTTCAGTGGTCACTTGGGAGCATTGTGTAGTTCAGTTGGGAGGGGGCTACAACTGAACTCCTTGTAAAGCCACAGAAGTTCCTTGGCATGAAACGGCCCTTCCCACTCTGCCCTTTTTAGGGAGAAGGCCAGTGGCTTTGAGGAGTCCATGAAGTGGAAGAAGCTGACAAATGCCCAGAGATCGGGTTTGAATCAGATTCCAAACAGAAGATTCACTCTCTGGTGGTCTCCTACCATTAACAGAGCCAACGTAAGTACCTGGTGTTTGTCATTCTGGGAAGCAGACACCACTTTTCCATTGAAATGAGACAGTTAATTGATCCAATTAATTCTCAGAACATCTCCTGCAGAGGTACTAAGCCTCCTTAACAGGAGATGCTCCATTTTTAAGACTTCTCAGTTGTGCTGTTACGTATTCTCACAGCTGCTTTCCCTTTGCAGGTGTATGTTGGGTTCCAGGTGCAGCTGGATTTGACAGGGATCTTCATGCACGGCAAGATCCCCACACTGAAGATTTCCCTCATCCAGATTTTCCGAGCTCACTTGTGGCAGAAGATCCATGAGAGCATTGTCATGGATTTGTGTCAGGTGAGCAGTGTTGGCTTGGTTTGTTTCTGTGTCCTTTTGGAGCAGGACCAGCAGTTTGGCAGAGAAAGGGAGGAAATGGAAAATGGGATTTTCCTGGCTGCCTCAGTGTTGAGGATAGATTCCTTATCTGAGTTCCTTGAACACAGCTCATCTCTGACTGCCTTTTCCCCAGGTGTTTGATCAAGAGCTGGATGCTCTGGAGATTGAGACAGTGCAGAAAGAGACAATCCATCCCAGGAAGTCCTACAAGATGAATTCCTCGTGTGCAGATATCCTTCTCTTTGCTTCCTACAAGTGGAATGTGTCGCGTCCATCCTTGCTGGCAGATTCCAAGTGAGTTTCCCTTTTCCCTCTCCTTGGCCTTGCTGCAGAGCAGAGCTGCTGAGCCTGTCATCCAGAGCCTCTGTGGTTCTAGGTTTGGTTTTCTTTGGGGACACTGGAGGTTGAATCACAGAGCTTGTTTGGGTGGGTGGTTGCAGCTCCTCCTGGCACTTCTACAAAACACCAACACTGCCTTTACTCCTCTTCTCTCCTCTGGGTGTACTTTTCCCTGAGCTGTTGGAGGTTCTTCTGGAAACCTCACAAAGCTGAGCTGGCCCAGGGCCAGAATCTGGAGTGAATTCTCACTGAATCCAGACAGTCCCTGGGGGAGATGACCCTCGTGACTACACAGCAGTGGACTCACTGCTGCCTTGTTGAAACCTTTTAACAGCCTCTGCATTCACTTCTGTGTGAGGAGAACAGTAGAGTCCCTTTCCAGGGTGGAACGTGGAGAGCAGCTGGCTGCAGTGTCCATGCTTGGTGACAATTACTGCAGGAGAATTTTGTACAAGATGAACTGTTTGTGGCTTGCTTTCTCCTCAGGGATGTGATGGACAGCACCACCACCCAGAAGTACTGGATTGACATCCAGCTGCGCTGGGGCGACTACGACTCGCACGACATCGAGCGCTACGCCAGGGCCAAGTTCCTGGACTACACCACAGACAACATGAGCATCTACCCCTCTCCCACTGGCGTGCTCATTGCCATTGACCTGGCCTACAACTTGCACAGGTGAGAGCTGCACCTTCAGTGCTGTCATTTGTAGGTGTGTAACTGGTGGTCTGTGGGTATTGTCTCAGTGCATCTCCAGACCGGGTCGTATTCCAGCAGGAGAATGAGGGGAGAAGGCAGAAGCTGGAGATGTGCAGTGAGTGGGATAAAGCATCTCAGGTTGCCCAGCTTTGCTCAATAGTAGTGGTTCAGTTCCCTCAGTTCATTAATAATTTGTTTCTTTGGATATTTCTGTCAGACTGTTCTTGGAGCTGAAGGACAGACCTTGTTTCAAACTCCCTACACTATTTATCACTGGAAACTAGGGGAAAAGTCAGATATCAGTTTTCTAATGTGTTTGTTAGAGAACCTGCAGCTTTTCTGGGACTGCAGCACTTGTATGCTGTGGTTTCCCACTGAGGAGGTGAAGGGAAAAGCCACAGGTGACCAACTCCCAGGGATATGACAGAAGTCACACAAAGCTGTATTTTCAGCAGGTAGAAAGGGACCTGGCTGCTGCAGGGAAAGACTTGTGTGGCTGTTTCCTCTTCAGATCTAATGGTAACATCTTGGTTTTCTGTTTGTTTCCTCTTCAGTGCTTATGGGAACTGGTTCCCTGGGAGCAAACCTCTGATCCAGCAGGCCATGGCCAAAATCATGAAGGCAAACCCTGCCCTGTATGTGCTGAGGGACCGGATCCGCAAGGGGCTGCAGCTCTACTCCTCAGAGCCCACAGAGCCCTACCTGTCCTCCCAGAACTATGGGGAGCTCTTCTCCAACCAGATCATCTGGTTTGTGGATGACACCAATGTGTACAGAGTCACCATCCACAAGGTGAGGCCAGAGGGCTTTCTCAGGGAAAGGACTGAATGGGGGAGGTTTCCATGTGTGATGGAAAACTGGGAGTCAACACATGGGCCCAGATTTTTGCAGTGTGCACAGAGCAGCTCTTACATTTCCCACACAGCTCCTGCTCAAAGCACACAGAGAGTTGGCTCTTGTGTGAAGGTGTGGGTGGGCTCCATTTATCTCCCTGCACTTCTCACTCCTGCTTGTTTCCTCAGACTTTTGAAGGGAATTTGACCACAAAACCCATCAACGGAGCCATTTTCATCTTCAATCCCAGAACTGGGCAGCTCTTCCTGAAGATCATCCACACATCTGTGTGGGCAGGACAGAAGCGTCTGGGACAGGTAGGGCCTGGCAGTGCTTTGGGTGTGAGCCAGGAGTGTCCCCTGCTTGGGACACTCCCTTGAGCAAAAAATATCACACAGATCTTCATCTTCTTACCTCTTAATGAGTTTGGAGCTCCAAAGTCCCAAGTGGTCAGGCCAGGATATGGGATAAAAATGTGGGAGAACACAGGCATTGCTGCTGCAAGGATTTTGGGGCTCTGAGGTGTAAAGACCCCACATCATCAAGCAGAGTTTGAGGAGCAGTGCTGTGCTCCTTGTTACACAAATCCCCCTGCACTTGGCTGTACATCCAGTGCAGTGAGAAAATTCAGGTGGCAAATCCAGGGAGGTGGAGTAGCCAGCTGTTTTTTTTCTGAGCCACTCAGGAGTAACTGAGCTCCAGGAATGGGAGCTCCCCTCTGTGATCAGTAAGGAGGAAATGCTGGCCCTTGTCACTGATCTGGAACAAGCCATAAATTCCAGTCGTATTTTTAGAATTTGGTCTGCGTCCCTCTGGTTCCCAGGGATGTGGAGATGTTGCTGGAGAGCAGGGGGGTATTTCTCTAACCTTGCTGTCTTTCTGTAGCTGGCCAAGTGGAAAACTGCTGAGGAAGTGGCTGCTTTGATCCGATCCCTTCCTGTGGAGGAGCAGCCAAAGCAGATCATAGTGACACGGAAGGGCATGCTGGACCCACTTGAGGTAAGGATGCAGCTCTGTGAGGATGTGTAAGATCTGTGGAGATAACACAGTTCTGTGTCCTGTAATGTTCTGCAGTAGTTGTGAGCTAATTCCCTTTGATGAACTCCAGGTGCACTTGCTAGATTTCCCCAATATTGTGATCAAAGGCTCGGAGCTGCAGCTGCCCTTCCAGGCCTGTCTGAAAGTGGAGAAGTTTGGTGATCTCATCCTGAAGGCCACTGAGCCCCAGATGGTTCTCTTCAATCTCTATGATGACTGGCTGAAAACCATCTCTTCCTACACAGTAAGCACAGATGTGTCTCCTGCATTTTGCTGATAAATGAAGCAGGAACCATGGCCTCAGATATCCCTGATTTGTTGTTTGGGAGCACTTGGCTCTGAATCTGCCTGGATTTTCCTTTAGATGATTTTGCTGGCAGTTCCCATGTGCTCGAACAGAGGAATTCTGTACTAGGGCCTTGTATATTTAATTTTCTTCTTTCTAACTTCATCTTTTTCTCATCTCCAAGGCATTCTCCCGTCTGATCCTGATTCTCCGAGCACTGCACGTGAATAATGATCGAGCCAAAGTTATCCTGAAGCCAGACAAGACAACCATCACTGAGCCCCACCACATCTGGCCAACCCTGACAGATGAGGAGTGGATCAAGGTGGAGGTGCAGCTGAAGGATCTCATCCTTGCTGACTATGGCAAGAAGAACAAGTAAGCCACTGTGCAGCTGCCAGAATCCTGCCAGCCTTTCCTTCCTGTGGCCAAGAGCCTTTGTAAATGAACTCTCAGCTTAGTAGGGAATCTGGTTGTTACTAATAACTTTCTGGTAAGGCAGATAAAAATGACTCCACCAAATCTTTGATGTGAGCATCATGTGATTGGCCCCTCTCTTGTTTAAAAAGTTGTGGTTTCATTTTTTCGTAGTGGCCTGGGTGGATGTTCTGAGCTTGTGCCTTGGTGAGAAGGCTCCAGAATGTGTTTTCAAATGCCTGACGTGGGTGGATTTTCTTTTCCAGCGTGAACGTGGCATCCCTGACCCAGTCAGAGATCCGAGACATCATCCTGGGCATGGAGATCTCTGCCCCATCTCAGCAGAGGCAGCAGATTGCAGAAATTGAGAAGCAAACCAAGGAGCAGTCGCAGCTGACGGCGACACAGACCCGCACGGTGAACAAACACGGGGATGAAATCATCACCTCCACCACCAGCAACTACGAAACCCAGACCTTCTCCTCCAAGACTGAGTGGAGGGTCAGGTAGGAAGGCAGGCAGGGGTGGTGGAAGGGATTGAAAGGATCAGGGAGGGTCCGTGCCCCCTCTGATCATCATCTCCTCCTTGCAGAGCAATTTCTGCTGCCAACCTCCACCTGCGGACAAACCACATCTATGTCTCATCAGATGACATAAAGGAGACAGGTTACACCTACATTCTTCCCAAAAATGTTCTGAAGAAGTTCATCTGCATCTCAGACCTGCGGGCCCAGGTGAGTGTGCAGGGAGTTTGTTACAGTTGTGCCCCACTCACACAGCAGTGAGGAACTGCTGGTGAAGGGCTGGGACCCTGCTGCTGTTTGTCCATGTGAATCCCTCTGATGCTCCCATCAGGAATTAAGGAGTTCCTGCTCTCACGGTGACACAGAGATCTCTTCTGGCCTCTAAGACAGATGTGTGTTTTAGATTGCAGGTTACCTGTATGGAGTGAGCCCTCCAGACAACCCCCAGGTGAAGGAGATCCGCTGCATTGTGATGGTGCCCCAGTGGGGGACACACCAGACCGTGCACCTCCCAGGGCAGCTGCCACAGCACGAGTATCTCAAGGTGAGTTCAGGTTCAGCTCCCATGGTGGGTGGAAGGTCAGTAACAAGGACCTGGGGTGGTGAGGCAGCTTCCCTTGGTCCTTTGTAGTTGTAGGACTGAAAAGGCTCAGTCTGAAGCCAAACCTGATTGAGATAAAGTGATTGAGAGCTGCTCTGTGATCTGTGTCTTTTTTGCCAGGCTTGAAGTGGTCTCATTTTAAATGGTTTTGATTTTTCTCTAAACCACTCTTTCTGTCAGGAAATGGAACCTTTGGGATGGATTCACACCCAACCGAACGAGTCCCCTCAGCTCTCACCACAGGATGTCACCACCCACGCCAAGGTCATGGCTGACAACCCCTCCTGGGATGGGGAGAAGACCATCATCATCACCTGCAGGTGAGGGGCAGGGAGGCTTCTGGTGCCCCTCTGAGGGGGCATTGCTGGGGAACTCACAGAAAGGGAGTGTTGGCTCATTCCTGCTTTCCCTGCTGTGCCCCAGGTGAGTCTGACTTGGCTCATGTGTTCTGCTTTTCAGTTTCACCCCTGGCTCCTGCACTCTCACTGCCTACAAACTGACCCCGAGTGGCTACGAGTGGGGCCGGCAGAACACGGACAAAGGGAACAACCCCAAGGGTTACCTCCCCTCCCACTACGAGAGGGTGCAGATGCTCCTGTCCGACCGCTTCCTTGGCTTCTTCATGGTCCCAGCACAGGGCTCCTGGAACTACAACTTCATGGGTGAGCTGGATGGGGAGGGAAAAGGAGGATCTTGAGGAGGAGGAAATAGCTCCTTACCCTCTCCAAAGCTGCCTCAGAGCAGCTAGCAGGGATGTCAGCACTGTGGCCTGAACTTTCCTTAGCACCAGCACTGGGATGTCAGTTCAATGATTCTTTTGGTGGCAAGAGAGCAAACAGAGAGAAAAGTAGATCCCATGTCTGTCTGGATTGTACTGCATGGTCTGTCACCACTGAATAATTAATCCCTGTCAGGCAGAAGAGATAGTGGAAAATGCAAGAGAGAAGCTGTTCCCAGTAGGGAGATCCTGGTATCAGGAGAAGGGGTCAGGAAACGAGAGTGACAGAACACTCAACTAACACAAAAGGATTGTAAATCTCTTGAGGGGTGGGGAGCCCAAAGTGGGATGACTTTGTGGGTTTAGAACTCTGCATGGAAATGGTCATAGAAGGGTGGAGAGCTTTGTTAGGCTCTGGAGGATGGAGGAGGCAGGAGGGTGCTCGGGTGGGTGACACTCTCTCTCTTCCAGGTGTCCGCCACGACCCCAACATGAAGTACGAGCTGCAGCTCGCCAACCCCAAGGAGTTTTACCACGAGGTCCACCGCCCCTCTCACTTCCTCAACTTCGCGCTGCTGCAGGAGGGCGAGGTTTACTCCGCCGACCGCGAGGATCTCTACGCCTAATCCCGCCCGCGCCCCTCTTAGTACTGTTGATATTCAACAGCGTGTTCGTGTTGTACCTTCCACTGTCCCCGCTCGCCCCCTCACCCTCACCCCGCGCGTTGTTGTTCCCCCGTTTTACCGCTCAATAAATTTTGTACGAACGGGAGC
>JAHLSL010000039.1:2089980-2121841 GCA_025920805.1 Petroica traversi | reverse complement strand
GCAGCAAAAAGTGCTCCTTGATGATAGGTGATACAAACTGCATTTATAGAACCCTCACGGACCTTTCAGAGAAGGTCTGTGCTCTTACATGGGGCACATGGTAGGTGTCTGAAGCCACCTCTGGGGATGTGGAGCTGTGTCCCTTGTCCCAGCCCCTGCCTAATGATACTGGGGACATTGGGGTGCTGGCTGCAGCCCCCCTGCCCTGGCATTTATTCCCCCAGTGCCTCCCCAGTGAGCCGAGGGCTCAGATGGGCTGTGAGCTGGGGCAGTGGGCTCCGGGCAGTGGTTTTTGCTGCATTTTCATACCTGTTGCTCAGGCAGTGGAACAGAGTCCTTGAGCAGAGCCCCGTGTCCCTCGCTCTGAGCACCCGAGGGGCTCTTCCAAGGGCACCTGTGCCTCCCCCACCCCTCCAGGTCACCTGGCAAGCTGCTACCTGCAAAAACCAGTTCTGCACCGAGCACCTGGCATTGAGCAGGCAGCTCTGCTTGGGTGCAACAGGGAGATCCCTTAAACCACGGGGCTTTTTGAGCAAGGTGTGCTGTGTATGGGCTCAGTGGACGTTCTTCCCTGCAGGTCAAAGCTCTGAAGGAGGCCACATCCCCAGGCAGCCATGGCCCCCACGCTGGCCACGGCGCACCGGCGGCGCTGGTGGATGGCCTTCACAGCCATCATCGAGAACCTGCTCTTCTCTGCTGTCCTGCTGGGCTGGGGGTCCCTGCTCATCATGCTCAAGGCAGAAGGCTTTTATTCCTACCTGTGCTACGGGCTAGGTAAGGATGCTCTGGGCTTGCCTGTGGATGGGTTGCTGCTGATGTTTGCTGGTGTTTTGGGTTGGAGGAGGGCTGAGTTCACATGGAGGAGAGAAGGAAGGGATGTGTGCTCCTTCCCAAGACCAGTGTGATGGTGCAGTGTGCCTGTAGGGGCTGTTGCTTTGTCGAGTGGTTGGAAATAGGAGCTTTAGTGATGAGATGGAGCATTTCTGGATGGCCTTTTCCACTTGGCCATGAGTTCTTTCCCTGCAAGGGATGGCTTCTGGAGGATGGTGATTGTTTGAGGGGATGTTCTAAGTTTATGAGAGGAATTTGTCTGGAGCATGGGTGGCAATAATGTCAGGGCAGTCCAATGCTCCAGGAGGAGAATTCACAGAAGTAAATCATCATTCCTCTCCTTCTTTAAGCACCCAGGATGTGCTCAAACCAGGCTGTGTTTCTGTGAGGGCTTGAGTTGTACCCTCTGCCCCAGCCAGAAGTGACTGTCCCTGTTGCAGACAGCCTGGAAAGGGAGAGACAATTTTGTGGTGTGGGAAGGGTAATCCTGGGAAAACAGCCTGGAGGTGGACATCTATGCCCAGGCTGGCCATGGGGAGAATTGTGCATCCCACAGTGTGTTTGGGTGGTCAGTGGGGTTAAAAGGAACCCGAGGGTAAAGGTGTGGTATGGGTTTGGAAGGCTGCAGTGATGACTGAGGGTTTGCATGTGCTCAGAGAAGGGAAGGGCAGAGTGAAGAGAGGCAGTTTGGGCTCTTTCCAGATACTGTGATGGAGACTGAGACTGGATCAGCCCATTTGGGGCTGGTGGAGGAAGCAGCTTGTGGAAAGAGTTGGAAATCAGTGAGAAGTGGCTGAGAAGACAGGGTAAAACCGAGGTGTGGGGAAGCAAAGTCCAGCCAAAGCTGCCTGCAAATAGCAGTGATGACACTTTGGGTTTTGCTCATTCATCAGCTGCTCGTTATCTCCCCTGCTTTGTGTACCAGGGCCTGGGTGGGTTCACCTGGCAAACACGCACGTGTTTGAGGCTTTTATCAGCTGTGGTTTGGCAGCTCCATCTCCATCCTGTGCCCTGCTCTCAGGGCAGTGCTCCCAAGTGTGTCCGTGTCACCCGGGTCCCCAGGAGCATTCCCGTGTACTAGGGAGACTCCCAGTGCCTGCAGACCTTGCAGGATTTGTGTTCAAGGCTGCTGTGTTCTCTCCACATCATGGAGACTTTGTCACAGGCCTGTGCAAGATATCCCATTAAACCTATCAGGTGGAGACTTTCTGCCACCAGATAAAGCACACGGGAGCTGATAAGCAAATGCTGACTGTCTCTGTGAGTAGGCATTTGCCTGTCTGCTTCCTGAGATGTGCTCTGCTGACAAGAGCTCCACTTGGGGCCCACCTCCTGCTCTTTGCCTTGACTGCTTTCAGTTTGCCCCAAATCAGTGAGTTTCACCTCGGTTTCTCACTCTTCTTGGCCAATGTGTGGCTTTTCTGGCTCTCCCCATGGGAGTGCCCATGCCCACAGACCACAGGGAAGATGCAAATGCTGGGACTGCTGTGGAATTGCTGCCCTGGGGGCAGCTGCTCCCTCCCAGTGGCCAACCTGTGCCCTGAGGCAAGAAAGCTTGAATCCCTGAGAAGAAATTTGTGTAGTCAAATGTTCTCCTTGTCCTCAAATATCTGGTCATCACTTCTGAACTCGGTGATGGCTTGTGATGAGCATGGGGACATTCATCCATGCTGACTCACCTTCCTTTCTCTGGTTTTGTCCTTGTTGTAAGAGATTTGTGGGGAAGACTCCTGGCTCCAAGTGTGTGGAGACTCTCAATGACCAGCCCCAAACTGAATTCTCCCTTTGCTGGGGTGAGGGATTGCCTTTTTCAGTGTGACCTATTGAATCCCACAGCCAACTTGGCTGGAAGGTTGGTGCAAACAAATCATGACTAGTAGCCTTTGGGCACTTGTTCCTAATGCTGCTGTGGGCATCTAAGTATTGCAAAAAAGGGGGGACAAAAGAGGAAAAATAGACTTTTCCAAATGAGCCAAAGGTTCTTGGCAGGGCTTTCGGTTTGTCAGCAAAAGCTCTTGCACTTTGTGATGCTTTTCAATGAAAGGCAGAGCTAGACCTTGTCCCTTCTGCAGACTCTTCCCTGAAGGTAACAGCAGCTGCCCAGAAAGTGCTCTCCCTATTGAATCCCTCACTTCCCTTGCTTGCCCTTGGCTCCTCGTGTTGGATTTTACTCAGCCACTGTACAGATGTGGGGTCCAATGGACTCTTAACTCAGTGCCACGAGGGTGGAGATGGACACCTGGGAAAAAAATCCCAAATAACAAAATATTTTTCGAGCAGTTGTGCAACAAGGCTGGAGTGGGGGGTTGTACTCGTTGGGCCACCTCTGGAGAGGTATGTTTGAAATTCGCTGACGAGGAGCCTGGTAGTAGCACTTTGTTCCCATTTTAATTTTACTACGCTACTACTTGGCCTTTAACCAACTGAAGCAGCATCTTTTATTCGGTGCAAGTGCTGACTCCACAGTCTTTATCATGGTTCTGGGCCTTATCAGCTCCTGGGGAATTTGATCAGTCCAGGGCCTTGCCTTGCTATGATGTTCCTGGGACTGAATGCTTGGGTCTGAAACATGCTTAAAAAAAATGTCCTGAACTTGATAATCTGCTCACAAAGAGCAGAGATAAGGGGCACTGAGGGCTTTCCCCTAAGACAGGGCTGCAGAATACCAAAGGGATGATAAGCTAATTCACTTACAGCAAGTTAATGAGCCCTGATGTAGTCATAGGGGGAAGGTGCTGCCTTGCAGCTCTTTTCTCTTATTTATCTGAGCTCTGGGGTGGGGATCTTGCAGTCTGAAGGTCCCTCACAATCTGGGGAGATATGACAACAAGAGTTTGTAGGAGGGCTGCACACGTGAGGCTGTAAACAGGAAAAGAGTTAAGGTGGTAAATATTCAGTTTGTACAGGAAACATGCTGTGCTGATCAGCAGCTGTCGTGGGAAGCTGCTGGCCCTGGCTGAGAACTGCTACAAAACGAAACCACAGCCGGGAGAGCAGGGCAGTTTAACTGAGGCTGTGCCTTGGTCATATGAGGCTTTCAGACACCCAGAGAGGGGGTCCTGGAAGTGCAAGTGGAGGGGCAGGGAAACCCAAATAAATTGCTTTTGCAGTGGTACAAAGCAAGAACATCTCCTCCCAGTTCCCAGAAGTATGACACCATCCTGAAAAGAGAAAACATGTTCTTATGTGGGCAGACTGCAGAATCAGTTGTTTGCACATGTCTTTCAGTGTGCTATTTTTTTTTAAATCAATACTCCCTGTTCTTTGCCCTTGATTTCTCTCTTTTTTTTTTCTTCTTCATTTTTTTTCTTTTGCTATAAAAAAGAGAGGAGGAAGGTGAGGAGTGTGCAGGCTGTGTTCCACTGAGCTATTGTTAGGGTGGCTGGGGGTGTCTTGCCTGTTTGACTCAGTCTGATCCATGAAACAAGATGAAAGGAAAGCTGCTCTCTGCCATCTGAGATGGCAGTCACTCCTGAAAAAGCCAGACTCGTTCCTTTGGTAATGTGGAGTGTGTGTATGTGCCTGGGATTTGAAGAGGTCAGTAAAGAGCAGTTAATGATTGACCCTCGAATGGAACCTACAGCACTTAATTTGGGAGAATGGATGGCTTTGAATATTCCAGCCTGAACAAATCCCAGCGATGATCTTGACATAAATGATTACCCAGGCAGCCTTCTCCTCACCTAAGCTGTCATTCTTTAAATAGTAACTTGAACTACTAATTGGGCAGTAGAAATCCTGCTGCTTTGTGTGGGGAGTGCTGTAAAAATAGGCAGCAATGTTCTTGTAATTGCTGGTAAAGACTTGTAGCTTCTCCTGGCTCATCAGTGAGGCAGCAGTGAGTGAGCACAGCCTCGGTGCTGCTGCCTTGCCCGGGTGTCACACCTCGAGTGCTGCATGCAGGTGCACTTGGCAGGAGAATTTGGGGAGGGCAGCAGGGTGGGCACAGGGCCAGCCCTTCCCCAGAGCAGTTTTCCAGCTGGAGCCAGGCACGTAGGAGATTTTCCCCTGGAGTGTGGCGTGCGCCGATCTGGAACGGGATCTGAGCTGTGATTGAGGGGAAGCTGCTGTTTGCTGTAGCCAGGTGCATTAGGTAGGTGAGTAGTTAGGCAGGTTCTCTGCCCATTAAACCCCTCCTAGCTGCATGTCCTGTGCTGCCACTCGCTGTCCTGTGCCAACGAGCTGCTGGCACCCAAACCCCTGCTTGCAGATGAGACGGCTCTTGGCTGGACCCTGTGGCTGCTGCACACACCTGCAGCCCCTCCAAAACCTTCTATTTATGGACGTGGCTCAAAGGATCAGGGGATGTCAGGGTGCCAAGGGCTGCTGGAATCATTTCCATTTCGCCTCAGTGGATCTTCTCTTGTTGCTCAGGGGCTGCTTCTATTTTCACAAACAATTTGTATTTCCACACAGCGCTGGTGCCTGGCCCCGCCTTGGAGCTGGCACCGAGCAGCTGTAAACAAGGTGGTTGGTACAGGCAGGGAGTGAAGTTTGGTGTCCCATTCCCAGCCTTCCAATGTTCAGAGAGGGGCAAATTTCCTTGCTGTTTCTGAGCTGTGTCCTCATCACTTTCTGCACACTCGTCATGGGAGGGCCAGCAGGTGCGTGCTGCGGGAGCTCCTTGGGGACGCAGCAGCTGAACGCATCAAAACACGAGCAGGAATTCCTATTCTCCAGCTTTAAAGGCTGAATATTTCTCTTTTGAGATCTCTCTGTGTGGGGAGGGTTACTGAGGCTTTAACACGTGCAGCCAGAAGTTATAAGGTCACTGCACTGTTCGTGTCCCTCCACCCTCCTTCCACTCCGCAGCTGAGCTATCTCTGGAGAGTGCTGACACAGGGAAACTGCTACTACTTTGTCAATTCTCCCCCTCCCCTGCTTGTTTTCCCGAGTTTCACCTCTCACCCACATCTGTTTCCTATGAATTTATCTTTGTGGAGAGCCTGAAAGCCTTGATGCTGTGGGTGAGAACTGCAGAGCACTTCCCAAAGTCTGTCCAGGACTGATTTCTAAGGATGTGACTCGGGCTGCAGTGCTGCCCTCACTGCAGACAAGAGGTGGTGGCACATGTGGCATTTTGGGGATATTTGTTGCTTATTCTGGCTATCCATGACTTTACAGAGTGAGAGAAGGGGCAGATTAAGTTATCAATCAGGAGCACATGGTAATGGAAAGAAACATGGGCAGTTTGAAACTATCTTAGGAAAGATGCTGGTGGGGGCAAAGTAAATGGGGAGAAATGTCCCTGGCCTTCCCTGGAGTGCTGGGAGAGGACAGAGGAAGGTTTGCAGGCAGCTCCAAAGCTTCAGATATGAGTGCCTGAATTCCTGCTGATACCTGGTGGCAGGAAGGTGGAGTGAGGTTTGTTTGCAGTGGACACAAAGCTGGGAGGGTGGTTTAGGGCAGCTGGGAGAGCCAGGCTGAAACCAGTAACTGTAGAGTGGCTGAGGCTTGGGTAGAAGGGAGGGAGGTGCAAGGTGGGGCTGTGTTATCTCCAGAAATAACACAGAGCAGCCAAGGGGATCTCCCCCACCAGCCACACCAAGCAGTGAATGTGAAGCCACTGGCACATGAGGGATTCCTGCTAATTAACTAAACCAACCAGGGCTCGTTGGGAATCTCCAGCCTCACTTCATGCTGCTGGTTATGCCGGTGACTTCCCTCCCTGTTCCTCCTTTAATATTGAACTTTGTCAGATCAATTATAAATATGAAGGAGAGTGTTTTGTGTCACTGGCTTGCAGCAGCAAGGAGCGAGTGCTTTGTCATAGCAGCAAAGGCTCCAGATAAGTGTTGGGAGAAGGAGAGGTTGGAGCTGTGAGTTAATGGGAGTCTGAAGGCACACAGCTCACTCGAGGAGTTGTAAGCAGCCTTGGGATAGGCATGTAACAGGAGAAGGGTTGACATGAGGCAGTAAAAGGGAACTTCTTTCCTTTCATTTTTTTTATTTTTTTTTTTAACTGTCCTGTTTCTGCCTTGGTTACACAACGTGGGCTCTGTTCAGCGTGGGAGTTTGCATGCAGAGTTCCTCATGTAAGGGCAAGAACAGAAAGCTGGGGATACAATTGATCTGTATGACCTAAACCCATTTTGAAAGAATAGAAGATGCTAATTACGGGGCAGGAGTTAAAGATGCATCAATCCTTTAAAAAAAACAGACCAGGCAGGTGAGCTGCCAGGCCCCCTGGGAACAGGGTCGTTAAATCCAGGAAGGATTTTTCAGAGCCAGGACAGTCAAAGCAGGGTGGCTGCTGCAAAGCCATTCTTCATCCTGATGCCTGCAGTGAGGGTAGGAAGCTTTTCATTTGAGCAGGCTGATGCTCAGTGCCAGGCCTTGTCAGCCTGGTGTCTGCAACCAAAATAACTGATTGGGCTGTAGCTGTCGTTAGTTTTGTTAGGGAGAAGATCTCTGAGAACATGACAGCTGTAGATTAGGAGGACCTTATTTTTGTATCAGTCCCTTTGGGTTCAGCTGAGTTTAGTCTCCTGTAACTGCCAGGCCCTTGCTGTAGAGTTGTTTTAATAAATTAATGAATCTCCATCCTTAGGTTTTTACCCTGCTGCAGCATGGGATGCCTGTCCCCTGGGTGCTTTTTCCTGCTCAAAGCAGAGCTCATCGGGTTTCCCTCATCCTTTTGCTGCTCTCCTTCTCCGTTTCCCACTGATTAGAATAAAAAGTGGACTGTGGAGGGCAGAGCTTTTCCCTTCCCCCCCTTCCTGCAGCGCTTCAAACCTCATCCTAACAGACTGTCCTCTCTCGCCCCATGCAGAGACCACCACCAACAGCTCTGAGCAGGAGAACAGCACAGATTCAGAGCACAAATGGCCTTCCTGCAACGCCCAGGACGAAATGCTGAACTTGGCCTTCACCATTGGCTCCTTCCTGCTCAGTGCCATCACGCTGCCCTTGGGAATTGTCATGGACAAGTACGGCCCCCGCAAGCTGCGCCTGCTGGGCAGGTGAGTGCAGGGCTCAGTCCCCATCCTCTCTGGGTGCTCTGCTCCTTGTGGGGCTCCTGCAGCCTTGGGAAGAGTCTGAGGGATGGGGCTGGGATCTGCACAGGCCAGCAGAGCAGCTCTGAGGGCGATTTCAGCCAGCACAGTGAATTGCTCCATAAGGGAAGGGCTGGAACTCCATGTCCACACTTCAGCTCTCCAGTGCTGCTCTGTGATCCCTGTCCAGATGGAGCCTGGAGGGAGAGCAGAGTCATTTGTGAGTCAGGGAGGGTAGCTTTCTCCTTGGGCTGGGAGCTATGTCCTGAGAGGCACAAAACCAAGATGTTACATCATTGTTTGCAGGCTGGGGAGTTAACTCAGGGATAAACATGTCCTGTTGCCTTTCACAGGGCCCTTCTCTTCCATGTGATGCGTGTTACTTTCTGCCTCAAACAGCAAGGTTGTCAACTGCTTCTGCCATGGCATTAGTAGGGATTAGTGACTTCTGGGATCATTGGACCCCAGCACTGTTTTAATTGTCACAATTTTAATGCGGTGAACTCGATCAGAAACCAAACTGGCCTGTGGGGAGAGTGGGAAAAACAGGGCAAGTCTCTGAGTCAGACTCCATCAGAGAGGAGTTGAGTGCTGGGACTCAGTACAGAGGCTGCTGCTGCTGTCTTTGGTCACCCCGAGGTGAGGGCTGGAAAAACTGTGCTGGAAAACCAGTGGGAATTTGGGTCCAGACAGAGCTGCATCAGTGCTGGGAGGAAAGGCTCCTGCCCCAACCCTTGTGCAAGGCTTGCCTGTAATACTTGTTTGCCAGTAATATTTGGGTATTTCCCTGGATTTCTCTTTCCAAATTGCCAGCTTCCCTCCTCTTACAGAAATTGCCTTGTGAGGAAGTGGGAGCAGCTGTAATTTGCTGTGGGTAAGAAGCTCATGGCTCTGGTTCCCTTTCAGTGCCTGCTTTGCCGTGTCCTGCGTGCTGATCGCCTACGGTGCCAGCAACCCAGACTGTAAGTTGGCATCTTCCTGCTGAGCTGGGAGTGTTTCAGGGCTGTGATTTGGGGTTTTTGGCAAGCAAAGTTCAAATGGTCACCCTCCAGTGCTGATGTCTTGCTGGGGCCACAAGCCGAGCAATGTGCCAGCCAGAGGGAGCAGAGTGGCTCTGGGAAGGGCTGGTGTTTCACAACACCAAGTGGGGAGTGTAGCAAGGGCTAAACGTCTGAGATACCCAGGTCTCTTAGATTTGTATTTGGGCAGGGCCAGGTCCTGCAAAGGAGCAATTCCAAATAAGCCCATGGCTTTTTCAGAGTTGGGAAATAGGTAATAGTGTGTGTAATTGGCTTCTTTTGCCAGGGATAGATGGAGCTTGCTCCTCAAGATCAGATAGTGACAACACTTTGGATTCTGTTTGTTCAAGTAAATCTCCCTTTTGAGACCCATCAGAAAGTCTGTTCATTAGAGAAAAGGAGCCCTTCCATCCCACCCTGAGCTCTGTCTTGGAGGAGAGCCCTGTCCCTCAGTGTGTGTGGCTGGGGACAAGATGGGTGCTGGTTCAGGAGCAGCACGAACATGTCCTGAGGGTGTTGATCCATTGGTCAGGACCAAGGCCCTCAGGGCTCTGTTTCCTTCCCTCTGCACCCCAGAGGAAGCTGAGGGCAGGTTTTTTATTGTTGCAGCTCTGTCTGTGCTGATATTCATTGCCCTGGCTCTGAATGGCTTTGGTGGGATGTGCATGACCTTCACGTCGCTCACGGTAAGTGAAGAGTTACTACCTGACTTTTATCCCTCACTGGGGCTGGGAGCTGGGCTGGCAGGCAAGAAAAATGTGGATCTTCTGCCTGTGGCTTGAATAGCACGTGTTTGTGTTTGGTACAAAGGGTCAGTCACCCTTGGGAGCGAGTCCTTGGTTGTTATTCTAAAGCTTGTTTTCCCCAATCCTTTTTTTTTCACCTGCCCTTTGTATCTCAGGTGAAGGTGGGGAGAAAAAAAGGAAGTGTTTTTGTCTAGGACTCATAATGTGCCTGTACATGCAGTGCTCAGCTACTTGGCACAGGCTGGATGTGTGTTTGCACTGGATTTAGCATTGACATAGTGCAGGAAGAATTAGCAGGGCACAAACCCTTGCAGCTGGGTATGGCCAGCTTTCTACAAGCACAGTCTGCATCTTGCCCCAGGAAAATGGCTCTTCTTGATCACAAACACTTTTTCAGAAGGATGAGAGGTCCTCACAGGCTTCCTTGGAAATGCTGTGTTGTTGGGTGTGCACAGCCCACTTGGATGTGTTCAGGATTGCATGGAAAGCTTTGGTCAACAACTGTCAGCTGGATCTCTACGTTTTGGGGTTCTTTCTGCCTGGAGGCAGAAGCAGTGTATCATTCTCCAAATAACTGCTTTATTTTCTGCCTCATTACCCTGATTGTTGCCAGTGTGGCTCAAACAGGGCTGGGTGGAAAGTCGCCCAGAAAACAAGCCTGGGAAGCACTGAATCTTTTTTTTTTCCTGTGCTGTAGCTGAAAACTTTCAGATTTGGACTGCACTACCTTGAACTTGCTGTTGAAGTAAAACTTCCTGTTAAAGTTAACTGTAATTTAACGGCTTAGACACTGGCAGAACAAGGCTTAGACACTGGCTGAACTCCTGAGACCTAAATTTGGCAGAGGCTGGCTTTTAAGAGCACTCTGTGTACCCTGATTTTGCTGTTGTTGCTTTCATACATTCAAAGCTTTCAAACCTCTGTGCAGATGTTTCTCCCTCCTTCATGTGTGGTGTTCTTGGCTGTGACCCCAAGCAACTGTGGGGCAAATTTCATCCTGCTTCAAATAAAAGCAAGGAAAAGAGGAGCAAATCAGCAGGAGAGAGGATTCCCATCCTGCTGCTGGCAGCATTGGTTATTGCCTCTCTGGGTGACTATTAAGGGGTCACAGAATATTTTAGAACCTCTGGTGATGATAGGAGTGAGGGCAGGATAGGGCAGGAATTGATTGGTTGTGCTGCACTGTGGCTTTTAGCAGCAGAAGTAAGCAAAGCCACTTATTAGTGCCCTCATTAGCGAGCCAGTTCTGCAGTGCCAAGGAAGAGCAGCAGCAGCAGGAGAAAGGTCAGATGTTCCAAGAGGAGATCCAAGCCTTGGGGAGCTCTGAAGGAGGCAGTGATGCTCTGAGGTCACACAGATGCCTCAGGTGGAGCCCAGCCCCTCCAGGCCTCAGTGTGTTCTGTAAAGAGCTGGGCTGGCTTCAGGCCTGGCTTCTCCAAAGCACAGGCAGGTGTAGCTGCTTGTGCAGCTGCACAGAGGCATTTGGGTACCTGAGGCGTGTGAATGTGATTAAAAATAGCCCAAAGTGGGAGGGAAGCTCTCCTTCACCTGCACCACGGCGTGGCTGTGCTGCTGCCTGTTAGAACCAGCTGAATTTTGGTTGCTGGCAGCTTACAGCTTTATCATCCTGCCCGCAAGCTGCACTTGGTGTGTCAAGAGCCATCCTCTGCTGTCACTGGGTGATATCTTGTGGATTCCTTCCAGCTGTGGAGACAGGCGAGGGAGGGACATGGGGACAACAAGCTCATGGGCTGAGGGTGACGTGGCCTGAACAGGCTGTGCTCCGCCTGTGCCCGGGAGGGGATGGGCTGAACGCTGAAAGGGGACACTCAAGAGACCTTTGTGAGGACATTCATGACCAGGAGATGAGCCCTGCTCAGCTCTGGGTGCCGGGGAGCTCGGTGTGGCTGCCGAGCGCTCACGTGTGAGCACAAGTCACAGCAAGGTGACTCCCTGCTCTGCCAGCCCCAGGTGACCTGAGCTGCTCCAGGAAATGGGTCAGACCCACTGGTGTGATGGTCCTCGGCCATCCCAGGCTGGTTTTGGTTGCTGCTTCCTGGCAGGGTGTCCCTGACACCCAACTTGTGGGGCTGCAGGTGTTGACACCTCCCGGGACATGGCAGGGACCCTGAGACAGGGATAAAGGGGATATCCGAGGATTAGAGCCTGGGACAGTGCTCCACAAAGCTTTGCCTCTTGAGTTTAAAGCCTTTTCCAGCCACAAGTCCCCAGGGTATCGTGAGAGCACATGGCAGGCTGTGGAGCCAAAACAAGCTGCTGTTCCTGGGTGCCTGGCCTGTGGCTTGGGGAGGAGGGGGCAGCCAGAGAGCGGCTCCCAGTTCTGGGAACAAGGTCAGGCTGTGCCTGTTGTTAAAATGCAGAGGGGAGATTTCTGCCTCGTGACTTGGTCTTGGCCAATATAAGTGAAGATTGGAAATGGAAACAGATCTGTGCTGGTGGCTCTGACAGCAACACAGGAATCTGGCGTTGGTTCTGCTCCGAAGCTATTTCATGCAAAGAAAAAAACATGTGTGATAAATTACCACAAAGAGCCTTTTATAGATTGTTCTCTGTCCTGTTTTCCTTTCAAAGAATTACAGCTGCTTTGCTCTGATTTTCTGCTGCAAATAGCCCCCCTTTAATCAGGGGGACATTTCTGTGTTATAGGGATCTTCTTTGCTTGGAAATATTAGGAAAACTTAGGGCTCTGTGTGCTTTTGTTTGATGGAGAATGAGAACTGGAGTTTCCATATGCTTTGGGCAAAGGGGGCAGTTTGAGGCTTTCCTGGAGAGCATATTTTTAGTGTCTGTCTAACTTCCAAATACACCCCCAACAGGGAAAACAAAGTTTAATTGAACAAAAATCCCATTTTTCAGTAGTCTAGTTCTCAATGCCTTGATTTTTTTTTTTTTCCTACTGTTCTTTCAAACAGTCCTTGTAAGAGGAGGCAAACAGGGTTTGGTAGCAATACTGCAGTATCTTCTGTATATGGAATGTCTCCAGGGAAAAGCTGGAAAACAATACAAATTATTTTAAACTCTCTGTAGGGCAGATGAGGAAAAAAATATCTGGAAGAGGAAATGATTTATCAGTTTAGGATTACAGACCTGCAATAAAGGACTCCAGTAAAAAACAGTTACGTGTGTCAACATTCACTGAGTGTCTTTTTGACAGGGCATAAAGTTAATAGTACATTGAGTATTAGTGACCTTTAAACAAGAGGCTTAAGAGTTTGTCGTCATAGGTCTTGCAGAATTGGAGCTGTCATACCAGAATGGGCAGAAGTTAGTGGAGGAGTCACTTCTGGCCTGAGGGGATGAGATCAGAATGAGGATTAGATCCTTTTTGGTGGCAGAAAAACAGAGCTCACTTGCTCCGTGGCTTGTGTTTTTTGTTGGGTTGTTTTTGCTTTTTTTTCCCTCCTCTCTGTGGTTCATTTTTTCCAGGGCTTGCTACTATAAAGACAGCATGAAAAATGACTTGGTAAATACTGCATGTTATTTTTGTAGCTGGTCTTCAGATGAGATCTGCACAGGCACTGCCAGTGCTGGCACAATCTGAGAGGTTTTCTGTCTTGAAGGGACTTTTCCCCTTCATCTCCCCTCTGCCTCTCCAGATAGTCCCACATTTCTCTTCCTTTCAAGCACTCAGTGTTTGCAGTGTCTGCTTTGATTGGGCTGGATAAGACACTAAATCTCTTCTGCCCAATTTTTTAAATCTAGCTGCTTGCTTGGTGCCAAATTGGATTTTAGGAAATCTTTAGCCTTTCTAGGACTTCTGTCAAGGCAGAAGCAGCCCCGAGTTCTCCTGGTCGTGGCTGCCTGTTCTGTGTCTCCAGCAGCCCTCAGAGCAGGAGGATCCACCTGGAAGTTCCTTGCCTGCTGTATGAAAAAGGCTTTTTGTGGACTCTGGATCTCCAGGGAAAAACCAGCCCGAGCCAAGAAGCAGCTGTGTTTGTGCAGCTCTTGCCCTGCCCTGAGCTCCCCAGCAGGAGCAGCAGTTTAGTTGTCATTTCTGGACATTATTTTAGGTTTGGGGTGTTGGGGATGAAGCAAACACCCATCCTGGTGACAGCGCCCAGCCTTTTTTTTTGCAACCCTCAGATATTCCACTCTGCAGAATCCTCTTTCTGAGTGTGTAAATCGAGGGCAGTGCTTCCAAGAGGAGATTTTTCAGCGCCTGGTAACAGACCTTTGGATCCTTGTGGCGTTTCCTGTCTGCAGCTCCCGGGAGCAGCCTGCTGGCAGCTCTCCCGCATGCGGGGATCGGCGATGGGTGTGGGGATGCTCCGCAGAGCAGCGCAGCCTCTTCTGCCTCCTGCTCCTCCTCCGGGGTTCACGGGCAGCATCAGGCTCAGCACATCATTATTGCTGCTGCCCAGCCCGGGGTTATCTGAGGACCTGGAGCCTGCAGTGCATAGGAAGCTCTGCAGTGAGGCACGGCGATGATAAACAGCCAGATGGGTCCCGGAGTGCTCCTGCACAGGAATACTTTGCCTTGTAAACACGCCGTGACACAAGCCAGATTTGCTTGCCTTGTATTGCTGCTCCTGGGAAGGATGGGTTTGTTTTTCAGCAGTGCAAGGGGAGTGTGATGGCAGCGTTTTCATGCTCAGGCTCGGGCTGGTATTCTCTGAATTATTTTGTTCATCTTTGCACAGATGAAGGGCTGCTTGTGCTTTCAGTCCTAGAAGGCATCTGCAGTGTCCTGCTTTGAGGCCCTCTGAGGCTGACGTGGCAGTGATGCTCGAGTGAATTTGGGGAGTAAGTGACCCAAAAAAAAAGGAGGTGGGAGGGAAGTGTGCCAGCCTGCAGCAGAATCTCTGCCCATTGACCAGCTTCAGGAGGTCTTAGCAGAGCTCTCCATGGCTTGACAATGTCAAAGCTTCTCCCTGTAATTTCCAGTTAGTAGTGAGTGATGGAAACATGTTCACTTCTGGTTGTTTAGGAAAACAGGGAGTTCCTCCTTTCCCAGGAGGGCAGGAAGGTCTCCCATCTGTTTCTGCCATTGGATCTTGAGTGGAAGCAGGGGCTGACGGGCCATCTTGGGAGTGATTTTGTGATTTTGCTGTTCAGGTGGTAGAAATGGCTGCTGTGAACTGCTGTCCCTACTGGGAGCTTTGCTTTCCCAACAGATCCTTGCAGAACCAGCCTGGTGTCTCTCAGCAGTGCCAACATACCTGATGGGAGCCCAGGCAGTGAAGTGGGGTGGGTGGCAGGAGTAGCAATGTCAGGCAGAGCTCAGGAGCTGTGCTGAGCAAGAAATCCTTGGACATCTGGTGTTTGTGATTCCTTCCCTGCACCTAGCTCTGGGATAGTGTGCTGAGGCATCTGAGCCATCCCAGTGATGCAGAAATGATCAGCAGAGAGAGGCTGCTGCCACAGAAGGAGCTGTGGAGATGGCTAGAAATGGAAATGCAAACAGCAGCACCGTTTGTGTTTGTCTCTGTTCCTTCTTGTTATAACAGGAACTTTCTGGTCTGCTGCAAAGGATTTGGGTGCTGACCCAAGGTGCATAAACAAAGCTGGCAGCTCAAGGTGTTGCAGGGTGTGTTAAAGGCTGCAGCCTGTGTCTAACAGCCCTTGACTAGAAAGAAGGTGATAAATGGAGAATTTGGGCACATGTTTGTGGGAGAGGAAAAGCGGTGGCCACAGGTTTAGGGTAAGGAATTCTTTAAAAGAGCACAAGAGCTGGAGCAAATATTCCTGTGCTAAAGGTGACCAATGCAAAATATGCTGTCAGTCTGGAAAGAAGCAGCATCAGTAAACACATAAATCTTGGATTGTAGACATTCCCTGTCTCTGGAGACACCAGTGCAACCTGCAGAGTAATACCTTGAAGAGCTAAGTCATGCCTGAGTAAAACTGGCTGCTTCACATTCTGATGTCCAGGAGCATTATCCTAAATGCCAACATCTCCTCGAGAAAGCCTTGTTCCCTTGGCAGCAGCCAGTTTCAACTGATTTTTCTCTCTCCCCAGCTGCCCAACATGTTTGGTGACCTTCGTTCCACGTTCATTGCTCTGATGATTGGCTCCTATGCTTCCTCTGCTGTGACTTTTCCAGGAATCAAGGTGAGGCCGTGGGATCAAGGCTCGTGACTGGTGGTGTTGTGCTGGCGCCTTGCCCCGTTCAGCAAGAATGTGGCAAGAAAGAAGGACTATTTGCTGAAGCACTTTTTTAGAGTTGTGCATTTGCAAGATTCAGTTCCTGTCTGTATTAAAGGCTTCCCAAGTGACTGCCTCAGGAATGCAGCAGATAGAAACTTTTAGAAGTGAAAAACTAAAGATCTTTTCTAAAAAAAAAAGTTGCTTTGTTAATCTCTAAGGAATGTATCTTTTTTATTAATTTTACTACACATATGTATATCTTATCTGTGTGATTGACGCCAGTGGGTGTCTTTGAATATAATTTATGGCTGGCAAATGGCACTGAAGGGATAAAAGATGGTCACCTGGGCTGCCTGCATAGATCACCTAGTTCTGAACCAGGGATGTCTCATTGCAGACTCAGGTGTGCAGGGAGGTTCCTGCCAGACCAACAAGGTCCCTCTCACAAAATTATTTTTTGTCACCACTTGACTCTAACCCATTTTAAGTGCATCATGATGTTCTTCCCTGGTTCCTCTCAGACCTCATTCAAGGAATATTGAAGTATCTTTCTACTCCTGTAGCCAAAACCATGTTCCCTTCTGATTTCCAGGTTATATATGACTTTGGGGTCTCCTTCATCCTTATTCTGCTTGTCTGGGCAAGCTGTGCAGGACTTGTTTTCCTCAACTGCTTCTTCAACTGGCCCTTGGAGCCTTTCCCAGGACCAGAGGACATGGACTACTCGTAAGTCTCCAGGGCTAATCCCATTCCTAATCCTCTAGGAAGAGCTGGCATGAAGAATTTAGAGGAGTAGACAGGGAGCCCCTTGCATGTTTTTTATTGCTGCCACCTCTTAGGCTGAGGACTTTTGCCTGCCATTAGCATGTGAATACCTGTGGAAAAGTGGGGCTTTCCAAACTGTAGGAATTACCAAGGAAAAATGATCTGTTCCTGGTCATAAGTATTTTTATATTGATTTTTGTGCCAAGTTGGCCCAGGGAAAGTATCTCAGTGTGCTCTGGATCGAAACCACTTGTGGGTCTGTAATGGAAACCAGTGCCTTAAATCCACAAACAGCCTCTGGGACTCCTGCAACATTGCTTCTCCTCACCCTGTGCTGCAGCTCTCGCTCTCTTTGCAACCCAACAGGGTGAAAATAAAGTTCAGCTGGCTGGGATTTGACCACAAAATCACTGGGAAGCAGTTCTACAAGCAAGTGACGACCGTGGGGCGCCGGCTCAGCGTGGGGGGCTCCATGAAGGGCCCCAAGGAGCCGGCGGCTCTGCAGGAGAACAACAAGCTCTGTCTGTCCACAGTGGACCTGGAAGTGAAGTGCCAGCCTGACAGTGCAGGTGTGGTTCTGTGGGTGCCCCAGGGTGCTGGCACAGGCCTGCTGCCCTCCCTGACCTGTTTGGGAGGGAGCAGTACGTGATGTGGGTGTTGCCAGGGCCTCGTGCCAAATTCCAGGAGTGGAATATAAGTTGAGTTATATAAGGAATCCTGTCCTTGTGTCCTTGCCTGCACAGAAATGGTGTAGCCAGAGGTGGGGACAGCACCTGGGAGCTGGTGTGGTTCCCAAGGTGGTCACTGCTGTCCCTTAGGGTGATTGTTGCCATCATGGCCAAGCCTTCTGCACTCAGGGACATCATAGAAAGGTTTGACTTGGAAGGGACCTTAAAGATCATTTCATTCCACCCCCTTCCACCAGATCAGATTGCTCAAAGCCCTGTCCAACCTGGCCTTGATGGTGAAAGCAAATGGTTTGAGGATTCATTTTGTTCTAATCCACCAAATCCTTCCTGCTTCCTTGCCCCACTCACTGGTAGCCAAACTCCAGGCCCCTGCAGCTGAGGGGGTTTGTAAGGCACCAGGTGAACTCCTTGGAGCTGCCACTGGCACTTCAAGCCAGGAGAGGACCTATAGGCCAGAGGCAAAACTGTGAATGTTTGCCTGGGTGTATTGCCTTCTTCAGAGATTCTGTTATTCCTCCTGCAGCTACTCCCTCCTTCATGAAGAGTGTCTTCAGTCCCATCCTGCTGCTCAGCCTTATCACCATGTGTGTCACTCAGCTCAGGCTCATCTTCTACATGGGAGCCATGAACAACATCCTTGAGTTTATGTCTGGAGACCAAAGTCAAGGTAGGGGAACCTCTGAACACCTTCACCTGCTTCCCTGGGGCTGGGAGCTGACCCAGACTTGCTCAGTGAAGGCAGAGCAGCTGATTACTCAGCAGATACTCTGTGCAGGGCAATCCATGGTGTCCAAGTGCACTGACAGCTGCTGGGAGGGTCCAGGGAAAGGCTGGAACCAGCCCAGCACAGAGGGGCAGCTAGGTAGAAACTTGAATGTCAAGCTAATTTTAGCCCCATGCCTGTCAAATACTGCCCCATGTTATTTCCCCACATAGGCTATTGCAAACAGCCTCTTGGGGTGGACTGGGATAATTTTTATTTTAACTGGAAAACCTATTTCATCAGGTATTTGCTTAACTTATCCCAAGCAAGCAGAGAATGCAGAGCAGCTGACTCTCATGAGTAATGGTTGGACTCAGCCTCAGCCCAGCACCCGGGGGCGGGAGAAGTGAAGTCAGAGCTGGTTTTTTGTGCAGCTTGGTGGGTGCTGGGGAGGCTCAGGGGTGCTCCCTGTGCTGGACTTGCCTGTATTTATAGTCCTGTGAAACTCATGGACCAAACAGGAAAGAGTACATTAGTTTACTGTTGAAAATACTCAGGATTGCAAAACAGGACTTAGCCTTTTTTTTTGTTGTTTTTGTCCTTTGTAGTAAGATCCAGTTTGAACTTGTTAAATCTGGATTGCACGAAGCTGATAAATCAAGAGGCACTCCTCTGAAAACAGGAGTGAGCTCTGGGGGGAGGGAAGGAAACTCAGGAAACTCCAAGTGCCCTGGCATTCCCTGAATTGCTTTGTTTCTTGAGCCTCTGACAGCTTGCAGCATTCAGCTCTTTATCTCCTGGCTCAGGAGCCAGCCTAGACATTAAACAGCAAAACAGAACAAATTTCACACTGCCTACCTTTCCCAACATTGCTTCCTTTTCTGCTTACCTTGTAACTCTGACATTGTTTTGCTTTTTTTTATTTTATTATCATTATTTATTTATTTTCACTCTGGCTTGCTGTACTCATTTAATTTTCATTTCTTTCCTTCTCCTCCGCTCCTTGGAATTTCAGAATTAATATTAACTCTATAAGCTGCCAATTCTGCTTAGATCAAGCTCCTTGCTAAAAGAGGGATTGTGCCCCTTGAGCACACTGCAATTTTGCTGTGCCACCTTTAAGATTTCTTCCTATTTTTTCCCTTCCTCCCCCTGAATGTAGCCTGGGCTCATTGCAGTGCAGTCGCTGTCTTGGTGTTTCCATGGCATCAGCAAAACAGTGGTATTGTCTGGTCTCAGCAGTGTCAGGCTCTGCTGCAAGAGCAGTTCCAAGGCACGTGCAGCTCTCTAGAAATGTAATCTGTGTGTGCATCAGGAGAGGATGGGATGCTGCTCCCTCTCATTCCTGGTTCTTCCTGCAATTATTCTCTTAGGTGGGATTTGCTCAGAGAGCTCCCTCCACCTGCAGCTGCAAGGGAAGAGGAGAGTTGAGTCAAACCCTGCAAGTGTTGTGGTCAAAGGAAAGTTAAATATTCCCAGGAGCAGAACAGGAGAGAAGGATGTGGGGGAAATCATGCAGATAATAGTGAAGTCTTTAATTGCAGTGGGCACATTGTCCCTGAAAGCTCTTTCTGTGCAGGTTATGGTGACTTAGACCCGTCAGGAAACAAAAAGGTGGAGAGAACAATCAGCCTGTGGCTTTTTAACTGCTGAAATGCCCCAAAAGATGAGGAACAAGCTTAAGGGTTCATTCTGTAAATGACTGTGTAATTGGGTGGTAGGAAGGCAGGGGAGAGTAGACCTGTAATGCCTAGAACTTGGAATTTGTCTGCATCTTCCATAAATTGTCACCTTGCTTTCAAATATGGTGATACTGGGAGACCCTGGGAGAATCAGGGCTGGAAAATGCTGTGAGGTGCTTGCTCAGGGTAGTTTTGAGGGAAAAGCATCTAGAACAGGGAATGTAAAGCCCATGTGAGCTTCCTTTGCTAGATATTCTTGGGTTTTCTCCTCAGGAAAGAATGTTTTTTAAGATGCCAGATAAGCTGAGGGGGCTGTCTTTCCTCCCCTTCTCTTGCTGACCCCATAAATTTCACTCCCTAATTCAAGCTGGCCTTTGCCCTTGCTGTTTAGAGCCCAAGATTAAATGTTCAGGATAGCAGAAAGAGGCAAAACATGACAGCGTGGCTTGCTTCTGACCCTCTATTAAAAAATAACCAGACAACAGTAAATCAGCTCCTGCAGTGTTCATAGAGAGCAATGCCACCTGTTCCTCTTGGCTGCAGCAGTTGCTATAATGAGAGGGGCTGTGGGGTCACCTCAGGGCTTGCCTTTGTGGGAGGAACGGGGGCATGAATGTGAGTTTGGAGCTTGGAAGTTCCTCTCAGCCCCTTTGCCAGCAGCTGGAGCCAGGAAAAGATCACCAGGTGCCAGGCCTGGGTACAGCAGGGCAGCCCTGCTGGGGTTTGCTGCAACTGTACAGGGAAGAGAGGCATGTTGGAAACTTTCTGAGTTACCAAGTGGATTTTGGTGGAAATCCTGGCTGTACTGCTTTGGCTAGACTTGAAAAAACCATTGGGAGGGACAAATGAAAATTTGAGCTGTTTTGCTTGCAGGGCTGTCAGTTGTGCTGTGTGCTGAGATGGGCAGTTTCAGAAGTACATCCTTATTTCAGAGCTGTGGCACACCATGACTCACCAGCCCTTCTGTGTGCTGCCTCAATCTCCATGTGGGCTGCCCAGAGGAAGTGGAAAAAAAGCCTTGCAGGGTGGGGGAACTGCTCAGTAACAGAAGAGGACAATTTCTTCTGAGTCTGCAGGATCAGCTTTCCCTCAGCAGGCCGTGGAGACACTTCTCTCATCGTTAGCACGAAATTTTCATCACTTTGGGCTTTTTAACAATTGCTCACAAATGCTGTGGTTTTTTTGATTATGTTCTCCCTTCCCCGTGCTTCCCAGCTTGTCCATTCAGCACAAACTGGGTTAGTCCTCACCTTCCCAGCCTGATTGTCTTTGCTGGAGCTGGAGTTCCCAGCAAGGCAGGAGAGGAGATGACTAAAGCAGGTCTGGCTGTGCAGCACACAAAGCTTACAAAGACTTTTCCTGTTGGTCCTGCCCAGAATAAACCTCACTGGCACTAAGCAGGTGCCGTGTTCTCATTTTTGGAGCTCTACCTCCTGCTGCCCAGAGAATTCCATGGCTGAAGGAAGTGGGCCCAGTATGTCCACTCTGATGCCTGTAAGGTTTATGAGTGGCTGGGCTTTTAATTAGAGAGGTGATCAATGGGAAAGTCTTCATAATTTTTCTTTCCTATTGCTTGGACTGACAAACTATTTTTAATTTTATTTTTTCCCTGCAGTGGCTCTCTACACTTCCATTTTTGGGGTCCTGCAGCTGCTGTGCCTGCTGACAGCGCCTGTGATCGGGTGCATCATGGACTGGAGAATGAAAGAGTGTGATGATGGCTCAGAAGAGAATGAGGAGAACAACGCTGAGCAGTGCGTAGTGTGCCCCACACGGGACATGCAGCCTCCTGGCAGGCCCCCTCTGCTCTGCCCTGTGTGGTGTGGGATGAAAGACTGAAAAGAATATTGGCTCTGCAGTATAGAAAAGAAAGCCTGAAGGAAGACTTGATAATGGCAGAGGAAAGGAGCAGACTATCTTCCATGTGCACTAAGATCAGTCAAGAAGAGCAAATTTAAGTTGTAGCAGGAGAGGCTCAGACTTCCCTCGTAGCCTAAGAGTAAGAGTAACAGCACTGAAATAATTACCCAGGTTTTCCACGGGTGGAGATCCCAGCACCTCCATAGGCAGACCTGTAGACAAACTGCTTTAGACAGAGTTGATGTGATGTGTGGAGAATCCTGCTGTGAGTTCCAGCAGCTGCTGGGAGTGTTTGTAACACAGGTTTTGCTGTCCTTCCAGAGGTGAGAAGAAAAAGAAAAAGCGTGACCGTCAGATCCAGAAAATCACCAACGCCACCAATGCCTTCGTGTTCACAAACTTCCTGCTGGTTGGATTTGGAATCACCTGTCTTATTCCTAATCTACCATTGCAGGTGAGTAGGTGACATGGGTGGGGATGCTGGCAGAATGACAGGACAGTGCCAGGAGAACCTGCTGGTGGTGGCAGGCTGGGACTGGCACTGCTGGGAACATCTGGCACATCCTGCTTTGCTTCCATCCTGCTTTGGAAGTCCCACTTTTAGAGCTGAAACAGATAATGCTGTGCAGTTTAGATTTCATGGGAGAACCTAAACAAGCAGCTGTGGTTAAAATGCCAGTCAGTTCAGAGTTTATTTGCACTTAGAAGTTTCTGCAGCTGGGCTGTATGACAACAAATTCTTCCCCACCAAGATCCTCTCAGCAGTGCCTGTGTGTTTAAAACTGAGCTTGACTGAAGCTGCTGAAGGTTGGAAAAACTTGCTGCAAGAAGCATAACATGGTAATGTGTACAGCAGGTTGATCCTGCGTCAAATGCTCTGCCCAAAGGTACCTGTGGGATTATAAACCTGTTAAAATATTTATTCTGTGGCACCACCTATTTTTGGCAGAGGAGTTTAGTGATTTTATGCTATACTTAAACACGCCTTGATGATGTAGGCAAACAGCTGCAGTTTGCTCATACTTGCGTGTTGTCTGCAATAACTTGTGGAAAATCAACTAAATTGGTGGCCATGGAAAAGCATTGTGATCCTGGCCATGGGTTGCTGGGGATACATCCTTGCAGCAGTGTCACCTACAAATGAGAGAGATCTTGTGTGTGTGCAGAGCAAGGAGAAGCAGCCTGGAGACAAGTACATGCTGATATTTCAGGCTTTGGTTCTGGGTTTCCCAGTCCTGCCTAGAAAGAACAGCTTTTAGGAATGGTTGGTGTTGGGGTCTGGCACACTTCTGGGTGGGTGTCTAGGATGTGACATTTTCCTGCTTCTCTTTTCAGATTCTGTCCTTCATTTTGCACACAGTTGTGAGAGGATTCATCCACTCAGCTGTGGGAGGCCTCTATGCAGCTGTGTAAGTGTCTGGCTCCCTATAAAATGTGGCTGGCCAGATAAACTGGTTTGGGATGATGGGCTGTCTAGGGGAGAGGGAGATCAGGAATGAGGTCTTCATGGTCAGAGGGGAAAAATGATGCAATTTGTTTCCTCAGTCACCTGTAGACATGACAATAGCTGGACTGAAGTCTCAGTGCTTTCCTTGTTTAGCAACAGAGATAGGCACAGCTGTGTGTGGGCCTCACGTGAGGCTAAACTGTTGACACTCAGGTTATATAGTAAAAACTCAAGGCTTTTTTTTGTCTTGTAATGAGCAAATATGTGCATGTGCCCAGGTAAAACATTAACATGACTGAAAACATCGCTGCTGCTCTCCTCTGAAGTTGGCATTGATAAAACATTGCTCAAGATGCCATTAGTGATGCCTCCTCCCTTTCCCAGGACAGATCACCCATCCTGTTTCCAACTTAGCAAGTTATCAATAGCTGAATCTAAATACTCTCTTCCTCATTAAGCAATGTTTTTGGCTTTGGAAACAGATCTGGCCCTCAGTCCTGGGAGGTTGGACAGAGGAACAAAGAGGAGCTGTTCTCTTTCAGGGAATCAGATTTGCTGAGGTGGGAAGGGACCCCTCGAGACCAAGGTCAGCTAGTGCAGGTTGTTCAGGAGGCAGCTGATTGTGTTTTGAATATCTCCATGGATGGAGACTCCACAGCTCCAAAGACTCCTTCTGTCAAAGGTTTAAATCCCAGTGTCTGGGCAATCCAGACTAGAAAATACATCTTAAGACTCTGCTTCAGAAATGCATAAACTTTTGGTTCCCTGGCAGCCAGAAGCAAAATATTTTTGTCTTGGGCAAGGTAAATAAATGTATGTTGCAGTACCTATCACCTTACTTGTAAACTAATCCTGTTTGACCATTGCAACTCTCTGGCACTTCCTGGAGTTGAGGTATTTTTGCTTTGAATGTGACTTTTTTGAATATTTGAAGGTTTTGATTTGCATCTTTCTTTCCAAGTTTAATTTAACCTGACCCTTTTTAAACACTGCTCAGTCATGGAAAGAGAAAGATGTTAGGTGATTCCCGACATTTATTTTTCCATTAATATTATCTGATATCCAGCACTTGCCAGTCAACAGTGTTGTTTAGTTGGACATAGGATCAGACTTGTCCTCTAAAAAGGAAAACACTAACCTGTTGTGCAGGTTTCACTCACTTCCAAAGGGAGCAAATTGTTATGACCAGATGAAAATGATTGCTCAGCCACCAGTGTTGTCATCTGGATAAAGAGGCCCCGCTTTTAACTTGTAAATATCAACACTCTGCTCCCTGTGCAATAGTTGTATAAGCACTTCCACCTGCCCACAGTAGAGCTGCAAAACAAAACAAGTGCTGGATCTGATATTGTTAAAGTTTGAGAGCTCAGCATGAGAATAGTGTGGAGAAGAAGGCTACGGGCTTGGCACCAGTGCCCTTCTGCTCTGGAGGGCACTGTGCACACCACAGGGTATAGGAGAATACCCTGTAAAAAGGGGCAGTTACACATGGGGGAATTCTGCACGTTCTGCCTGTCTTGGGACTGTGCTCTCACATTGGTCTGTGTTGTTCCTGGATTGGGAATGTAATCTGACCGGGGTGATGTGAACAGTCAAGGTGACACATAATAACGCTGTTGCTTTCTTTGTTGACAGATACCCCTCGACTCAGTTTGGCAGCTTGACAGGGCTGCAGTCGTTGATCAGTGCCCTCTTTGCCCTTCTGCAGCAGCCTCTCTTCATGGCTCTGACGGGACCTTTGGAAGGAGACCCCCTCTGGGCAAGTTCTTCTCAGTTTTAATGTGAAAGCTTGGGGATTAAGATAATTTTTGGCTCATTTCTTGGGGGGAAAAAGGACTCCTGTGCATGGACCAAGGTTAAAAACAGCTGTAATTTTACATGTCCCTCAGTCTGCTGTTACCTTGATGCTGTCCAGGAGACATTTCCCTGTGTGAGTAATGACTCCCTGGGCAGGAAAGCCAGTAACTCTGGTGTATGGAAAGGGAGGAAGGGAATGCTTTCCACTAACAGTTTATATGGTGAGTCAGAATCTGTCAGGTTAAAATGGGGGAGTGTGAGCAGACCTCAAAATTCAGGAAAAACTGTCTGACACTTGGGAGATATGAACTCTAATTACCAGTAAATTTTGGATTGCTGGTGCTAATGTCCAAAAAGCCAAATGGCTGTTAAGGGCAGGGGTAATGTGTTGTCTTGCTGAGAATCAGGGCAGCTCAATAAAATCATTACATGTGTGGTCTTGGGGAGAATTCTGGTCTCTGGGCTACACGTGCCCACACCACTGCTCTTCAATCAGCAAACTTGGTGTGGAAGACCTGCAGCTCAAAAAGAACAAGACTCCCAGAGCAGCAAACTCTTGCAGCATTTAGCTTGTGCACACAAGGTGCTCTGGGCACAGGAGTGTAAATATAAAAACAGTGGAGGATGTTGCCAGCACACGGAGCAGGGCGTCTCCTGCTTTGCCCAGAGCTGGGTGACGTGGGCTGGGCTCTGACACTGCTGCATGCGTGACTGGCTTGTTGTCTCCTCCCAACCAGCCTAATTTTGGTTTGCTTTCCTCCTGCAGGTGAATGTTGGCTTGCTTGTTTTGAGCCTCCTGGGTTTCTGCCTCCCAATCTACCTGGTCTGCTACAGGCGCAGGCTGGAGAGAGAAAAGAAGCAGAAGATGGAAGATGCCAAACTTTTCTTCAAAATCAATGGCACTCCCACTGAGGAAGCCTTTGTTTAAACTGGTGCTTCACGTACAACCTCCCCTGTACAGGTTCCTACCACATCCGTGGGTTCTACCTGTGGTGTAAGCCAGGACTTTTCTCCCCTGGCTCTGCCAGTCTTTGCTCATCACTGGAGTGAGGGCTGGACATCATGACTGAGATTTCCTCAGATACATGGCAGGAGGAGACTTCCCACTCCTTACTCCAAAACATGGGACACTTTTCCTTTTTATAAAGGCCACAGTGATATTGTGTCTTAAATTATCCCCTGATCACACTCTCCAGCAGCAGAGAGTTTGCATAGGAAACTGGGGAGAGAAGGAATAGAGGGATGGGGGAAGAGGGAAGACAGACCATAATCTGAGTTTGCAAATGTAACACACTGCAGTGTTTTCTCCCCCTCTTCCCCCAGCCTTGGCTGTAAGTCTCGGATGCAAGCTGCACTCTCCTCCCTCCCCAAGGCTTCATAATGGTCTTTCTGCTTGATGTGTAGCTGGACCAAGTGGTTTTACTGTCTTTCCAGACATATCCCTGTTTCTGAGGCAGGGAAGGGGTTTTTATTCCTATGTGTATGAGCACAGCTTCAGTGTATTGCTAAATGTTGGCTGCTAGCACTGACAGCTCCCAAACCTTTTATTACTGCAAATGACACAGACTGTGAGCAATGGATCTGCCTTCCACACTGAAATGAAGAGCCTAGAGTGGACTGCTGGTCCTAGACCAAGCCTTCAGAGGCCTGGAATTCCTCTTCTTCCCGGTTCACAAACTCACCTGTTCGTGTTTTAAACTGTCTGCAGTCCTGGAGCCTCTGAGATAAGAACTGGATCTTGTTTACTGATGAAGTGCTTTGAGACTTGTTGCCTTTTGCCTCTTCTTCCCCCTGACATGACCTGGGAGGGGAGCAGCAAAGTGTGTTCAGTAAAGTGGAGAGCTTCTCGAAGCTGAGCTCTGGGGCTTCAGATACCCTGGTGTGCCATGAGCTGACCTGCTGGTGAAAAGAACCAAGAGTGCAGAACACTCCTTTGTGTCTGGTAACTGGATCCTGTGGGCACATGGCAGGCTGATGTGCTGATGTCATTTTTCCTTTAGCCATAGCTTCTTTACCTTGCTATGATAATGGTCACCAAGCTGCTGAACACCAGGTACTGTGACTGACCAAAATGCTGCCAGTTTGGCTGTTCTAGGAGCCTTCTACAATGCTGATGCTCTGTCTGGACAGAGCACCTGGTGATTGATTGTATGGTGAAGCTGACTGTCACAGAAATACGTGTGGGTAAAGGTGCCCCCAGGCCTGTTCACACCAGGGAGGGAATACAAAGGGAATTTTTAACCTGCTTATTTTTATAGAGGTTTTCCTTGTCTAAAGCAGACTTTTCTGCCCTTAACCTTCTTGTTGAGGTCGGTAGCTCAGGCTCTGTAGCCCTGTGTTAAGCACTGCACTGTGTGGAGCTGCTGGGAGCAGGACTGTGCAGGGGTGAGGATGGCACCGACTGCACTGGGCTGAGCTGGTGGCTGCGGGAAGGTTGGGGCAGAAATAAAACAATTCTGAAGACCCAGTGGTGTTGTTTTACTGCAGAGCCTGGCAGGGGCTCAGACACTGAATTTCTCTATGTCTGGTTGGAAAAGTACAAGAAACAACAGCGTGCTGCGACCTTCCTGAGAGAAATTATCTGGAAGCTGGGTGTGAACTCCTTCGCTGGGGGATTGAAGGAGCCTGAGCCCGGGCAGGGCTTCACGTTTCCTGCAGGAAAGCCGGGAGCCCCGCGGGTCCCTGGCTGGTTGGTGGCAGTGTCGCTTCGTGGGCTGGCAGCGCCATCTAAAGTCGCTGCTGCTCTGGCGGATGCTGCTGCACTCCGCAGTACCTTTTCAGACACTCGTTCCAGAAGGACTCACCACTTGAGGATTTTACACATTTGTGATTTTTTTTTTTTTAATGTGTTGCCTTTATTAAATGTGTTCGTTTTGAGGCAGCCTTGCTGCCTGCTGTCAACACTGTACTCTTCTGGAATTTTTTGTCTTTCAGTGATGATTTTGTGACTTTCTCATCTTTTCTTTGAGCAATAATTAAGAAGGCAGAGTTTTGACTCATTTTCCTGGTCGCCTGTGTTGTCTCAAGTACATGTTCAGAGACCCACCAGCACTGGTACAGCCTGCCTAGATTGCCAGAGGACTTTCTGCAGATTTCTGTATTTTTTTATTACAATACTTCTGTAATTTTGAGAAGTCCTGCTCTTGCTCAGAGATACCTGTGACATGACAATGACAGGTTAAGTATCAGAGTGAGCCTCCATCCATAGTCTCAGTGTCCTAAAGCAGATTTGGAAGGTGTTTTGTGTGCTAACCCAGCATTACTTCCACTTCAGTTTCAGAATTGAATGTGATTGCTTCCACTCTTACGTCATTTAAATGCCTGTTACAAATGTCTCAGCAAAACAGTGAAAAAGAGAGTGGTATATTTTAATGAAGTCTTAGTGGAGATGTTACTGCCTTTTAATTTAGCTGCACATACTTCAAAGAACACACTTTTATTTCTGCCATCTACCTCCCTACTGCAGTTCCTCCCCTTTATTAGGGATATCTACAAGTCCAGTTTTATCTGATAAACTGGTGAATGTGTGTGCGTGATGTCTCTGCTGATGTGCCATGGTGTTCAGAAGCTGCTGGTCAGCTGTGAGGAGTAGAGCTCATGCCCTGGTGGGTACATAGGGAGGTTTTAGCTATTCAGGGTTGAACAGACAAGCAGGATCATGTTCTTGGGCCATGCAGAGTCAAACTGTGGAATTCTTTGCTGCAGAATGTAATGGGGAACAGAAATTGCAACTTTTTTTTTTAAAAAAGAGGCTGGTTAAACAATGGTCTGATGCATCCACTAACTCAGGGAGATTTCAAGTTGCTGTAAATAAGAAAGTTACGCCAAGGAAAGATACTGTCTGCATCTTCTGTTTTGTAAGAATAGGTCAAAGATCAAGAAAACATGCTGGGCTAAAGTGAAACACTGGTCTGATCTAATGGGGTGAAATTTATTCTGACAGTTGTGAACCAAACTAATTTCAAGCTGAGTCTAAGATTTAGCTATCCAAAACCTGCATCTGCATGCAAGATGTGCAAACACTCTACTGATTGTGGCAAAACTGCTTCAGGGCTGCACCTCCTGCAGCAGTGGGGTCCTTGGAGGGCAATATTCTGCCTTTGGATTCTTCTAGACATTGTCTTGCACAATGCAGAAACACACCTGGGGTGTTCCTGTCACACATGGCTGATCAGGTTGTCCTTTGGTGCTTAGGGAAATGCAGTTGTGGGTTATTTACATTTGGAGTGGAAAACAGCATTGCTGCTTCCCAGCTGAGTGATTCAGGACCAATTCCTGTGCACTCCCTGTGTGCATGAGCCACCTTGTGGAAAGAAGAAATGGGCAGCCAAAGACTGGAGAGTCACTGCAGTTTGCATTAATAATGCATTTATCTGTGTAACTCAAATATAGGTCAGTGTGTTTAACTGCTCTCATAATTCCTAAATGATGGATTTGTAGGACTTGGGGGTTTTTTATGCCTTTTGTACCTCCTTATCCTCATCCATATGGGAAGTGCAAGGAGGGTGGCCATGGGAAAGACCTCCATGGAAGCAACCCAAGCTGAATGTAAGGAATCAGACACCTGATGTGTGAGTACCTCAGAGCCAAAGGTGTTGCTGTGTAAAGTGATTGCACCTTCTGAAGACACTGCTCCCAGGCTCTACAGCTTCTCCCGTGTATTTAATCTGCATTTGTCTTAAAAAGAAATAAATAAAAAATGGAATTCACAGAGTGGGGAAGGGAGGGTGTCAGCTTTTTGCTTTCACTAATCTATCAGAACCTAAGCCCCATTGACGCAGCCTTTGTAGCACTAATGCAATGACACTGTGTCAGAAGTAGCAGAGAAAATCTGCTGTTCTGCTTAATAGGACACTTCCACTCTGACAGGCACTGAGTAAAGCTATATCTGGATCCTTGAGATGAAACTGGACACAGCTGTCTGGGGAAAAAAGGGGCAAATCTTGCTGAGACACCAACTTAACTGCAATGCTGCTACAGCAACTGAAGTGTTCAACTCCCACAGCAAAGCTTGGCCTCTTCATGCTCTGGCTGCAAAGGAAAATTGCAGGATAATGAGATTTTAACTAAGTCCGTAAATCACTAAAATGTTTTCAAGCAGGAGATTTCCCTCTCGACAGGCTGATGAATTTGGAAAATATGCTACAAAATTTAAAGCAGATACTGTAGGGTAAAAAGAATGAAATCTTTAAACTACGTGTATTTGCTACTTTCCCCCCCCTTTGAGTTTTTTTTCTGCAACTGTAGAGCTTTTTGGTATTCCCTATACCCCAGTTTAGAAGTGCAAAGTGCTCATAATGGAAAATAGTATTACAGTAGGATTCCTGATGGGAACAGACTGGTTTGGGGTTTATTTAATTTTAAAAAAGGCCACTTCTGATTTATAATTGACAATGTTATCTTCTCTGGAATAGCTGAAACAATGTGTTATGTAGCTGCAGTCCTACATGTTAATTATAAAGCCCACAGTTCCTTGTTTTCCTCCATGTGCTGCCAGCCTGTCTCTGCACAATCTGTTTTTACCAGGTGTCCTGTGCTCCACGTTGTCACCCTACTGCTGTTTGTCACTTCCTTGTGCCTGACCCTCTGTCACCCCATTTTTATCCTGGAAACAATCCCCTCTTTCAGAAAACCCACTCTTTAACCTTGCCAGCATTACCTCTCCCACCTTTTCCTGTCCACAGAAATTTTCGTAGCATTTGCTGAAGTGAAACTGTAAACTCCTCGGGGCAGGCCTGTGTCATCTCTGTATTTGTAAGGTGATGTGCACTCTTGCAGTACTATCTCAAAATAAAGTGATAATAAGTTAATCATTAGTTTTCCTTCTGAGGGTGAACATAATAAAAGCATTGGTTGCTTCCTAACGAGATTATGGAACCATGAATACTTTATAGGGTAGCATCTGCCAAAGGGCAGGTTGAATATTTCCTTGACTCTTTTTTTCTAGGTTAGGAGCTAATAGCTACTGCCAATTGAATTTCTCTATTTTGAGTTTAAATCTCTGAGAAAAAAACACAAACCCTGTAGATTGCAGGTTGGGAACGAGATGGAGCTCAGCGATACAGTCTGAACTGCTGTCAAATAGTGAAAAAATGAACAATATGGCCTTAGATGGGAACGCAGGTGTCAACAGCAAAGCTGTGCATCTCAGTTATTCATGCCTTAGCTTGGTGATGCTAAATCTGTGATGGTTTACTTTTCCAGTCAAATAATGACAATCATTGAAAATGCCATAAATCATAGTGAGAAGGTGAAGCCCATGACCCGAAGCCACTCACCTTGTCTGATTGTAGCACTGACTTCTCCCCTGGCTATTTGTGTTAGTACCCTGGTCACTCATCATTCACACTCCCAAAAGTAGGGGGCCACGAAGTTGACAAAAATACTGGAGCACTTCCCATATCAAGACAGGCTGAGAAATTTGGGTCAGTTCAGCCTGGAGAAGAGCAGGTTGTGTGGAGACCTCACAGCACCTACCAGTATCCGAAGGGAAGCCAGAACGGGACTCTTTGTCAGGCACTGTAGTGATACATCAAGGAGTAATGGGTTCAGACTGGAAGAGGGGAGATTTAGGTTAGATATTGGGAAGAAATTCTTCCCTGTGAGGGTGGGGAGGCCCCGGCCCAGGTTGCCCAGAGAAGCTGTGGCTGCCCCGTCCCTGGCAGTGTCCAAGGCCAGGCTGTACGGGGCTTGGAGCAACCTGGGATAGTGGAAGGTGTCCCTGCCCATGGCAGAGGGTGGAACAAGATGGTCTTTGGGGTCTCTCCCAACCCAAACCATTCTGTGATTTAGGGAGAACCTGCTGGTGGCAGGGGGGAGACTTCTGGCAGCACTGCAGGGAGACTTCTTGGGAACGCCAGTCTCGACCTGGAACAAGTAACACCATGCAGTTTACACCTCTTGAGAGAGCCTAAAGCAGCAGCTACACTTCAAAATGAGTTGATCCAGAAAAACCTGAGCGCCCGCCAGCAGACCCTGCCGGCGGCACTGCTGGGAAGACTGCGGCACTGCTTTGGGAAGCCGAGCCTCACAGCTAAAACAGCGCCGCGCGCCTTACACCTCATGAGAAACCCCAAAAAAAACAACCCCAAGAAACAAAACAACACAAACCCAGGCGTTTTAGTTTAAAACAGCAGCGCCGACCCAGGCAAGAAGCCGTGAGGGAGGCGGGGGGCGGGAAGAGGCGCCGGGCCCGCCCCGCTGAGCGCGGCGCGGAGG
>JAHLSL010000039.1:2065384-2089580 GCA_025920805.1 Petroica traversi | reverse complement strand
CCCGCACCGGCTGTGCGGGGTGGGTGTTGCCGGGGCCCGGGTGCCGAGGGCCGGCTGGGTCCCGGGGGTTTCTGTGGGAGGTCTGAGGGAGGGAGGCAGGGGCGCCTTGCCCGCTGCTCCTTGAAGCAGAGCCGAGTGTCAAGGCAGGTTTTGATCCCCTCCCGCCTTTGGCTGTGCGATCTCCAAGGAGGGACTCCCAAGGATGTCAGAGATGAGGTAGCTCCAAAATGTTTTTGTGTGTGGAAGCCTCACCTTGGAGTTCTTCGCTGACCCTGGGGCTGCTGCGGTTGTCCTGCCCCGTGATGGGGATGAAGGGGTGGAAGACTGGCTGGCCGTTAGGGTGTGTAACTATTAGTCACGTTGCTTGTCACAGTCCTTTGGTTCAGCAGCTTTGTGCTTGCTAATGTGGAATACACTCTCGGACCAGTGCACTTTGGCTGAGTGTCTTCAAAGCTGTGCATACTCTGCACATAGTTCTTCCCTGAATTCTTAAGGTTAACTCAAGTGCATTCCCGAGTTAAGGGCATTCCATCATTTTAAACTTCTTTTGGCTGGTGGAAGAGGCTTTCTGTTTATATTTTCTTTCTCCCCTTATAAAAGATACCCGTGGTCCCAGGGATAAAGTGGGTTTTCAGGTCTTCTCTTAGACACATTTACCTACATGACTCTGTCCTCCTTACAGGAATTACTTTGCAAGATTATGGACCATGATGTGGATTTAAATATTAAAACTATGCTGAGGGTTGTCCTGATCCTTGTAGTTGTCTTTAAACTTGATTAATTTCTTTTTTTTTTTTCCCTCAATCCTTAAACCCCTGCTATTTTTATCCAAACAATAGGCATGTAGAATTCAAGAGCAGCAGCAGGGCTGCTCTTTGTAGCACAAAAACACCATTACCTAGTGCTGTGTTAAACTGGATAGCAGGCAGAAACCTGGGCTAAGTGCTTAGCTTGAGGTGCATGAAAGGATAATTAACTCCTTCTACAACATCTGTTTTGTTTATATTTTCCTATGAATTTACTACTTTCCCTCTTCCAGCACCTTGGCTGGCTTATTTCTGTGCACATTTGTATATCTTTTTCATACTTCTGTGCACAGTTCCTTGCCCTGTACCACAGTAAAGCTCATTATCGATGAGCTGTGCTGTGAAGGTGAGAACATATGTACTTTGAAATTTCAGATTTCTCACTCTGTGAGCAGTTCATTTTCGTGATCATCACTTCCAAAAGTCATTTTACTCAACATTATTTACCTCTCCATAGCAGCATGCCTGTTGGTCTTTCACCAGCAGAAGCAAGTTGTGAAGTGTGAATGCTAAGATTAAAGGTGAAAGGACCTTTGCTTTCCTTTTACAGCTTTCCATTTGCATTTTCAGAAGGGTCACTAAACCTTTTTAGTGTTGTCATTACACTGTTGCTTCTCTTCCCTTTGTTTTGTCCTTAGTAAGACATATGTGGCTCTAAGGACAGTCAAGGTTGCTCCTGGACTTTCCAAATGAACATTTATTTTTGACTTTCTGAGATTCCCACCCACCTCTAACAGTTGCACAGACTGAGTTGTGTCACTGTATTGGCTCAGATTTAAATATTCTTGATGTTGTACATTGAAATTGCCCAATTTACATCCTATTTGAGGTGGTTTTTGATGAAATCTCATGTTCCAGGGAGCAGTTGTTTAAGGCATATTGAAACCACTTGTTTTGGGGTGAGCTGGCTGCTTGAAATGCTTTGCTATTACTGTTTTCTATGTTAGTTCTGGTTGCATGGAGGTAATTACTGCCTTCCTAAAAATCTAAATGATCTGTAACTTCATGTTGTGTGAGCAGATTATTCTCCCATCTCTGTGACCCCTTGTCATACCCTCCCTAGTAAATCAGATGGATTTTATTATGTGCTCTGGAAGTATTTTAGGAGCTGGTACAGAAATAGAGCAATAGAACAAAAACCTGATGTCACATTTTATTATCAGCCAAGTCTGTATCATCATTTCTCTACAGCTCCTTGTCCTCATGGTTATGCAGTGATGACTTTAACGTTTTCATTTGAAGTCCTGTCAGACTTTCAGACCTATCCTGCATTTCTATCCATCCGTGCTGCAGATGAGCTGCATGGATTTCGTTCATTTGTTTGCATTTTTTTGGTGTCAGGGTCTGTAATTGCTGGCTGGAGTCTTGCTTGCTGTCCTTATTTTGATTTAAACTGCCTCAGAAGACCTTGAGGAGAATCAGAGTGTGGAGACTCACTTCCCTTTCCTGTGAAGTGACGATAATGCCACTGACCTTCCCTGCAGCTCTACTTCCCTTTGCTGTCATTTGAGGCAGATTTTAATCTAACAGGGATCTTAAATGTTCCTCACCATTTTCAGGCCAGTCACACCATCTCATTTCTCATAAATTGAGCAAGTTCTGTCCTAAAGTTAGGAATTGTTGTTGCCATTGCTGCTCCTGCAAAGCTTTTCCTTAAGATCCTCTTGAGGAATCTTCCCTCTTCCTCCTTTATCTCTTGACTGCCTAGAAGTGTTTTTCACTGCAAACCAATGGTCTTGTTTGTGTTTCTGTTTCTCTATTGAACTCCAAGACAATAATTCAGATTTAGTGTCTTCCAGTTCCCTAAATGGAATTTCATTCACTTACAGCAATGTTTTACACCAGGTTTTCTAATAATTCCATTCCAAAGAAATTGTTTCTTCCCTGTTACTTGCTCTTTCACTTTTATTTATCATCCAGCCCCTCTTTTCATTCTTATGCACTTTTATGCAGTTAACTAACCCAACATCTTGTTTGATGGAATTCTACCTGTGAAAATCCATTTCCTTTTTTTAACCTCCCTTAGACCACAGTGGTGTTGGTCCTCTTCCCTCTTGCCTCTCAGCAGGTATTTTCAGGAAGCAATATGTAACAGTGAATAAAACAATTGCAGTTCAGTGTATCCTACAAGCAAGTAGCACATGGATTTCCATGAATTGATCAAATCCCATTTAAAAGTTGCTTTTATTTACTATGTTTGGCAAAGAATGCCATGTCTTCAGTAGATGTGATGTAAAGAAGCACACATGATTTGGTCCAAAATCTGTTGTAAAACAGTCACTGATCCTTCTCAGTTCACTTTTATACACCATTCATGATCTCTAAAGCTATTCCATACCTGAACATTTTAGCTGGTTTTTCTCTCAAGCTAAAAGGCCAATTCTTAACTGCTTTCTTCTCACACAGGAGTCTTTTCCCATCTCCCATCATCTTTTTAAACTTCCTTCACTTGTTCTGTATCCTCTTTGAGATAAGGTGACCAGGACTGTGTGCAATATTCAATATGTTGGTCCATGGGAGATTATAGGGATATAATTGTCTTTTTGTGTGTGTGTCTGTGTGCTGTTCCAGTTTCTAATATTGGATTTACTTCTGAATTGCCACTGAGCTGATGTTTCCTGTTGCTTTTCCATAAAGGCACAAGATACTGGCAATAGCTAACTTGGGGCTCATTAACCCCATGTGTTTGGTGAAAATGAGTGCCTGTAGTGCATTATTCTTTTTTTTTTTAATTGACACTGAACTTCATTTGCAGTTCTCAGTAGATTTTTCTGCAGTACTTTGCAGTCAGCATAAAGTGTTGCTGTCATAAATAATCTTGCATCATCTGTAATCTTTTACCCCATTGCAGTTTGTTCTTTTGGTAAAGTGTAAAAATAAATCCTATTTTCAACACGATTGCTTTTAAAAATCTGTTTGTTAATACAGAGGACTTTTTTTCCTGATTGTATCCTAGTTTCTCAAAGAATTGGGAATTATTCTGCCCAGGGTAGCCGTATCCATTTCCTTTCTGTGCCTTGCTTTGGTTCCTTGTTCAACATCATCCTTGCTGAAAGCAGAAGTCAGACAGATCCACTTTTGGAGAAGGCCTTAACAAGCATGTATTTCTGTCAGCTTAAATTGATTCTTTCCAAAAAAATCTATGTGACTTCAGGCAGTCCTTGCTGTGTTGTCCAATCAGTTGATTCTTAGAAGCATTCAGGAAACCACAATATGAAAAAAAAGCCACTCACATGAAGCCGTGACAGCACCTTCTTTTGCACTGAGCTTTGAGAAAGCCTCTCCTCTGCTGTTTCCTGCTTCTTTGGGACATGTGAGCAAACTGCCTTGTGGCTATTGCAGATCTCTGCAGGATTGCTGAGGCCCTCAGAAACCTCCCCAGCAGCTTGATGAGGAATAAGATGGGATTTCTGAAAGGATGGAATGAGAGGGAGCACCTCTGTGTTGGTGCTGTGTAGGTTTGTAGGCCAGGGAGGTATCACCAGTTGAATTACAGAGTTTTAGTTCTAATTCTGTTCTATCATATATTGGTTCTCTTTGAGGCTGTTATATAAATAGTCCTTGGCCTAAGGAGTACTGGGTGGCTGCTGGAATTCTGGGGGGAGAGGAAGGTGGGGATTCTGCAGCTGCAGGGATATTTGCTCATTTCTGTCTCTGTGTTCCCTTCCAGCCGTGTTATCCTGCCCGTGTCTGTGGAGGAGGTAAGTTCTTTGCTTTTTGCTTCCTTGCTTTAGGACTGTAAATAAACCTGTGATCAAAGCATGAACAAGAACTGGAAAATGCAAGCTGTCTTCAGGAGCCCCTGGGAGCTGTTAGTCATTCACCATCATTTTGACCAAATAATTGTATTAAGTCTGAGGGTACCAATCATCTCTCTTATAAAATACTTTCAGATATGCTGATCATAAATCTTGACTTGTCAGGCTGTTTTCAAGTGCAGTTTCCTCTTGATTAGTACTATTGTTCTTTTCTATTTTTTTAACATGAAGGGGAAGCTTTAGTTCAAATTTAAGTCGCCCTTTAAAGTGTCTTTTGTTTTAAACTCTTAGGCAAAGATCAAGAATTTCTTGTGACTTAGAGGCTGGTATAGCAAAAGGACTATTTAAGACCTGTGCTATTTAGCTCTTACATACAGAAAAATTTCTTTTTGTTTAGATAAAGCTTGAATTGTGAGAAGAAATGTAGTTTCTGTTGAACAGGGTGATTTTCATCATCAAACCCACCATGGAATAGCTGTGCAGACTTTGTGGCTGTTTCCCTCCTGTTTCCTCTAATTTGCAGCTTGGCTTTCCTTCCTCCCTCCTGCATTGAACACCACTCTTGCAGAGACTAACCATATAGATGTTTGGAATTTTTTGATCTTTATACTAACAAGATAGAAATTGAAATGACTGAGTCTATAGCGCTTCCTTAGCAGATTCCTTCTTCTGGATGTGTTTTTTTTGACTTGTGATGCTTGGCTGTAAGCCTTGGGCTTATGAGCTCTGATCAAGGCCTTGTTCTAACTCTTAGGCAGAGCTGTGATAACAGCACTCCTGTTCATTTTTTTTCCCTCTGAATATAGCAGCTACTGTGGCGTAGACAGTGGTGGGCTGGCTCATGGCACCACTTTTTAAAGCACATCCCTTTTATAGCTCTCACTCTTTTGACAGAACACAGTTTAGAACTTCATGTAGTGCATTCCTGCAGCCATGAGACTGGCTAGTAAAACCAAAGCGGTGTCTGAGCTGAGGTTCTTGTTGCTGTGGCTCAGTCTGCTGTGACAGGTGTGAGATGCTGACAGAAAGCCTAGACCTCTGATCAGAGAGTGGGTTTAGATCTGTGCAAGAATAAAGCTGTTAATCCAGAAGTTCTGTCTGTTCCTTGCACCCTACTTGTAGCTTTTATACTTTTTGCGTGAATCTGTTTCAGGCAGTTTAACAGAAGTCAGACTGAAGTATTAGAAGTAGGGAAGTTTGGATCTTTTATTGTGCCTGAGTGCCACTTACTGCAAGAGCAAGTGCTTGACAAAGGAAGGAGAAACATGATCAGTTTTATCAAGTAAGCAAAGGGTGCAAACTTGCAGGTTGCAGAAAGGTATGGGTAAATGGCAAGTTACTCGAGCTCAAGGGACAGAAAGGACCTTCCTGAGCAACAGGATACAGCTCCTTGGTGTCAAGCTGTGTAAACAGAAAGTCAGAGCATCAGCATACAGATTGTTCCTTGGAGGGAGTTGGACTGGATGGAGCCCAACACGGGGGTTTCCTGAGTTCTCTGATGCTGGGATTATCCTTCATCCAGTTAAAGCGAGTCCCTGGCTGTTCAGAGCCTTGTAAACTGCATGTGTGGAAAACTGAGGGGTTGGGCTGTAGATAAATGTCAGTCTCCAGCAACTTCCTTGTGTGAGGGTGCTCTGGAATTATCTGTTTCTGGAGCTGTATTGCTCCACTCTGGGTCCAATGCTTGGCTTGTGGAGAGACTCCCAAACTTGCACATTGTCACTGTGTCCCATGAGTGATGTCCCTTTCCAAGCTCTGATGTTTTTCCTGTGGTAGGGCAGGTTTCAGGAGCCAGTTCCCTGAGCAGAAAGGGTTCTAAAGTCCACTGAACTTTGCCTGTGTACATGGGTGTGCTTAAGAAGAAAGATTATCTCCAGTATTGACTCAGAGGGTGACTGCTTCTCTGTTCATTGCCTCATCCCCTTCCTGTGTGCAAAGATGCTGACACATCTGTGCATCACTTGGTCACTGCACTGCTGCCTGTTCTACAACCAGCTGTTAAACCTTCATTGCTTTCAAGGATTTCCTTGTGTACAAAACTCTTAAATAGGGCTCTGGAGACTTGTTATTGCTCTTGACTGTGTAGCTGCTCATGCACCATCTCTGGCTAGCTGGAGGACTGATTATTTCAGTTTTATGTTGTTGATTTTTGCACAAAAGGCTTAAGAGTTCACACCTTCTGCTTGCAGATTGTTGGCAAAAGTCTGATGCCAGTGTGTAAGATAGGGAATGAAATTACTTGTAACCTTGAAACATCATAAAAGGGTTGATGGAGTCTTCTGTGAGGTTCTGTGATTTCCAGGGATTCTCTGTTCAGTCTCCACCCTTAGCAAATGGGTCCTAACAAACAGTATGAAATTCAGGAGGAAACTAGTGATCAGGAGGGCATTAGGGAGCTGTGACTTATTAAACAAGAGCTCAGTGCTGCTGAGTTAGCCAAGATGGGAACCAAACGGTGCAAGAGCAGCCCTGGTGATGACTACAACTCCAAAGCTGGCATGTAGGAGTTAGGCTGTAGCAGTTTGTCTTCTGCATGGAAACCCTGCCAAAACGTGGCCCTGCTCAAGTGCAAGCTGCACTGCTGTGCTGGTTTATCCCTGTCCCACTGCAGGGAGCAGAGGGAATCTCCTTGTGGAGTGTTGGGTGCCAGGCTCTGCTCCCATTCCCTGACCAGCAGTGCCAGCCTGGGGAGCCTGGACTCGTGTGGGTGTCTCTGCCAGCTGCCACTGCAGTGCTGGTGTGGATTAAAGCTGTGTGTACACATTCTGTGCTGCCTCTTTGTTCCTTTCACATGGCAAGGAGCTTGCCAAACACACAGGGATCTTATTAATTGCGTTCAAAGCTGCTTTCAGGAAAACAACTGCTCTTGAAGATGGTTGAGTTGAGATCAGGCCTGCTGGAGGAAATTTGGTGCAATGGAGATACTCTCTCAGCTGTGTAAGAGGTGTTTGGCACACAGCAGGAGGAATGACTTCCTGTAGAAGAGAAGAAGTGTTTTTGGAGCTCTCAAGTCTGTCTGGAGTCCAGATTCATAGAGCCAGAATCTATTTCTCTGTTTACCTTTGCAGGGAGATGATGTGGGATTTGCTCATTTGGGCCTTTTCCTCTCTTATCAATGCGATTAAAGGCTCAGAAATAAAAGGGAAGTTTAAATGGTGAAGATGTTAAACCATAGAGTTTATCTTCTTAGTGCCTGAACTTTGACCCACGTATTTGAAAGGGAGAAGGAATGAGTAAGAGGCTGTTACTAAGAGGAATTAGTTTGTGCTCCTGGAGATCTGTCCTGGGACTTGCTGCAAAGCAGTTGAAGCCATTCAGTCCTCCCTTCTAATCCTGAGTTACCAAACTCCTAATAAACTCTGTTCTATAAGTATTTGTGTGGCTTTTACTCTGCTTCTGAGGTTTCACAACTCTCATGTTTTGCTCTTCTGTAGGGAGCTGAGTGTTCTGCTTTGTATGGGTCATGTGTAGGGAGTCATAAGCAAAGCAACGTATGAAATGTCACAAGTCAGAGACTTGTACTGCAGCCCAAAATCCAGACTGAAACCCAACCTGCTGTGACAGGGCAGGAACTGTCCAGCCAAGTGAGGGCTGCTCCTGTAGCCTGGGCCAGGACCTTCTGGAGAGATCCAGCAGAGCTGCTGCTCTTAGCTGTAAAATGTCTGATTTTTGTCCTGCCCCACAAAAACTGAGACCAGGACACCCAGCCTTGATACTCTGGCTTCCATCTACTCTTCCAGCAGGAATAAATATTTCCTTGGCTTTTGTTGGCACCAGATGGTACAAAGCACCAGAGAGCTTTGGGTACTGTTGTTATTTTGGATGCTCTGACAACAAAATGTAACCACTGTAGAAATTTTCCTTCATTGCAAGAGATGTTCCAGCCCAGGGAAGTATTTCTGGGTTCTCAGCTCTGAGCAGTATTCCACTTTTCCAGGCTGGCTTTCAGAAGTGCTATTCCTGTTTATGATGCTGAGCCTTATGCTGTGGAAAAGGAAAGATGGCCTGAACAATGTTGCATTGCTTTGTAGTTATGGAATTTTTTGGGGTTTTGATGGTTGGTTTTGGGGTGGTTTTTTTTTCTTGGTTTGTTTTTTTTTTTTTTTAAATCGTTGCACTTCTGGTGCCAAGCACTTTGTGGATTACCCTTTCAGATTGTCTCCCTGTACTGTTGCCTTTGGCAACAGTTGCTGTTTTGCTCACTTAAGAGTTCTGAAGACTTAACTCTGTTAAGTTAGAGCTCTTTTAACTCAGTGGTTTAGCTTCTTCACCCTCAAACTTTGCTCGTCTTATTTTGCCTCAGAGAGACCTGTGTGAGTTTTCTTCATTTGATCGTGTTCCTTTTGTGCTCTGCACCCCCTTTTTCAGCTACAGGAGGCAAGAGTGTATTAGTCTTTACATTTTCTGCAGAGGAGAATGTTCTCTTTTGTTCATTTTCTTCATTTTACCTCTGCTCTGTCCTGGGAAACATCTGTGAATGCCTCTTGTGAAAGAAATTGTGTAGTATCAAGTACTTAAATGATTTCTGGGAAATAATGCTGCCAAGCGAGTGCTGTAAGAGACTGGAAAATGATTTTAGGGAAAGAATTTTACTGTATGTTGAAATTCTGTGCTCTCCCTGGTAGTGGTTTAAGCTTGTGGCTAAGAGGAAGTGTGATACAGAGAAAAAACAGCACAACCGAAACCAAAGATAAGAGGAAAAATAATAGGAGGAGCACTGACAACACAGATCAGCTGGCCACTTGGGACACTGGCTCAGTTATTTCATTAGATGAAGTTCTCAGAAAAAAAATACCCTCTTTACTTCAGGCTTCATACTCAGTTGTTTGAGCTGCACATGGGGGATGCTCATCTTTGACCCTCAGGGGCTCCTAAGCTGTGTACATTTAACCAGTTTGTGTCTTCTAACACCTAAATCAGGTGCTGCAAATACCCTTTATCTTCTGAAGTTTTTCACTCCCTTCCTCTTTACCCTGCATTTGATAAAGAAGCTTGATGTGAATTTCTTTGGGACTCTCCTGGATGCAGTAGTGAGTGCTTATTGATTCAGGACTGACAGTGCATCATTCTCAATTTTTTGGGGACAGCTGTGTGCCAAAAAGACTGAAACTCAATGGATTTTGCTACAGTATACCTGAAGCCATCTGTGTTTTCATACTTTCTGATGCTCCTTTCATCTTTTCTGCTTTTCCCTGATTTTGTGTTGGTTTGGAGCTTGAGATTGAAGGGTTAAAGGTAACTCTTATTGGCAGTGCTTTCCTCCTAACTACCACTCAAGCTTTCCATCTCAAATGAAATAAAATGAGCTGCTTATCTGCCCGTACAAGTGGATGTCCTTTTCTCTGCCCTCTTGCTGGGTAATAAATTTGTCCTTGGCTTCTTCTGGCAAAGTTATTACTTCAGCTAAATTATATCCATGGTAATAACGTGTCTTTAACTTCTCCAGTATCAAGTGGGGCAGCTGTATTCCGTGGCAGAAGCCAGTAAAAATGAAACTGGTGGAGGTGAAGGAGTGGAAGTCCTGGTGAACGAACCCTACGAGAGAGATGGAGAGCGTGGGCAGTACACACACAAGATCTACCACTTACAGAGGTATGGGAACCACTTCATTCCCAGGGTTGGGCAAGAGGAGCCAGAGGAAGATGAAATAGAGTTACAGCAGCTGTAAAGCACAGGTTATGTACAGGCTGAAAGATGCAGAGGTAAGGCAGGAGTATAACAGCACCTGGCAGTGAGCATCCCAGGGACACCCACCCACCCCTGTGCACGTGGCTGCTGTCCCAAGAAAATCTGGCTTTGAGCTTTGCAAAGCAAGTCTGATCCTGCCACTCAGTATTTTCATACTTGAATTTGGCTAAAGAGCAAAATGTCTCCTAGATTTCAACCTCCTTTCGGCCTCCTATTTTTTTTTTTGTTGTTTGTCTTTCATTACGTAAAGAAGGTTTATATTGACATGTCTGATCTAGCATCTCTGGCAAACATTGTAATGGGCTTTGGGAGAGCCCTGCCAATTCCAGAGCTGTGCAAATCTTTAGTGTTTGCATTCCAGGTGATGTCCTGCCTGTCTCAGTTCTCATTCCTTATCAGTGCCTTTCTTCTTATTTCCAAATTCTGCAGCAAAGTGCCAACATTTGTGAGAATGCTGGCCCCTGAAGGAGCTCTGAATATACATGAAAAAGCATGGAATGCCTATCCCTACTGCAGAACTGGTGAGTGCCTCAGGAAGGACTCTGGGTTCTCCCTTTTTATTTTCTGGGGGAAGGGGAAAAATGAAGGAGGGTATAAGGAAACACAGAACCAGGAGAGAAGCAGTTTCAGTTCTTAAATCTTGGATTTCTGTTGTCTAAGCCCTTTCTGTGGTCAGGAAAAGCAAAATACAGTGCTGAGGAGTTAAAAGAACTGATGTGGTGCTAATGAGTGTCAGAGGAGAAGAACAGACCAAGAAACAGCTGTGAGTCCTCTTAAGGGAAGAGCTGTGTAGCACTGGTGAAATAATGCCATGAGGGGTGATTTTATGTGCTCAAGTGCAGCACAGGAAAAGGTGGAAGATGCAGGAGGGGAACAGGGCAGATCTCAGCTGCCTCTTGCTTAGTGCAGGTGGAGAGAACAAGTGTTAAATGTTGGGTATTTGCTCACTTGCAGGATCTGAGGTGAGTGAGGGTTGGACAGAGAATGCTGCAGGTGAAGTGAATCCATCTGTAAATGCAGGGGTGAGGCTGTGGGAGCTGTGTAAAGTGCTGAAATAATGTCAAATCCATTTTCTACAGAGTGCTTAGTATTTACCTACTGAAGCTACAGCCATGGTGTTTAACAACTGCAGCTTCTTTGGTCTTCACTGCTGTAAACTGAAAATTTGACTTTGCCTCCAAAGTTATGTAGTGTTTTTGGCAGCATTTTATGCTGTTTGTATCTCTGAAGGATACATTTGCTGCTAGTTGGTAGTGGTACAGTTGCTATGGGAACTAGACACTTAAAAATTCCAACTGTTCTTCAAACTCAATATATAAAAAACCCTTTTTAAAAACAATTTACTTAAGTGAATTTTAAATGAAGTGTTTTAAAAGAAGGAAAAAGCTCTGCAGTGGGAGAGGATAGTGTTACTTCAGTCTGTGAAATTACACACAGCAGTCTAGTGGAATGGGTATTTCAAATACAAAATTAAAATACTGCCATCAACTTTAGAATAAATTTTTAATGTCTCACATAAGATGTGGAAAAGAAGTTGTTTGCAACCTTTCTAAATTTTATGCAGTTTTCTTGCTGCATGTTACTTAAATTAGTTAGTAAATGTCTAGTTTATTTCCATGTTAAGCGCACTGAACTGATTTAAATGCCTGGCTGTATCCTCCTCCTCTTTTCTGAAACAAAGATTTGGAGTTACTTGTTTTGTTATTCTTAAGCTGCTTATCCTTCAGTTATCACGCTGATAAAATTCTACTTAAATGGAAAACATGGGATAGTAAAATCAAGTACAAGACTTTTAACACAATCAAAGAAATTTCAGGTTTTGATATGCTAGAAATGATAACAAAGCCAAAAAAGCTCCTCAACTGTAATAAACAGCAACATAATACGAGATAAAAAGTGCTTTGTTGTGGGAGTTGGAGCAGAAGGCAGTTTTGATGCGGAGGCTGATAAATCTGTTTAGAGAATCTGCCAGCCTGACGTGAGGCAAGAAGGGCTTGGAAAAGTTGCTGAAACCTTCTCTTGCTGGGATTGGGCAGGAGGGGAGAACCCATGGATGGGGGAACCCATGGATGTGCTGTGGGGCTGCCCTGGACATTACCATTTTCCTTTGGGTGTTTTGGTCAGGCTTGAGGAGACTTGGAGTCCCTGGTGTGAATCTTTGGGCAGCAGAAAATGCTGTGCTGGCTTAGAGCAGCCAGGCTTCCAGTCCTCTCACTAGATTCTGAAATTTAAGATCCAGGGACAGAGTAGGAATTAAACCTAAATGTAGGAGTTGCTGGTGCTTCAGCCTGGGCCCTCCTGTCTGAGCAGGTGTTGCTGTGCTCTCCCTGGGGCACAGCTTGCTTGTTCACAGAGCCTTCTAAACTGGAATGAAGCAGTGCTTTTACTTAATTGTGCCTCCTGGTATTTTTTTAATTATATGAGTTCATCCTTCTTACATTTCCCTATATCTCCTCTGAAAAGCTCAATTAATATGCATGTTATGGGCCATTATCAAAGTAGTACTGCAGATTGAGGGAATTTAAATGCCTGGCTTATAACTTTCTGCAATTCTGCTCTAATATGTTGTTTTTATGTTCTTTGAATGGAAGTCTTGCTTAGCTCCTTTGAGAGTATAAAAACTGTAAGTGAGGTTGTTGTTTTTGTATGGTTTCACAACTTCTGCAGTAAAAATGAACTGAGGTTGTCTAATAGTTGTACCTGTGGGCTGGTGCCAAAGGGAACAGTGTTTTTCTCTGCAGTCTGACTTAAATATTAATGTTGCTTAAATGTTTTTAGAAAAGCAATTGGATGTGTGTTCCACTCTGAGTGTAACCATGGCCTGTGGCCAAATGTCAAGAAACTGAGAAGTCATAACTGCAGTTGAAACGTGTAGGAGCTGCTGCTGTAATGCCTCAAGAAGCAGGTCCTAATTTGTAGCAAGCTGAGCATTGAGGTTTGAGTGGACATTTCTGAAGAGATTAATTTGTTTGCTTTACAAATGAGGAGTCTTCCCCACAGGGAAGAACTTAAGGAGGTGAAGGAACCTGTTTTGAGGCAGCTGCATAGTCACAGCACACAGTCATGGCAGTGAGAAGGCCCTGGTTTATAATAATAATTATTGCTGGTTTATTCAGTATTTTATTGGGACTAGCAGGAAAAAACCCCCACTTCCTTCTTGCAGAAATAATGAAATGTTCAGCCTTTGAAAAATTAACTTCAGCTCTGCCTTCTTGTTCTCTTCCTCCAGTCCAACATGTTACTCTAAATAATTGGCTTCTGTAAAATTGCTGTAAAAAGCAATTTTCACATGCTGGGGTTTAGAACAGTCTGAGCCCAGCAGTGGGTAATTAAGGTAGCTGGATGTGCATGATAGGTGATTTGGGATGGAACTGTCTCCAAGATGCTGGCTTGGAAACTCAAAAATGGTTACACTACCTTTAAAACCAAATTGCTCCTTTATCAAGCCCTGATGTTAAACTTCAGAACAGACAGAGAACTTCAGCTTCAGCCTTCCTTCTGCTTGAGTAGAATTGCTCAGGTAGGCTCAGGTAGAGCAGATGCTGACTGTTACAGGATCTTGAATTGCTTTTCTGTGTTGAATAATTGAGCCTCAGTGTCCAGGGAGTTCAGTTACCACAAGCAGCAGAGATGCAGAGGGTCTGGTTACTCCAGGCAGGGCTGCACTGGCCTGAAATCCAGCGTGGGTTTCTTTTGGAACTACGGAGAGGCTCCTTATCTGCAAGCTGAGAAAGGATTGGTAAAATGCTGTCAGCTGAACATACTTATTCCATCTTCTCATCCAGCTGGCTGCAGGCCAGGGAGCACAAGTGGCAGTGCATAATTAATTGCTGCTCCTCTGGGTTTCTCAGTCTGAGAATTTCCAGAGGAGAAGGGGGTGAAGTTAGCTGGGTTTTATCAACTTCCATGTCTTTTCCCTCAGAGGTGCCAGCAGTGCCCTGGGAAGCTGGAGCTGTCCCTGTTTGGCTGAGTGGGAGGAGGGCAGTGGTTGCTGTACAGACTTTTCTCACTAAAGTACTGTCTCTTTCTTTCCATGTGTTGATATCTTGGACCAGTTATTACAGTAAGTATTGCTTTTACTGGTGCTTTGTGGACTAATGTCTGAAATGAAGTGTTCTGGGTAGAAGAAGCTCTTTAACCTGAGCTAATACTTCAGCTTTTATCATTGTAAGATTACACAGATAAACTGCCCTTACCAACTGTGCTGAATCCATGGGGCCATGGACAGAGAGATCTCTGTGCTCAGCAAAGCTCAGCTTTACAAATGGAAACAAGCCCCAATGGGTAAACTGAGTAAAAGCCAGTTAGCTCCTGCCGTGTTGTCCCTTTGATTAATCTGTCTTCTGAATTTGATATTTCCTTTCTCCATGCTGAGTGTTTCACTGGCTTGTGCTTTTGTTTCTGCTCCCCTGAGGGAGGATAGGGTTACCTTTGGGAGTCCTTTGCTACTCACAGTAATAGTGAGAAATGGAAAGTTTTTTGCTTACTTGGCAGAACTGTGCTTCTTGTCCCTTCCCAGTGTCTAAAGCTCTCAGCACATCAGTTTAATATTGTTATTAATTTGAAGAGTTTCATCAAAATATGTACTCAGTGCTAGATCAATCATCTCTTTGGAAAGACAGTTTCTGCCTAGCTAACTTATGTTACCCCTTCTAAACCCTAAATAGAGTGGCTGATATTGTCCTTTAAAAAAAAGCTGTTTATAAACTCCAAATGTTTCACTAAAACAATAGAACTTGTGGGGTTTTTTTTTGTGAACAGCTTGTGGTTTATTTAATCTTAAGTAATTAATGATCAATCAATTTTGCTGAAAGCAGTGATCTGTTTGTAAATAATTCTGTAATTCCCTAAGTCAGACCCCAGTCAGATGGAGAGTTCATTCTTTGCATTATTTAATTCTTTGAGTTTACTCTCCTAAAGCTTATCTGTGCAATAAGAAGACAAATTATATATCCTTAGAATAACAAGAGGCTTTATTTTGATGACAGAATGAGTATATGAAGGATGACTTCCTGATCAAAATTGAAACCTGGCACAAATCAGATCTTGGAACACAAGAGAATGTAAGTACTTGTGTCGTGTGTTTTACTCATCTCTTTAATGTCACAGTGCTGGGTTAGAGAAGTGCTGTGTAGAACTGTTTATTCACTGCTCCTGCATTTCAAATATTTGTCTCACTACCAAGGCAGACTCCCTTCTGTTGGCTTCTCACATAAACTGACTAAAACTGACCCCCCAACCCTTGTTCTGTGTGAGCACCTTTGCTTCTTTAGAAACTCTCCCACTGTGTGTTTACCTCATGTAGGTGGGAAGGGGAGCACTGGGTGTCTGCTTTTCCATCTGCCTTTATATTTTCTAAGACTGGGAGTGCTCTGGCACTGAAGCAGCTCCTTGAGTGGTGTTGTTTCCCTGCAGGTCCACAAACTGGAGCCAGAGGTATGGAAGAGTGTAGAAGCCATTTATATAGACATTGCTGATCGGAGCCAAGTACTCCCCAAGGTATGGTAGGTGTGTAACAGCTCCCTGGGGGAGGCCTGTGCTGAAAGAGGGGATCATGGACACACTGTGCTTCCAGGGATGGGCACAGCTAGCAGGGCAAGTGAGAGGATGCAGAGGAGGAAAGGTGTTCCTTAAAACTGCTCATGCAAGCCAGAGGAAAAGCTCTTAAAACTGTGTCAGCACTGCCTGTAAAATGTGTTGCCTGTGCATGTAACAGTGTATTCCTACAGCAGGGCAGTGCTTGAATAGCAGGAAATGGCACTCCCCTTTCCATACAGGATCTCTTCTAAACTTCCCTTTTTTGATCCTGACCCATGGCTTCAGAAGTGTATCTGGAAAGGATGTAGCTGACACTTGGTTTTAAGAATCACCAGTTACTGTGAGAAATCAAGTGGCGTTTCTGTGCTGTACTGGGAAGAAAAATCAACTGTGTAAAAATAGAATGTTGGTTGAGTTTCCTGTCTTTCAGACAGTATTTGATACCATTTTTGTGGTGATACTGGGTGTCTGGCTGTACTTTCCTTCTAGTGCTGCATGTGAGCAGTGATAGAGTGCAGTGAAAAATCCTGGATAGCACAGCTGCTTTCTGTACCAGCAGTGTTGAGCTCCCAAAGAACAAGTGGTTACAGGAAACATATCCTGCAGACCTTCTGATAGCCTTACAGAGGTCATGTCAGTTTGTTACCACTTCTTCATAGGTCTAGGACACAGCACAGGGAGGAGAAACATTTCCTTGAAGAGTGTCTGACCTCATGTTGAGGTCTGAAAACAGTAACTCTTGAGAAGGCAGAGGTTAGTCTTGGCCCAGGAAAATAAATCCTTTGTGTGAGAGGACAACTGGGTAACAGTAGGATAATTTGTGTTTAAGCTTTGTGTCTGTCCAATAGGATTACAAGGCAGAAGAAGATCCAGCAAGATTTAAATCTGTCAAGACTGGACGTGGACCTCTGGGTCCCAACTGGAAGGTTTGTATTGATGAGTTCAGGAACTGTGCCAGGACAGATATGGGGTTTGGAGCCAAAGATACATCTGGAAAACATTGGAATCCCTTCTGCAGAAGGAAATGCAGAACTCAGCACTGAATCTGTTCTGATTTTAAAAGAAATGAAAGAGCTTGGTACAAAGAGAATGAGTTCCAGGAAATCTCCAGAGCTGGTGCTCAGCCCAAGGGTTCACCCAAGAGAATTAAAGTATGAAATAGCTGAGTAATGACCAGCACTGTGTAACCTTTCACTGAAATCCTTGGAATCTGTAAGACATTACAAGTGCAGATATAATACCAGTCTTTAAGAGGGGCCGTGAGTGGGATTTGGGGAGCTACTGCTGGGCAAGTTGATTTCCAGCAGGCAAACTTGGCCGAAGCTGAGATTGATCTGATTCACTTGGGAGGATTGGTTATGTCTCCTGTAATAAATAGGAAACCTTGTGGAGTTTTCTTTAAGGCTTTATAATCATGATTCAGATGATAGAATCTAATTGCAAAATGTTTTAGATAGGGACTTTATCAAGAGACTTTTAAGGAAGCAAAGTAGCCGTGGTAAAACAGCGAAGATACTGAAAGATATGATTTTAATGGAAGAAAAAGTGGACATCAGAGGAGAGGAAGGAATAGTCTGTTCTCAAAATGGAGGGAAAGCCACCTGTGAAGGAAACCAGGGTCTGTTTTCATCATCCTCTTCTATACCCTGGAAAAAGGGTGAGCAAAGGTGTGACAAAATAAAAGATAAGAAAGGTGTAAGGAGGCAAGAGGTTTGTGGGGAATTGTGGGAAGACTTCATAGCTAGGGCTGAAGGAGATGGAGACAGAGGCTTAATGTGAGTATCTTTGTGTCTTTGCAGAAGGACCTGGGGAAGCAGTCAGATTGTCCATACATGTGTGCTTACAAGCTGGTAACAGTCAAGTTCAAGTGGTGGGGTCTGCAAAATAAAGTGGAGAACTTTATACAGAAGGTGAGTTCTGTGGTGGGGAGAGATGTGGGGCACATTTCATCTCCCACCTGCTGTACAGGCAATGCCTCTGCCTGGAATTCTGCAGTTAAAGCTGGGTTCAACTTGCTGCTAATCCAAGGTCAGGGCTGGCCGATTGTTCTGTGAATTGGCTATTGAATGTTTTCACTCTAATGTGTGAAAGTATATTTGCTGTTTTGCTTTGTTTAATAGATCAGAATTGCAGTCACTTGGTTGTTGGTTTGTGAGTGGTGAGGTGATGCATTTGGACTGGAATTACATGGCTTAGAGGCAAAACATTTTTTGTGGGGAGATAGCTCCAGCTATTTGATCCTGATCAGCTGAGGATCTTTCTGGCAAGTCCTAGAGCTCTAGTCACGTTTTCCTCTCCCAGTCAGCTGCTTGAAAAACCTGTGTTAAAAAATAAGCAGATGGTGGGAAATTTTATTAACTTAAAACATAAATGATATCTTGAGAAGAGCTTTTTTGTGGCAGAGTCTATAACCATGAGCTGCAGCAGGGATGCTACAGGATACTACACCTGGGAATGGTTGTGTGTGGTTTTCCAGGCAGTGCTGTGTTCATAAAACTCTGCCTTCAGATCACAGATTTTTCAGTGGTTTCTACTGATAAACCACAGAGCTGCTTCTGCACAAGCAGTTCTCTGGTGATACACTCTAAAGACAGCTCCAAGGGGGAATGACCATGGTGCTGCAGGATTTCAAATGCCTCCAACAAAAGCCCTGAATAAAGCAATGTCTTCAGTCCCTTTCTATTTATGAGCATCTACAGGTTTGCATCAAAGTATTCAAGCTGCTTTTGATGATAGCAAGTTATCAGATATGAAACCATAATTGGTAAAACTGAAATGTCCTTCCTTAATGAGGTCTTTCCAAGAGGCATTGTATATCCCTGTCCAGTATAATGATTTTGCCTAGCTTATCTCTTAAAAATGGAAATAAATTGCTCCAAACATGGAGCTTGTGTACATTAGTCACCTCTGCTGAAAGATTTTCAGCTGTGAAAAACAAGTTTAGGCATTTTTTAGGTCACTGCAAAAGAAAAAAAAAGACAAGATAGGTGCATGTCAGCCCTTTACACTTCCTAACTTCGAGTTTTTAGCAAGGATTTTCAAAGTACCTGTTTCTTCTGCACCTCCAGGCCAACTTTTATGCTTTAAGTAAACCCAACTCAGAGCACTTTATTCAGTCAGAACAATACTGTCAAATCAAAGGAAATTCACTAATTCTTTCAGTGCAGTGTGCAGACTGCTGTCTAGGTTTAGGGAAAAAAAGAAGGCATTTCTCTGGGGATTTAAGGCTCTAGATTAGATATTCTGATAAAAGAATAAAAACGAGCTACCTCCAGTTTCCAATTGTGGCAGCGAGATGGAAAGGTGGGCGAGGGAGCTGATTGTGCAGTGTACACAATCCCTGAAAATTGTTACAATCCTCTGAGCTCCGTGGTAATTGCCCTGTGACTAAGCTGGTTTGTGTTTTATCCTTCTTTTTGCAGCAAGAAAAGAGGCTCTTCACAAACTTCCACCGGCAGCTCTTCTGCTGGCTTGATAAGTGGGTTGATCTGACTATGGAGGACATCCGTAGGATGGAGGAGGAGACCAAGAGACAGCTGGATGAGGTCAGTGGGAAAGCAGGGCAGGTGTGGGTTGTGTGAGAAGCTGCTTCTCTCCAGCACAGCACAGAGGAAAGGCTGCTGCACTGTCAGGCCATGGTGTGAATTGTGCTCCTGCTATTTAGGTCATGCTGTGTGTGCTTTGAATGATTGACCATGAGTCCGTGGTGCTGGCATCTCCTCCTAATCATTATGGAATTCTCCTTCTGTTTGTTGTTGAGCCAGTAAATGTATTGAACCACAGGTAATGAGGGGCTGAGTGGCAATGATTCATTTACTGCCTCAATGTCTTCTGTGTGCTTTTACTCCAAGCTGAATGGTCGATTTTTGTCCTCATTAGTTGCCAGAAACCTGTTGAGTAAAAGGTTTTTTAGCTCTAAGTACCATAAGCAGGTATGTAACAGGATTCTTACCCTGAGAAACACAAGTTTGGTAATAATGAGAACCTTGTTCCGTGGTTTGTGTCGTGCCCTGCACGCCTCTCTCCCTTCGTGCCTGAGGATATTTCATTATAGTTTCATGTACACTCTTGCCCTTTAGATAATGATTCCAAATCTGTTGCCAACCCACAGCTTAACCAGAAATGATGCCTGCCATGTGCATTTCACAATCACTGATTTGAGATGCTGAGATATAATCGATGTCTTACACACTGGAGGTGTTCCATACTGATAAATTTTGAGATAACACATGTGAGAATCAGTACTTGAACACTTGTTTCCTTTTTCAGATGAGAGAAAAAGATCCAGTGAAAGGAATGTCGGCTGCAGATGACTAATATGGCTCCTTCTTTGTGCACTGTAGGTATCAAGAGATTTGACAAAACTCTGTATTGCTCTGTTTGGTTGAAAACCCCCAACATTTGTGTGAGAAATGATCCTGTTCAAGCTTCTGACAGGCAAATCTGTGCTATTGATTGTTTTTCTAGTGAGCCTCTTTCACTGACAGGTTGATGAGCGAGTTTACTGCCTCGTTTCAAAACTATTCTAAAGAAATGTCTGAGTGAAAAGTGCAAGAAAAATGTGTTAGAATATCCTGTAGATTCTACTGCTATTCTTATTTCTGTAAGGCACGTGTTACTTTCCATGACTTGCAGAGAAACTTTTGTCAGTCTCAAAAAAGTGAGTTAGACATGCAAATGCTTGGAAATTGAATATTCCAAGCATAATTGTGAGGAATTTATTTTTTCCACTGCTTATTAAAAGTATTTACTAATGGAGTAACACCAGGGCATTACAGGAGAAGCAGCAATGACAATATTAAAGCTTTTGACTTGTTTTCTTTCTATTCTGTTAAATGATGTCATCAGTTTGGGGCCTTAGTTTTGCCAATTCTTTTCCTAGACACTGTGCAAAAATATGCTGTAGCATTAGAGGAGTAAGAAGGCAAGGAGAAAGAAGGGATTGTCTATTTATGACGGGAAGAACAGGTTGTTAGGGCAGTAAAATGCATCCTAGTTATCCTTGAAAGGAATGGGGTGGGGCAGAACCACATCCTCTGGAGTACTGAGTGTTTACCTCTGTTTGCCCTCTGCTATCTGCTGATTGCTCTGTGGTAAGTGGGGAACACAGGGTGAGGGAGTGTCTGAAGGGCTGCCTTTTGATAGGTACATTTTAATATATCTTATATTTTAATATAACTGAGAGAATAAGAGCTGTCTGAAGCTGCACCAAGGGATTGGATGTTAGGAAAAAGGCTTTTTAGGGAAAGAGTGATAAAATACTGGAATAAAGTACTGACCTCTGCTGGGGGAGGTGGTGGAGTTACCATCCCTGGATGTGTTTTAAAAAAGATTGGATGTGACAGTGCTGTGGTTTAGTTTTTAGCTGAGCTATTAGGACCTGGGTTGGACTCGGTGATCTTATAGGTTTCTTCCAGTGATTCTGTGATTTTTGAATGCAGCTTCAACCACTTGATTTTGTTGTTTCCCCATTTCTTCTGAATGGTGCTGCAGTGTAAGGATGCATTGTCTGTGTGGTGACTCACATTTGCTCTCTCAAGGTTGACACTTCCCTTGACTCACTGCTCTTCCAGAGTCACCCTGAAATTCCTCATTCCCTGTTGTCTCTCTGTTTCAGTTTGCAGACAGTCGTCAGGAAGGCCCAGGGAATCCACACCCTTGACTGACGGACCATCTCTGGATCAAGCCTTTCTCTGTCCGACCGGCAGGCGATTTTAAACCTCCCATAGCTAATTCTAGATGCCCCTTAATATTGTGAGCAAATAGACAGTCTGGTACTAAGCACTCCAATGTTAGCACGTGTACCCCAAGGGGTTTCCTCCTGGGGCCGTGTGACTTAGAGATCGCTGTATTTACGACTCCTCCCTCCTCTTTTTTTCATTGTGTTCAGACCAATTTCCATGTGGCCCTGTTTGATTTCCAAGTGACATTTTTAGCTCAAATAGTCTTGTGATGTGGTGACTTAGAATTTTTGTTTTGTTTTGTTATTATTTTTTTTGTTTGTTTCCAAGTGGGATAAACTGCCACCTTTGTTTCTGCCCAGCCCCTTCACCGTTCTTTGAATGTCTGTTTGGAGAGGGAAATTGTCCATATTTAAAAATGCAAAACTCTTCCATGAAATGTTCTGCTCTCACCCTTGCTCCCAGAGGGAGACATTTAATGGCAAGTAAGCTGAGTACAAAATGAGGAGCAACCAGAGAGTTCTTGGTTTGTGATGAGTTGTGATTTGTGGCTTCTGCAGGGCATTACTTTGTTCTGTCTTAACATACATGAATTAAAGACTGCCCAGAAACTGCAGTCAAGCCCTGTGCTGGGGCCTTCAGCACTTACCTATTGAATTTTAATTTTAGGAATCTCTCTGACCCACGTAGCTCTGTTGTCCTCCAGTTGTGCGTGTCAGTCTTACGAAATCTTTCTTGACATATGTTGCAACGTCCCGGTTCTTTATTTATTAAGACTTTCCATAACTTAAAAAGCTGGAATGGTTTTGACAAATACTAACAATGTGATTCTCCTTGACAAATTGGGATGTTGCAAAGGCTGGTGTGCAAGCAAGGTCTTGGCATCTGGTTATATCCAGGTGCCTGGGGCGGTGGTTCTGCTCAGCAATAATAATCTTCCCATTGCAAGGCTGACTAAAATATCTCCTTTTGTGCTGTAAAAAAGCACAAAACTGCAGTTTTCTAGGATATCTGTTGATTATAAAAAATCACAGAGGATACTGTTAATGTAAAGAGCTCTCGTTACTTAATGAATTCAAATATTTACTGTAACTATCCTTATGTTTATATCAGCTTTAGACAATCAACTCAGCAGAACAGAATCAAGGAAATGCTGTTTTCTTCAATACATATGAGGAAAAAAAATCCTACTTCTTTGCTTATCCCTGAGGCCCAGTGTTTGATTTTTTTTTTTCCTCCTCTAGTAGTAATAACTTTATATTCCACTTCTGTATTTGGCAGCACTAACGTGAAACCCTGAATGCCAAACAGTCATGGGTGTATCACCACTTCTGAGGAGTCTTTTTAGCATTCTGTAATACATTGACTCCTCCAGCCCTTCCCACTCGATCCTGAAATGATCCCATGCCCTGCTGAACTGGGATCAGAGCTGTTTCCAGTGTAAAGGAAGATGGGAATGCTCTGGAGGGAGAGGATGGCGTTTGGTTTCTGGGGAGGGGGCAGTTTATCCCTTTATTTTTAGTTTGTTATTTTGCCTTACTCATGTCTAAGTGCAATAAGCTCTGAATTGTACCAGTAACTCTGGCAGGCTCTTCTCAGTGACCTCAGACGGTTCTGCGGGGTTGGGGTGGGGTTTGAGGGGTTTTAGCATAAATCTCACCAGGCAGAAGTAAAACAAGTTTATTGTAAAATAGGTAAAGAAATTAAATTTTAATCTTTGAGGCTATTTGGGACCAGGATGTTTCATGACATGTTGTATAGCTGTTCCAGAAGTATTCTAGGAGTGTAGGCCCCAGTTAGAGTTCTTTCAGTTTGAAGTATTTTTAACAGAGAATTTATGCACTGACTTCTGTTCATGTTCGTTGGTTACGTTTTGAGGGATTCTTACACTTGAGGGCAACCTGAGAATACACACAGCACACTTGTTCTTTCCGTTTGTGTTATCCAAGAGGCTTTCCATCTGATGGCACTAATCGCCGTGGAAGCAGATTGTAACATTCCACCATTGCAATCCTTTTTTGATCCTCTGATTTCAGAGTAAGAGCTTTTACACAAAGCTTTCCTGATTAGTGGAAAAAACTTGGAGGGAGGTGGGGGGAGAACTGCAGGACCTGCAGCCTGAATACTCCCCCTCCGTGCTCCCTACCCTTTGTTTTCTGTCCTTCCGATTTGATCCTAAGTGAAAGCATCCCTCCGCCTTTGGATAGACAAATCCTGTAAAGACCCTTCAGTCTCGACGCTTGGTTCCTGCTAGTGAGCATAGCAAAGATCACGCAGCGTTCCCGTGCCGTATCTTCCATCAGCTTTGGCGAGAACCCCTGGAGCTGCGGGCTCCCGGCGGGATCGGGTCCATCCAGAGGGGCTGGATGCGCTGAGATCGCCGCTCCCACCCATCCCGGGTGGCTTTTGGGATCCGGGGCAGCTCCCTCACCCCACCTGGCTCAGGCTGGTTTGCTGGCAGGGCTGCCCGCCCCGCACATCCCGCAGCCCTCTGGGTTCATCCCGCGGGGCCCGTCCCGATGGGTTCTCCCTGCTCTTTTCCTTTGGCGACACACACTTTGTAGAATGGGTTAGATTTATCTCGTCGTTTCTTTCAATGTGAGTTTGTGCCTTTTTTGTCTCCTAAATCTTCCAATACAGGCATATTGGAAACGGAATCTAATAAAATACTAGACAGAGCCTCTCGCCTCCGCCTCCTTTTGGGGTTTTTTTTTGGGGGGGGTTT
>JAHLSL010000039.1:2045234-2064984 GCA_025920805.1 Petroica traversi | reverse complement strand
CCCCGTCCCTCGGGCAGCGCTTCCCTGCGGGAACCCCGGGTATGGAGACCGCGAGCCTTCCCAGCAAGGAGTTGAGGTGAGCGGTGGGCGCGGAGGGGCGCGAGGCGCGGCTCTGAGGGAGGCTCCGAAAAGTGGCCCCAAGCGGTTACGTAAATCGGCGAGAATTAGCGAAACTTGTGTTTGTGCTAATTAGCGGGGAGTTACACAAATTGGCGGCGTTGCGTAGTCATATGAAATAGGGGAGAAAAGCTGATTTTCGGGTTTGGAAGGTCGGTACCTGAGTGGTTCAGGGAGGCTTATGGGGCGTTCCTGGGAGCTCGGGACTTCCCGGAGCTCTGTTAATGTGTAATGATGGCACGAGCATCTGCACGTTTGTAATGCACTCGAACTTGTCACTTTCTGTGAGGAGGAAGAAGCTTGAGTAAATATTGAGCTTCTGCTTTTCCGGTGTTTTAACAGTGTATCTTCACTCCGTGAAGTGTCAGTGTCCTGTCTGGGCTCGATTCCTTCCAGAAACCTGCTTAGATGGGATTTGGGTAACAGCCTGTGACAGGAAAATTTAAAAAACCAAACCAACAAGCTGACAATAGCTCAAATATCTTAAAAATCCTCTGAAGGTTTTGTTATGAGCACTGTGACCCTGAGAAATTCTCCGCTGTTGACTCATTTGAGGATCAGCATCGGTGATGCTAAATAATGACTTCAGTAGGTTGCTTGTATTTAGGGCAGTGTTTGATTCTGCCACTGAGGTCTGTGCTTTTATCAGGACTGTGGTCACTGGGCACCTTGAGGAATTGAATTTCTGTCAGTAATGACTGATGGCCTCAACATTATTTCAGTTTTGTTTAATCAGGTAATTGCCTTACAAATTTAGGAACTGGAGAGCATTCCCAAGTGATACATCTTTGGTGGCAGAATTAGTTCTGCAGCCTACCTACATTTTCTTTTTCCCCTAGAAATTTGTTTTGGAGTAGCTTTTGGGTAACTTCAGCATAGTCTTACAAAGATACACTGTTAATGAGGGAAATTATGGGTCATTTAAGTCTGTTATGCAAAGTAATTTTCCAGCTTTTCTGCAAACATTGTGTGACACCTTGAGCATGCAGTTGATTATGGGATAAAAACACAGCCTTAATAATGGGTGTATTGGTGGGATTCACTAATTACCACTGTTTATAGAAGCCTGAGATGGATGGACAATTAGCAATTTTTTATTTTTTAAGCCTGTCATGTAACAAGGCTGACAGTAAAGTGAATCTCTTTTTAGAAGCTGTGGTGCTGAAATTACCATTTAGTAAAGCAATAATATGTGAGTCATATTATGTGAATGTTGAGAGGAACAGTGGCTTTGCTTGGTTCTGAAAACTTCTGAAATCAGAACTTCGAATGTTTGGGAGCTGGAGATTACATTTCTCCTTGCCTACAGACAGGCACATGATCGATTCAAATCAAGTAAATTCTTTTAAACCTTGAGCTCATCGAATTAACCACAATAAATCTGTTATGAAAAAAACAATTCACTGTGTGTGATAGGACGTGATTGCAGCTTTTGTAACAGCCCAGCCAGTGCAGTGGGAACACCACAGGTTTTTTCCCAGCGCTGCTGCACCTCCATTTATCCTTTTGCATTGGGAGCAACCCTGAATTCCACAAGATCTGGATATCAATCTCTTGACTTTAATGGGCCAGCCCTTCAGGAGACAGCCTGAACTTGCAGCAGATGGCATCGCTGGGCAGCGAGGATGCCTTTCAGCATGAGGGGCTCTCCCTGAACGATTTGGAGAGCCTGGGCAGCCTGCGCAGCCGCTCCGCCAGCCTCAGCAGCACCGGCTCCAGCGGCCGCGTGCAGCTCCGGCACAGGGTGGCCCAGCTCATGGCCTGTGTGGAGGACATCAGCTCCGATGATGAGATCCACGAAGAAGTGTCTCGCACGCTGGATGAAGCTTTTCTCATCTGGGGGAAAAAGCTGAAGGATAAGTGGCAAGATTTCAGGTTTTGTTGCCTCCAGTTGGTTGTTTTCGTGGTGGCGTTGGGGCTGGCAAATAGATTTCCGATTGCAAAAAAATCTGTGGGGAAATTAGAACCTTCTTAGTGTTGGTTGCTTGTCCTCTGTTCGATTTTAACATTGGTTTTGTGTGGTTTCTGTTTGTTTTCAGACTACATTTGGTTACCTGGAATGTGGGCACAGCTTCTCCCCCTCCTGATGTCACGAATCTACTTCAGCTCAACTCGCCGGGCCCCACCACGGATATGTATGTTATAGGGTGAGTGTTTAAACAACCTGCTTTGTGAGTTTATTGCAAAACTGCTGGGCCTCAGCACGGTCTGTTTCAGGACTATGTGATGTGAATCACTGTCTGGGACATGGTTTAACACTGCTGCTACCAGAGGGTGAAGACTAACTTAGTCTAACTAACAAACAGAGATGATTTCCAGCAGTTATCTGCTGCTGTGTTGTGACAGAATGCAGAATGTCTTTTTTCTAAATACACAAAAAGTTTGGGCTGCTGTTTTCTTCGTTAGCATGTTCATTTTGATATGAAAGTTAGTGGAAATTCAGCTTGTTTTAAGGGACCTTGTTAGACTAAATTTGCCACTGTGTTTTCCCAACTTTGTTGGAATTCTGAAGTCCTGACAGTCAGGTTATTTGTTATAACACATCTTGAGTCTGGCATTGGCAAAACCCTCTATCTTCTAGTGTATATAACCTCCTTTAATTTTGTTTTCCTCAGTGTCAGATGTGTTAAATCTTGTGTGGGTTAAACTGCTTGAATGAGAAACTGAACAGCAAGAAATGTCTAGGGTCTGCATTCTGCAAAGTTCCTATGTATTCTGTCCAAACCAACTGGTGCAATGTGAGTAATTGTGATGTATTCAGCTTACAGGAGGTGAACTCAAGAATCACAAATTTTCTGTCTGACTTGGCATTTGATGATCCATGGAGCATTTTTTTCATGACTGTATTGTCTCCCTTGGGATATATCAAGGTAATTATTCACATCTCTCCAAAGTGTCACAGCACTGAAGGAAAATATCTTAATTTTTTTCCTCAGATTCTCCATAAAAGATAAATTGATGGTATTTTTGCAGGTGTCTGTCACTTCCATAGGTACACATATGTTAGAAGTGATTCTTCATCACACCTGAGTTTTCCTGTTTTTCACATGAAGTGAACTTATACTCAACAGTTTATTTATTGTGGCCGCAACCTCCTTATCCCTTTCTTGTTTGTAGAAAAGTTTTTTGCTCTGTGCAATATTGGGGATCTGTTTTGTGATGCTTCTAATGTAGTCTTGTACTATAAATATCCCAAGCAATGGCAGTGATTTTCATTAAGATTTGTAAGGTTCCTTTATCTTGTTTTTTTTTCCAATTTGTTTGCAGGTGAAAATAAACTGCATATGTGTAAAACAGGATTTTAGTGGGTGTATATGTTTACACAAGGACTTAATTTTTTGTTGAAGACCTACAGCAATATCTTGGAATTTAAATGACAAGATTTGGGGGGTAATATCAGGGATATAAGATCAGCTAAAACTGGTTGTTTTAACGATGCAAACAATCAACGTAGGAAGATATTCTGAATTTCTCTAGTAAAGAGAAATTAAAAGCCTTTTGTAGTGGTTTTCTAAACCAAGCACTATTTCAGGCTGATTTTGCTGAGGTGTTTGCATTATCTGCGTGCTAATCAGACTCGTAGTTGTGCTGTTCTTTTAATTGTAATTAAACAAAACAAAGGACCCATTGGGAATTACAAAAAGGAAAAAACCCACATTGTTCATTCTGACCTAAGTCATTGCTGATGAAAATTCAAAATCTGGCCGTGGGCTGACATTCAGGCCCTGTATAGATGCAGTTAAAAGAATTCCTGCTGGTATGCCTGGCTGATTTTGAATTCTAATTTATTACTGTGGCAGTTTGGAGCACACTAATGAATGGATGCTGCCACCTAATGGCTTTCAGCAGGACTTGATTAGCTCTAATAATAAGGGGGAGCTGTCAGGCCGGGTCAGAATCAAACCAGGCAGCAAGGAAAGGTCATCCCAGGACTTAGCCAGGAATTTGGCTGAGCAGGACAGGAGCAGTTACCCCTTGGCTGACCTGTGATGAAGTTGGGTGTGGAGGGAGAGGTGTCACCCTCAGGACATTCTGTCCCCTCAGTAACAGGTTCTGTTTTCAGAGTGTTCAATTGCTCACAGTCAATTCTTTCACCATCCACAGGATCATGTTCCTTCAGTGCTTGATTTGGCTCTAAGGATGGTGGGGCTGCTGCTGGTTCCAGCAGGGGAGGGATCAGTGCCTTGTGGTGTTCAGGAGCTGTGGATCTTGAGAAATATCTGGGGACTGACCACAGCAGAGTGAAATAAAGCAAATAAATAATAAAGGGACTGGAAGGTCTTTGTACTTCATGAATGTAATTATGGAAAGGAGAATGCTGACTACTAAAATATTTATGCATCATTAGTAATTGCAGCCCATTGTTTCAGTATTCTGTCTGGTATTTGGTTGCATTCAAAGACAATGAAAACATTAAAATATATTGTGAAATAATTTGATTGTATAGATATGGAGGCCAAGAAAGGAGAAATTCTGTTTTAAATTTTGGGCTGAATTTTTGTGCTTCTCCAGCAGTTGTATAGTCAATTTTAGTCTAATGAAGTCTTTTTCTAAGTTAATCCAGCATAAAATTGAATTACAGTTAATGTATTTCAGTGTCTGCATTTTAAATTGAATTATAATCATTAAAACAAACACAATGAATTTTGTCTTATGCCAGGAACATTGTGAAGTCCATAAATGTTCAATGAAGGACATCTTTATTAGACTCTTTCCACAATCACAAACCAAAAAAAACCCCAAACCACAAAAACCCCGTGTTTCATGTGCTTCCTAAGTGTTTGGTAAATCAGTTTTTACAGGCACTGCAGGCAGGAGTTTCTGCTGTTTGCAGCTCATTGTTTTTGCAGATCCCTGGACTTAACTGCTGTGCTTTTGAGGCATTTAATGGCATTTTGAATATTTAATGATCTGCTCAAGGGTGCTTCAGTTTGAAAAACTTGCTGCTGTTGGAGGATTTGAAGGTGTGAGTAATAAAGCTTTTAGGGGAGAAGTCAAGGATTTGGTCCTTCATGAACAGGATTCTTATAGAGAGAAACAAGAGGCTGGTGAGGCAGAAGAGAAGTCTTTAAAGAGGTTTGGGCAGGTACATGTTTTGAGGTCAGCTTCAGATTGGAATATAATGTTAGAACTGTGTTAATTAGCTGAGGGGTTGATCAGGTTTGTTTATAAGGAATATGTTTTTCACAGCACTGAAATGAGTCTGCACTTACTGTGTCATTTATTCAGGCCAGGCCTGGCGAGGGAATTGCACGACCTCTGCTGTGGCCTTCTTCACCTAAAAGCTCCTGTGAAGTAAACCCAGGTGTCCTGGGTTGGCCATATGATTTTTTTGTATCCTTAACCATCCCTCCTGCTTATGCTGGATATTTTCCACTTTTCTCTAAGGAAATTTTTCCCAAACCTGTTTGGGGAGGGGTGGTTGGAATCAGCTTTTCTAGAGGAGACCCCCCCCCCCAGAGGTTTCCTCCTAAAATTTGCCCTAAACCAGGACACCAAGGAACTCCTGGAAATGACCATTCCTTCTTTTCTGTCTCTTCCAGCTCTCCTCAGTTCGCATGCAGGGGTTGCTGCTTCTGATTTTTGTGAGGCACGTGCACCTTCCCTTCATCCGGGACATCCACACCGACTACACCCGCACAGGCCTCTATGGCTACTGGGTAAGGGCTGCCTGTTGCCTGGTTACTCATGGTGCTGTGTGCCTCTAAATGGGTCCATGCTGGGGCAGAGGAGATGTGGGTCAATTAAAAATTAATAACCTGACAAGCAGACTCATTTGTTTGAACCTCATGTGCAGCACTGACCGTAATTTTAGATTTCAGTTTATTTGCTGGTAAGTTTATGCAACAACTTGTGTAGGAAGAAATGGTACGGGTTTCAATCTAAATTGCAAGATTTAAGAAGTTATGGGTGGTGTTAATAGTTATATTTGCAGGCCTTGAGTGCATGTTCATCTTCCATGGCAGGGGAACAAAGGAGGGGTCAGCGTTGGCATGTCCCTCTATGGTCACACGGTCTGTTTCATGAACTGCCACTTGCCAGCTCACATGGAGAACACAGAGCAGCGGCTGGATGACTTTGAGAAAATTCTAGAAATGCAGTTTGAAGGAGAGGATATTCCAAGCCCCTTGGATCATGAGTGAGTTGTTCACTCCTGTCTGTATTGTTTTTATCTATTACATGGTAAACTCATACCTTGAAGAGTTTTGGGTTCTGAGTTTTCATCCATCATTTTTATTTTAAATGTCCCTTCATCCTTGATCGTGAACCCTGGGAGGAACAGATAGCCTGAAAGACAGATGTCTGTTTTACAAGACTGTTTTCTTCCAGTCTTTAATTAAATACATTTGTTAGCATATAGACTGTAAATGTTGTGCAGGAAAGCTTTAGAAGGTGAAGCCTGTTTATACCAAAAATCCATTAAGTTGCTGTTAGATGTTCAGAGATGTAAGTCTTGGGAGAAGTCAATATTCAGGCAGAATGAGCAAGCAGCAAGAATGCAAGGGACTTAATTTACTGTTTCAATTACTTCAAATTTCTTTGTTTAGCAGCAGGTTGCCCTGTGTAAGCTTTTCTGTAACTACTTAATGTTTGTGTTTAAGCTGTTTGCATTAAGTAATAAAACTGATTAGAACACCTAATTAGTGTAATGGCCAATGTTCTGTTGAATTCTTCCCTCATGTTAATGGATTCCTATAAATCTTCCTTGTTTGATGCATTTTGGTTTGGTTTGGTTGTTTTTTTAAGGCTTCTCTTCTGGTTTGGAGATCTAAACTTCCGAATAGCAGATTATGGAATACACTTTGTCAGAGAATCAATCAACAAGAACCGTTTCAATCTGCTCTGGGAAAAGGACCAGGTAGGTTTGCCTAGTCTTCTTGGGGCTTTGGTTTTGGTTTTAATACACAGAAACTAAACGTGGTCTCAAATTACACCTTGAGCTTCTCATTCCTGTTAAAGAACACGAACTCGGAGCAGTTGAGACATGGAACACGAGGTGATCATAAGCCCCAATTAACTGCAAACTTTTTCTGCTTTTGTGTAGTTTCTTACTTACTAAAATGCTCATGTTTGACTGGAGCTTTCTCTGAACTTTGTCTTGTCAGTTTTTCCTCACCTTAAATTCTCCCCTTCTCCCAAGAATTCTGTTTAAGAGAACCTCATTCTAGAATTTTTAGGTAGAATTGCCCAAAAATGTTTACATGGATCATGCCAAGAGTTCTGGCTATAACAGACGCCATTCTGAATTTACCTTTCCAGTGTTGTACTGACTGCAATGTTGAATTCTTGAAAGATGCTTTCCAATCATTCTTTAAGCTCTAATCTTTAAACATATCCTTTAAAAGTTGCTTTTTATTTCTGCAGTTAAATATGGCCAAAAAGAAGGAAGCATTTCTGAAGGAATTCAAAGAGGGTCCTCTGCAGTTTAAGCCCACCTACAAGTTTGACCTTTACTCGGATGTCTATGACACAAGGTAAAATATAAAATGAGTTTAGGTATGGAATATGAGAGTGAATGTGGTGCTTGGTTAAATTTCACTTCAGTAATCAGCAAACCTGAATTTCCTGAGTATATTTGGGCTGTTGAGCTGTTTTGTTAAGGCTTGGATTGATCAAATCTGAATAAATGAAAATTTTCAGCTGAAGAAGCTGGGGTCTGTTGGTTGTATGAGGGAAGTAATGAAACAGCCCAGCTTCCTTTTTGGAAAGACCACATTAACAGAATAAGCAAGCACTTGTTTAAGCTGCTTCTGTTTTGTTCTTTCCTACTAAAAGTGCTCATTGGTTGTCAAAAAGGAGCCAAAGAATAATTGTCTGTCATTTTTGCTTCCCTTCTCTGTTGGAGCCTTTCATTTGATATGCTGATATAATTTATATTTGTCTCTGTTGATTATTTGAAGTTGAAAATGGAGTATTAAGTTTTCAAAGTTTTTCTCTGATGTTAAAGTCTGTTTGTTAAGTATTAGTCTTATGTTTCCACAGAAGGATAAGTTTCTGTCCAGACAGGGTTTTGTAATGATCTTTTTCTTTACTTCCAGAGAACAGAAGTCCATGTTTTGGTTTAAGTAAGAGGAGAACTTTCTGAATTTTATAGCTTTTTTAATATTTCACAATCAAAACAAGGCTCCATCTGAGCTTTTGATTTGATTTCTGTGAAATATTTGAAAATCAGATGGCAGCTGATTTTCTTTAGGGGTTTTCTTAACCTGATTGAAAGCTGCAGTGTTATCTACTCTGCTGTTGCACTTAATATTGGAAATTAATTTGTGTGGATCCAAAGATATTTTGCTTCCTAATTGAGATGTAGTGGGACAAGCAGTAAATCCAGTTAACAAAAAAGACTTATAATAATCCAAACCTGGACATTACAAATTATTCACAGGCTGGTTATCAGTGTTGGCTGATTTAAAGAGCAAAAAATTGTGTTTAACACACTGAGTGCATCCTGCTGCTGTTCCAGCTACCAGAGAGGCTTTGCTCTCATGGGGGTGACCAGCAGACCTCAAAGCAAGCACCCTGAAAAAGTTGCTTTTACTGAAGCCCAGAGAATTTTATTTTTGATACTTTTTCAAAATTAATTCTGAGGGTTTGTTTTCCCACATAATACCCCATTTTCTCTTAAACAGGGGTTGTTTTACCTTAGGTTCTTTTGGTATTTTCCTGCACAGCAGAGCAGACATCTGGCAGCTCCTAAAGATTTCTGTCCATTTCTAGAATTACTGCAATAAGTGGGATAAGGGCTCTTAGCCATTTCAAATCTTTCCAACTTAATAAAGGTGGGAAGGGGTAAAACAAAATTGTGTTGAATATTGAACTAAATGGTCTTGGGTTTGATTCATGAAGTTCTTAAACTGACAGTTTTCCTTACACATCCTGCTTTTAACTTTTATAATCCAATCCAGTCCATTCTAATTCCTTCTCCATAGGGTATGATCTTTTCTCCATTTCAATTTGAAGTGATCCACCCATTCAAAGAGTTGCTGTTAAGCCTTCCTCCCACTACAGAGAGAACCACAGAGGGCTCATGTCTTCTGGTGTAATTGATACGGTATAAAAGGAAACTCTGCATTCTGATAACAGTTGGATGTATAGCACAGTTGCAGGCACAACTTCCTTGATTATGGAATTTTGAAAGTCTGTTGTTATGAGACAGCAGTAGCTTGCAAACCTGAAATGCAGGCTGGTACAATTGGGAGGAACTTCTAAAGAAAGCATTGCTGTGGCACCCGTGATTACCAAGAGCTACCCAAGTTTGTCCTGTTTTTGGTTGTTAAGAGAAACTTGCTCTCAAATATTTTGAATAATTTCAAACGTCATTCAGACTCTTCCTACACTTTCCTTATGTTCACGCCCTCATTTCTCAGAATATCTGTACGTTTGGAGCCTGGGGCAGCTGCTGGATTATCTCAATGTTCATGCATGTTTTTACAGGGTTTTAGGAGAAAGTATCATTTCCTGTATGAAGCCAACTAACCCTCTGCAACGTCCTTCTCCCCTTCATTTTACTCCTCTTTCAGAAAGCCATGAAACTGATCTGTGCTGAATGGAGTTCAAATTAAGGAAACGTTGGTTGTAAAACACATGAAACAGAGCTGTAAAATGAAGCTTGGATGTGATTGCCTCCTTCTATTAATATGCATCTCACAGTCTTTGAACTCTGACTAGATTTTGCACAGCATTCTTAGCTTTTGGCGACTTGTCTCTCTGCTCATTTCGCTTTTTACCTCACATTTTTGCAGTGAGAAGAAAAGAAAGCCAGCATGGACAGATAGAATTCTATGGAAAGTGAAAAATCTCTGCGAGGTCGCATCGAAAGAAGGCGAATTCCCTGAAGAAGGACCCACGATTTCTGTTACTCTGAATAACTATGTCAGCCACATGAGCTATGGCATCAGTGATCACAAACCTGTCACAGGAACTTTCAGACTTGAGGTGCTGTCCCAGTTACGTTGTTCAGAAAGAGTTTGTTTTATTCAGTGTTGCCTTACCAGCTGATTGCTTTCAGGTTATTTCCAGTCAGTTAAAGAGTCCCACATGTGGCAATTGTGGCAGAGAATAACTTTAAAAGAATAACTGAAAGAATGCCTGGCTTGACTGAGTTTAAACTCTTTTTTTTTGTGTAGATGAAGCCTCTTGTCTCAGATCCCTTGGTCACACTGAATCCTGAGGGTGAGTGGAGTGCAGACCACGATGTTTTCATCCGCTACTCAGCAGTGCCTGAATTCCCCAGCAGTGCTTGGGACTGGATTGGGCTCTTCCAGGTAATGTTCCCTCATCATGACTCTTCAGCAAAGATGGGCAGTGTGACTGCAGGAGGTCGTTGAGAGTTTTAGAGCACTGATTCTTGCTGGTGCAGAGCTCTAAAATAGCTATGTCCTTGATTGCCATTAGTTTCTGTGTGCTGACAGTTTAGCTCTACAGCATGGGAGTTCTTCCACACACCTTCAGTTCTCTGCTAAGATAAACTGGTGATTTATTGAAGTAAAACATTGCTGAAGCTATGGAGAAGAGTTAATGCAACAAAAAAAAAGAACAAAAATAAGTCAGGAGAAGGGTGAGAGAGCAGAGCACTCACACCCTCTCAGAAAACAGAAGGTTTATGCGTGCCCCCAAAATGTTTTGTTCCTAAGAGTGTTTTAATTTCTTCAGCAAAACAATAAACATCTCTCACAACTTTGAGTTTCCCATGTAGAGTGGTTTTTGTTTCCTTCAGGAAGCTGATGGTTTGTATCTTTCTCTGCAGGTGAATTTCAGGCATGTGAATGATTATGTTACTTACGCTTGGGTAGAAGATGATGAAATTTCTTCTGACAAAGACAGCAAACAGGTAAATCACTTGTATTTCTTTCTGACGTAGTTCCCCATAGAGTAGTATAGGAGGTCTGTTCCATATTCCCTTCCCCTCAGGGGTTCTGTGTCCTCTTCCCACTCGAAGAGGGAATTTGGAACAATATTTTTGTTCAAAATCCCTCTTCCTAACTCTTCCTTATTGAATCCTTTCCTCTTTAAAAATGCTATCTGTTACAAAGCTTTCTACCAGTGCTTACCTGAAGTGATTTAAACCAAACAAATAAAACTTACTTTGCTGCAAATTATCAATATTCAGAGATACTTCCCTGAACAAATACAAGTTGAAACTGGGAACTCCTTGGGACAGGAGCAAGCCAAGCCTGTTGCTTGCTCTGCTGTTGCCACCAGGAGGCAGCTCCACTCCCTCTGCTGCTCTGTGCCTTTGTCCCTTCCCTTCCAACCACTCTGGGGCCCGTCTCCCTCGTCACTGAACCAAGCTTGCTGCCATGGTGAAGGATATTCCTTCTCTTCCCTGATTTAATTTTCAGATGGTTTCCTGAGTTATTTCTGTCCCCATCCGTTTTAGCTTACGTTTTAAAACGTGCTTATAAATAGCAAATACTGATTTTGATGGTGTCCTGAATGATTTTTTTGTAAACTTCTTTTTCTGTGGAAATTGCTCATTGCCTGTTCTTATTCTTGCCAGGTTTACATCAGTGCTTCAGAAATACCTAAGATAGGAGGAGAATTTTTGCTTTGTTATTACAGCAATAACTTGCAGTCAGTAGTTGGCATCAGTGAACCTTTTCAGGTAATACATTTGGAAGCACTGATTAATGTTGATGTGATTTTTTTTTTGCTTTTGCTTTCATATTCATCTGAACATAGCTGTGTTAATCCCTGGGAAGGTGGCAGCAGAAGGAATTTTAGAAAGGATATGTCCTGGCTAAAGAGAATTTGCTGATGTGCTAAAAGACTCTGAGTAGCTTTATGGCATCACATAGCAATGAAATAAGACAGGATTCCTTCTCTCACTGTTCACTTTTGGAACTTCAGGGTCTCTGCTAGGTCCCCAGTTTGTGTAAAGATGTCAAATCAAGTGCTGCCAAGTTTCTGGCAGTTATGAGCTCTTTGTGCTCTGTTTTGTGATTTGCACCCAAGTGTTTCCTGTAAATTGTCACCTGAATTTAGGAAGGGTGGGACAGCTGGACTCAAGTTATTTGATTAACAGGCTTTGTTTAATTTCTGCAAGAATAACTTAACCTGCCCAAACAAGATGAACTGACCAAGCATTGCTGCTTCTACACAAGCACTGTTTTTTCCAGAATAATTTTGTTGGTGCATGATTTTCCGTGCTGTCATGGCTGTACTCGTGTGCTGGGCAATCACTGAAACAGGAATTCTGCATTGTTGCTGATGAGAATGAGGGGGTTTTATAAGCCTGTGAAACTCCAGTGCCTTAGGGGACATGAGTGTTCCTGGGCTGGCTGGTATCCCATTCCTATTTTATACTGTTATATTTTTTTTTTAGGTCTTCTATTCCTATTTTTCCCTGCATGGGTGAGAAACATGGCAGAGTGTAACATTTGTGTTGTCTCTGTGCTCAGACACTCTGCAGAATTGTTGCCTTTCTTCTTGCATGACATGTAATGTTTTGATATCATTACACTGGATTTTTACTAGATTTTTAAAATCTTCTTAATTTTTATCAAGTATGACAGACTTCTTTATATAATAGTATGGATAATGCAGAGTAACACAGTGCTTATAAATTGTTAATTTGTCTTTTATCCTGTTTTTCTCCTAGATTCAGCCTAGCCAAACACCAGTAGAAAAGGATCTGCCAGGCGAAGGGAGCAGCTGGCTGCAGGAACCTAACAATCCAAAATGAGATGGTGATACTGAAAAAAGAAAGGATATTTAATGGTCCTGGTTCAGCAGTCAGATGATTCTTTATGTCTTAGTGATTGTAGGCTTTTGCTCTTAGAAGATGGAGTAAGACAGGTAGGATTGTTCAGAAACTTTGGAAGCTTGTAGAAGATAATTTATTGTGGAAATGGATATTTTTATTCTGGGGAGAGTAACTCTCTTGCACTGGATGAGATGTAAAAATAGCACTTAAGGAATGCTGTATGTTTTAAGGACATTTCTAATGCAATGATTTAACCTAAGGAAGTTGTAATGTTGAATAGATTTTTAGGCTTGTTCCCTTTTTTTGTAGAGGGTATTTTATTTACGATGCAATACTTACTATGCTGTCACCACTTAATGATTGATTTCCAAATTTTGAGTTTAAATGAAGTTATTTAAAAATTATTTATTAGATACAGCTAGTTAGCTTGTTTTGAAATTTTATTTGACTTTCAGATGTAAGCTAATTACCTTTTGGGAAACACCAGTGACAACAGGTCACATGAAAAACAAAATCTTTGGAGTGTGTAAAGTCTCCTTTGGTAGATCCTTCTCTTCATGCCTTACTGAGAACTCTTTGTAGGATTTTCCATTTCTGATTCCTTTGAAATTGAAATATGTTTATCAAAATGCACTATTCCTGATTTTTAAAAACTTCTTCTTTTATAAAACAATTAAGCAATTTGCCTATTGCCTTTCTCCCCCACATTAAAAAAGTAAAACAAGCACATTTTATACCTGGCTTGGAGTGAGCCAGGATCCCACAACTTCTGAAGGAAACTGCAGAAGTTGAGAAATGCTTTAGCCCAGGTGGGCAGCCCCTGGTTGATGATTTGGCATAATCTTTGAAAATTGTAAATCTCTTCAATTTATAGCAATCAGTCTGCAAACTTCCTTTTCTAGAGGTGCTCAAACCTTACTGTATCCTGTGCACTTGAGGGAGAAGATGGAATAAATTTTGTGTACCTTTAGGAACTTGAAAGGTAGTTAGCTTCTGAAAGGGCCTTGTTTCTTGGTGAGGAAATAGAGATCTTTGGAAAGGATAGGAAGGGGCACCAACATTCCACAGAATCCCAGCCTGCAGTGCTGGGACAGAGCACTTTGAGTCTCCCATGTTCTGGATCCACAGCTCCCTCCCCTGAGTGGTGAGCAGAGTTACTGACTCCTCACTGGCACAGGGATTAAAAAAGAGCAGATTTGGTTCAAGTGGAAGAGCAGAGGGTGTTGGGGTGTTCATGCTGCTTCAGAACTGAGTGGATTCCTTTTTGCTCTTTTCTCAAAGCTTTCTTTTTTTCAGGGTTGTTTTGAGATTGGAAGTTACCAGCTCATAGGATGTTTGTTTTGCTTTTATCATTTGCTGTATAAAATCTCTTGAGGTCCAGGTGTTTTTGTGTCCTGTTGAAGCTCTGACATAGGTTTTCTGGTTAGGTAGTTGCAGTGGGATTTAGGAACACTTGGCCTCTGTAGGTTTTAGTTGTGTCTCAGCTTGGTGTTGGGAGCTGTTCCTGGTTGTGAGTAGTGAGGGCAGGTTCAGAGGATGCTGTGTTCATTGCATGGATTAACACTGCCTCGAGGTTTACAGTTTGTACATTCCTGTTACACTTTGGAGCAATATTAGAAAGTTTTCCCCATTTATACTGGTCTCCCAAGAATTTGCTTTGCACTGAATCTTTCTGATATGTGACTTCTCATGGCAATTAGGGCATCAGACAAATCCCTGCTTTGAACTGCAGTAACTCTTGCAGTTTCTGAGTTGTGTAACTCTCTGACCATTCCCCATGCGAGGAGATTCTGTGGAGAGCCCCAAGAACAGAGGGCTTTGAATTCCAGACCACAGCTGATGATTTTCTGTGGACCAAGATCCAGTTTCTTCTAAGCAGGGTGCATCTGCTGGGCAGGAGCAGCTCAGAGGGAGCCCTGCAGCCTCTTTGCAGGGCCAAGACACTCGAGATCCTTTGTGCTTGTGGGAGCTGAGAACCCTCTGTCCCTGGACACAGAAGCTGCATTTTGTAAACTGATCCTTTGAACCACGGGACTTCCAGGAAAATGCCCCCAGCAGCTGGGATTGGAGCTGCTTGTGTGTGAGGAGGATGCTGCACAGAACTCTGCACTTCTTTCTTCAGTATTATGCACACAGAGGCACTTTTGTTTACTACTGTTACCTATGGTAGCTTTTCAAACTATTCCATGAACCTGTAATGATGCAATTTCTGATGAGATTTATCTTTTCTTAAAACACCTTTAATTGGATGTTATAATCACTGGAAATGTTTTTATACTCATGTGTTTTTCTTTTCATGTACCTCTAAAATAAATCCTGGCAGTGAAGTGTTGTGTGTGCATGGCCTTGTTAATTTGAGGAGGAACAGAATGGTTTGGGTGGGGAGGATTAATTTGTAGCCTTTCTGCCAGGAACTTGTTGTGGTCATGTAGATACAAAGTATTTTAGGAGGAGCTCAGTAAGGACCTGTTCAGGGCTTTAGGCTGCAAAAGAAGAGCGAGGATAAATTCTTTTTCCTTTGGACAAAGCAGATTAATCTTATTTTTCCCCTCTTTCAATGAATCCAGTATTAAATGCTCTTGGGATTTTGCATTTTCTGTCCCTCTTCCCTATTGAGTTTTTGACATTTTCCTTGTAAAAATGCCTAGACCACTTAAAATTCTTCCTTTCTTAATTTTTGACAACAGGTTCTTCTAATTTCACTTTTTCACAGTGAATTTTTCAGAGTGTGATTTGAGGTGTTTATTTCTGCTAAATTATGCTTCGTATTTTAAATTTTGAATATTTTAATATAAATTTGCACTCGATTTCCATCTAAGGATAACTTTTAATAACTCCTTGCTCTTGGAGATTACTTTTCAAGTGGGAACTCTATCTCCCAAGGAATGTTGTCCAGTCTAGCCTCATTTAACTCCCATATATTTCTGATTGCTGGCTAACCTCAGGATGTGCAGTGTATCATTGCACACAGATAGGAGAGCTCTGTATAAACAGGAAATATTTCTAAGATGTCTTGCGTGTTTGTGAGACCCTAAAAATACGTTCTGATAAAGACCATTGTTTCTACTACCACTGCTTCCTTCTCTGCTCTTGGACACTGAGTGACACTCAGATGAACTTGTCTGAATTAATATACTGCAGTGGAAAGGGCAGTTGGACAAAGCTGGGATTAGGTTTTCCTTGAGAGAGGAAATGATACCTTTTTTTGAGAACTCTGCGTTGCTAACAGGAAACTTCCTGTGACCCTTTCTGCCCCTGGATTTAGGGATTGACACGAAGCAATTTCTATTTAATTCATGCTTACTCTGGATAATAATCTGCTCAGGAATTGCCCTGAATTTGTTTAATTGCTTCACTTTGAGGAACATCATCCATCTGTGTTTGTACATCCCACCTCCCTCTGTTTCAGTGGAGCTGTCATCTTCCACTTACAGGGTCTCTGCAATTAAAAAGAACAACCTAGAAAACAGCAAGAGAAATCTGTGTGGGAACAGCTGAACACAGGCTGGGAGAATTACTCGAGGTAAAGAGTGAAGTATGAGGTCTGGGAATGCAAACTGCTGAGAGGAAATGCAGAGGTGCAGGAAAAACTCAGAAAATATGAATGTAGGCACCACAAAAGGATGAAAACTGAGTAGCAAATGTTTCAACCTGCTAAGCATGTCTTGAAACTGGCGGTTCTCAAGTAAAGATCTCAGCTCTGGTAAGGAATGTTACAGCATCATTTGTCAAATACCAGTTTCACTGTAACTGTGTGGTTTTACAGTTCGGGCTAATCAGGCCTGTTTGGTTTTTTTTTCTTTCTTCTAAAATTTTTTCTCCTGTTTCTTTGTACTGTCTTTACATTTTCCCACTCTTACCACTCACTTGTAGCCAATTTCCAGAAGTTTTTTTTGCAATTAATTCTGGTATTTGCATCACAGGAGCCATGCCATTTACACAGTTCTAGGTGTTCTGACCTTTGTGATTTCTCTTCATAGAAAGGGGAGATAAACCAGGCTGGGTATTGCTCCAAATTACTGAGAATAGGGTGGGTTTGTTTGAGGAAGTGACAGTGTTGGGTTTTTAAATGTGATAAAATTTGGGGGTTTTTTCATAGAACTCTATATTGGGAAGTAGGTGTTCAAGGAAACAATTGTTGGACTGGAGCAATCTTGTGCAGAACAGCTAAGGAAGCGTAAGAATAATTCCAGATATGAAACACAGAACAGTGGCAGGACCTTTCTCTGCAGCTGCTGAACAGAATCGTGTTACCTGTGTCTGCTCTGGAGTGGCCAGGGCTAGTTAATCTTATTAATTAATCTTGTTAATGCTTTCTTGGCAAGCATTATCAACTGCAGTTGGTTTGTAGTAGAGCTGAAAATTCAAATTTGGCTCTTCCAAGATGATAGAAGGAATTATCTCCTCAGCAAATCTTAAAATACCTGAAATTTAGACTTATTTTCTTTCTCCCCAGTCACAGGCAGGATATCTGATATCTTTTTTGGAGGGTGATAGGTCGGGCCACTCCATTAACGGATGGCATGATCATTGTAAAGCTCTGTAATTGCACTTAAACCAGTGTTCACCAGATTATTTTTCTCCTTTTTGTAGGAATTTTTGTGCCAATTAATTTCCTTTGCTGTGATTAGTTAGCTACTCAAGGACTCAATTAATAATGATTCCGTTCTGCAGCAGTTTGCAGGACTTCCTGTAGTTACCATGGGAGCAATCAGGGTTTTCTATTGCTTGCTCTTGGAGGCAAAGATGAAGGATTTTTTTTCTGCATAAAAATCTCTTGGTAGGGTTTTGAAGTCCACCATGGGATTGTTTTGTGCCAACACCTCTGGACCAGCATCTGCAGCGACCTGGCTTTCCCTGAGCCTGGTGGGACAGAGATGGAGCAGCAACAAAGCTGGAGGCAATAAATACAAACATAAATTTAGGCTTCTTGGAACTGTTGTGGCACTCTGGGATGAGTGGACACCCGTCTTGAACTTCATTGTTTCAGCTCACACCTAACGCTGGGTATAAATACAGAGGTTCATCTTTTGCTCTCAGAACAGGGATCCAAACCAAGGCTGCACTTAGTCAAGGTTGGCTGCTGCTGCTGCACACTGAAACCAGAACTATCCATAAAGAGTAGAAGGATTTCCTGGCTTTCCTTGGCAGAATGGAGCTGCAGATTGAACGTGTTCCGACAGGAGAAATCATCCCCGTGGTCTGTGGCAAAGCAGAGCGCAGGACTGTAAGCCTGGCTTTAATCTTGTGTCCCCCTCTGGTACTGTGGTTACACAATAACCACCTTACTGCTGAACTGAGCAACTCCAGGGCAGCAGTGGGAGGGTTTGCAAGGCTGCTTGGGCATTGGAGTGGCTGCAGCTGTCTTGTGAGCAGTTTTTTCTCTCTCAGATGGAATTAGTAGCAATGAAGTGAGTGGGAGTTTAGCAAATCATTACCATCTATTTCCTGTAGGAATATTGCAGCGTGGCAAAGTTGGTGTTTGGCCTGGCTGTGTGAATTCTGCTGGAATTCTGGGAGCACTTTCAGACTGCAGAGGAAGGGAAAGAGCTTTGGAACAGTTACTTTGTTCCTCTTGTGTCCATTGTGCTGTCACGGGATTTGTGCCCTGTGTGTTACAGGAAGGTTCACATAGGAAAATTCAGTGGTACAGGCACATATTAACAGACTTATAAATATCTCAAGGAGCCAACTATTCTGTTAACTTGGGACTTTATTGACTTGTGTTCAGTCCATGAGCTGATTATTTCTAGTTTGGCATTAACTGAGGAGAAAGATTGTACTTTCCTAAGAATAATTTCAGTTTTCATGGCTGCTCTGTGTGTTTCGCTTCACAATATCTTCTATCTGCATTTGTGTAATTTTTAATTAAGGTAGTCTAAAGAAAAGGAACTGTGTAAAATTTAAAATATTTGGAAGTACCTAACTGCAACTGTGAATTTCTCTCTCTCTGTCATAGTTGTTTAAAACCTGTTTAACAGATCTTCAGCTCTGGTAGAGCCATCTTGTATTGAAGTGCACATCTGTGCATGTTGCTGCTGTTTCCTAGCATTGTCTTCCTAGTGACTAATCTGAAGCTCCATCTGAAAATGAGCTGAGACATTTACTGTGTGGTTACACAATTGTCAGGTAGAGTCATTTCACTTCTCAGAAAAAACGGAGAGCTCCTTCTTCCTTGCTTGGAGGGGAGGCAGTGGCAACTCTGGTGTTATTTGGTTTTCAGAAAACAGTCCAGGAATGTCTCTGACTTATTTGTAGTGACAGTAGGGGACATAGGCAGGACTGAATTGTTCTCGGGGGGACATTTCCTTCATTAAAACCTTAACATGTGCCAGCGTCGTGGGGAAGACATCAAAGAGAGAAAAGGTATCGGTTCAGCTTTCTAAAGTTTAAACACTTATTAACATTCCATGGAATGGTAACTTGCTACTTTGAAAACAGTGTGTGTCAAGCACTGTTGGTGCTGCATGAATGGCCAGAGAGGGGTGGTTTTAGAGAAACTTAGATACTTTAAGCTTCTGCAGGAGCGGCAGGAGCGGGGTTTTACTGTTTCAGCTCAGTGTGGTTCAGGCTGTTGCAGTTCAACGCGCAGAATTTCCTGCGGATCCTGACGAGGCTTCCTCGGGTATTTCACACCTGTGTGGGATGAGCCAACCTGCTGCTCCCAGCGGATGGCCGCCCGAGCTCTGTGGAATCACTCCAGAGCGGACTTCACCCCGCGTCCTTCCCAGGAACATGCACTTCTGATGACTCCCACAGCCAGGCGTCAGCCAGGAGGGGCCGGTAGAATCACCATCAGCGCTCCGGCTTTATCTTGTCCGTCTGCAGCAGACAGGTGCGTCCTCCTTCCGAGGCTTCTCCAACACGTCCATGCACCATCCTCTCGGCAGGCTGCGGCTGCGGCGGGCGGTGTGAGCGGCGCCGGGGGCT